>JAZKJV010009207.1:0-142094 GCA_037367405.1 Ottelia alismoides
TCTGCACCACGTTCTTGCCAGCCTTCGTGAACGAGTGCGTCGCAGTCGTCGATTGTGTGACTAGATCGATAATCCCGTCGCCATCGAAGTCGTAGTTGAACGTCAGGTTGGCCTGATCGACCGCGGACGGATCGAAGCCGACGGCCTTGAACGTACTCGGCTGGTTGACTGGCGCGATCGCCGTAGGCGTGATCGTCGCGGTGGGTTCACGTTGTTGACCGTGATCGTCGCGGTGTCCGTACCGCTCGCCGATGGATCGGACACGACCGTCGAGATCGTCGGCGTCAGCGGTCCGTCGAGGTACTTGTGCGTCGCGGTGAACTTGGTCACGCCGGCCGCCAAGGTGATCGTATCGCTGGTGCCGTCGCCCCAGGTGATCGCCACGGTGTGTGGTTCCTTCGTGCCAGGATCGGTGATCGTGCCGCTGATCGAAGCCGTTTCGCCTTCGTTGATCGTGGCAGGCGACGCAGTGATGTCGACCGTCGGCGGAACGTTTGCCACGTTCACGGTCGTCGAGATCAGCGGCGAGGTGCCCGTGTCGTCGTCGCTGACTTGCGCCGCGATCGAGAATGCCGCGTCGTCAAGATACTGGTGCGTCGCGCTGAAGGTGGTCACGCCCGCTGGCACCGCCACCGTCGTAGTCGGCGTACTGTCACCCCAGTTCACGGTCACCACGAAGGTGTCCTGCGTGCTGATATCACTGATCATCCCTGTGAGGGTCGCGATGCCGCCTTCGACGATGTTCGAAGGTTTGGCGAGCGTCAGCGTCGGAGCCTTGTTCGACACCGCCACGGTCGTCGAACCGAAGCCGCTGCCCGTATCGTCGTCCGTCACATTCACCGACACCTCGTAGACATCCGCCTTCGTTTCGCTCGGATTATCGTCGAGGTACTGGTGCGTCGCACTGAAGTTGACGACCCCTTGTGGCACAACCACTTGCGAGGTCGTGCCATCGCCCAGTTGATGCTCACTGTCGCGGAATCTTGTGTACCCAGATCGGTGATCGAACCGTTCAACGTCGCGACACCATTCTCGACGATCGCGGCGGGTTGCTGCAAACTGACGGTCGGATTCGCGTTACGAACCGTGATCGTTGTGTTGCTCGTATTCGTGCCGTTGTCGTCATCCGTCACCAGCGTCGTGATCGTGTAGTTATCCGACGCGGTTCTGGACGGTGCATCGTCCAGATAGGTATGCACCACACTGAAGGTCGTGACACCTGCAGCGAGTGCCAAAATGGTGTCCGGCGTGCCGTCACCCCACACGATCGTGACCGTGTGCGGATCGAGCGAGCCGACGTCGCTAAAGGAGCCGTTGAGGGTCGCGAGGCCGTTTTCGGTAATGGTCGTAGAGGTCAGGTTCAAGATTGGCGCCGTCGGCGCGACGTTCGAGACCACAACCGTCGAAACCGACGATGCTGTGCCACCATCCCCATCGTCGACCGTCGTCGTGATCGTGTACTGATCGGAGACGATTGTCGGATCGTCGAGGTATTGGTGTGTCGCGCTGAACGTCGTCACACCCGCCGCGAGAGCGAGCGTGGTGTTCGGCGTGCCGTCACCCCAGACGATCGTGACCGTGTGCGGATCAAGCGTACCGACATCGCCAATCGTGCCCGTGATTGTTGCGAATTGATTTTCGCTGATCGCGGTCAGGCTGGCTGGCACAGTGATCGTCGGTGCGGCGTTCGTGATGATGACGCTTGTCGCGGCAGAATTGCTACCGCCATCATCGTCCGTGACCGTCGCCGAGATGACGACCGGCTTGCTGGAGTCGTCGAGGTATTGGCGTGTCGCGCTGAACGTCGTGACGCCCGCCGCGAGGTTGATAATCGTCGGCAGCCCTTCACCCCAGTTGATCGACACCACTTGTGCGTCCTTGGTGCCCGTATCGGTGATCGTGCCCGTGAGGGTCGCGACGCCGTTCTCGACGATACTTGAAACTGGGTTGAGTGTAATTGTCGGAGCGAGGTTGTTCACCAACACGTCGACGCTCAGGTTCGCAGTGCCCGTATCGTCGTCGACGACTGTCACCACGACCGCGTAGCTATCGAACTGGGTGCCATTGCCTGGCGAAACACCGTCGTCGAGGTATTGGTGCGTCGCGCTGAAGGTCGTGACACCTGCAGCAAGCCGCCAACGTCGTGTTCGGCGTACCATCGGCCCAGGTGATGGTGATCGTGTGTGAATCGGAACCAGCATCGCAATCGTGCCGCTGAGCGATGCGACGCCGTTTTCGTCAATATCCGTCAGCGAAGCCCCTAGCGTGATCGTCGGCGCGACGTTGGTGATCACGACGGTGCCGGTGGTGTTGGTCGTGCCAGTGTCGTCGTCGGTGACCGTAGCGGTGATGGTGATGGTGTCTTTTCGCGTTGGCGGTGGGGTGTCATCGAGGTACTTGTGGACCGCGCTGAAGGTCGTGCTCCCTGCCCCAGAGCCAGGGTACCCGTGGTGCCGTCGGCCCAATCGATGCTGACGGTGAAGGTATCCTTCGTGCCGACATCGCTGATCGTGCTGTGACTGTCACGATGCCGTTTTCGACGATCCCCGCGATCGGGTTGAGGGTGATCGTTGGAGCGGCGTTGTTGACCACGAGCGTACCCGTGGTGGTTGCCGAACCGGTGTCGGTCGTCCGTCACCGTCGCCAGAGGGTGAGGGTGTCGCTCGCGGTGGCGGTGGGGTTGTCGTCGAGGTACTTGTGGGTGGCGCTGAAGGTGGTAACGCCCGCGGCGACGCTAACGGTGCCGGTGGTGCCGTCGGCCCAATCGATGCTGACGACGAAGGTGTCCTTCGTGCTGGCATCGGTGATGGTGCCCGTGACCGTGGCGACACCGTTTTCGTGATCGGTGTGATCGCATTCAAGACGATAGTGGGTGCGACGTTGGTGACGGTGACGGTGCCGGTCGTGGTGGCCGATCCGGTGTCGTCGTCGATCACCTTCGCGGTCACGGTGAAGGTGTCGCTGGGTGTGCCGGTGGGTTATCGTCGAGGTACTGGTTGGTGGCGCTGAAGGTCGTGACTCCCGCGGCGAGTGTGACCGTGTTGGTCACGCCGTTCGCCCAGTCGATGAGGATCGTCTGGGTATCCTTGGAGCCGATGTCGCTGACGGTGCCGGTGACGGTGGCGATACCGTTTCGTTCACGCCGGTGATCGGATTCAACGCGATCGTCGGAGCCGCGTTGGTGACGACCACGGTCGTATCGCCGGTGACACTACCGTGTCGTCGTCGGTTGCCACGACGCTAATTGTGAAGGTATCGCTCGGTGTGCCGGTGGGGTTGTCGTCGAGGTACTGGTGGGTGGTGCTGAACGTCGTCACACCAGCCGCCAACGTAATCGTCGAGTTGGCCGTGCCGTCGCCCCACGTGATCACGATCGACTGGGTGTCTTGCGAACCGACATCGGTGATCGTGCCGCTCAGGGTCGCGATGCCGTTCTCGACCACACTCGCCCCGCATCGAGACTGATCGTCGGCGCGACGTTGGTGATCACGACGGTGCCGGTGGTGTTGGTCGTGCCAGTGTCGTCGTCGGTGACCGTAGCGGTGATGGTGATGGTGTCTTTCGCGGTGGCGGTGGGGTTGTCATCGAGGTACTTGTGGACCGCGCTGAAGGTCGTGCTCCCTGCCCCAGAGCCAGGTACCCGTGGTGCCGTCGGCCCAATCGATGCTGACGGTGAAGGTATCCTTCGTGCCGACATCGCTGATCGTGCCTGTGACTGTCACGATGCCGTTTTCCGACGATCCCCGCGATCGGGTTGAGGGTGATCGTTGGAGCGGCGTTGTTGACCACGAGCGTACCCGTGGTGGTTGCCGAACCGGTGTCGTCGTCCGTCACCGTCGCCGAGAGGGTGAGGGTGTCGCTCGCGGTGGCGGTGGGGTTGTCGTCGAGGTACTTGTGGGTGGCGCTGAAGGTGGTAACGCCCGCGGCGACGCTAACGGTGCCGGTGGTGCCATCGGCCCAATCGATGCTGACGACGAAGCTATCCTTCGTGCTGGCATCGGTGATGGTGCCCGTGACCGTGGCGACACCATTTTCGGTGATCGGTGTGATCGCATTCAAGACGATAGTGGGTGCGACGTTGGTGACGGTGACGGTGCCGGTCGTGGTGGCCGATCCGGTGTCGTCGTCGATCACCTTCGCGGTCACGGTGAAGGTGTCGCTCGGTGTGCCGGTGGGGTTATCGTCGAGGTACTGGTTGGTGGCGCTGAAGGTCGTGACTCCGGCGGCGAGTGTGACCGTGCTGGTCACGCCGTTCGCCCAGTCGATGAGGATCGTCTGGGTATCCTTGGAGCCGATGTCGGTGACGGTGCCGGTGACGGTGGCGATACCGTTTTCGTTCACGCCGGTGATCGGATTCAATGCGATCGTCGGAGCCGCGTTCGTGACGACCACGGTCGTATCGCCCGTGACACTACCCGTGTCGTCGTCGGTTGCCACGACACTAATTGTGAAGGTATCGCTCGGTGTGCCGGTGGGGTTGTCGTCGAGGTACTGGTGGGTGGTGCTGAACGTCGTCACACCAGCCGCCAACGTAATCGTCGAGTTGGCCGTGCCGTCGCCCCACGTGATCACGATCGACTGGGTGTCTTGCGAACCGACATCGGTGATCGTGCCGCTCAGGGTCGCGATGCCGTTCTCGACCACACTCGCCACCGCATCGAGACTGATCGTCGGCGCGACGTTGGTGATCACGACGGTGCCGGTGGTGTTGGTCGTGCCAGTGTCGTCGTCGGTGACCGTAGCGGTGATGGTGATGGTGTCTTTCGCGGTGGCGGTGGGGTTGTCGTCGAGGTACTTGTGGACCGCGCTGAAGGTCGTGCTCCCTGCACCCAGAGCCAGGGTACCTGTGGTGCCGTCGGCCCAATCGATGCTGACGGTGAAGGTATCCTTCGTGCCGACATCGCTGATCGTGCCTGTGATTGTCACGATGCCGTTTTCGACGATCCCCGCGATGGGGTTGAGGGTGATCGTTGGAGCGGCATTGTTGACCACGAGCGTACCCGTGGTGGTTGCCGAACCGGTGTCGTCATCCGTCACCGTCGCCGAGAGGGTGAGGGTGTCGCTGGCGGTAGCGGTGGGGTTGTCGTCGAGGTACTTGTGGGTGGCGCTGAAGGTGGTAACGCCCGCGGCGACGCTAACGGTGCCGGTGGTGCCATCGGCCCAATCGATGCTGACGACGAAGCTATCCTTCGTGCTGGCATCGGTGATGGTGCCCGTGACCGTGGCGACACCATTTTCGGTGATCGGTGTGATCGCATTCAAGACGATAGTGGGTGCGACGTTGGTGACGGTGACGGTGCCGGTCGTGGTGGCCGATCCGGTGTCGTCGTCGATCACCTTCGCGGTCACGGTGAAGGTGTCGCTGGGTGTGCCGGTGGGGTTATCGTCGAGGTACTGGTTGGTGGCGCTGAAGGTCGTGACTCCGGCGGCGAGTGTGACCGTGCTGGTCACGCCGTTCGCCCAGTCGATGAGGATCGTCTGGGTATCCTTGGAGCCGATGTCGGTGACGGTGCCGGTGACGGTGGCGATACCGTTTTCGTTCACGCCGGTGATCGGATTCAACGCGATCGTCGGAGCCGCGTTCGTGACGACGATCGTAGTGGTTTCGTTGTCCGCGCCCGTGTCGTCGTCGGTTGCCACGACACTGATCGTGAAGGTATCGCTCGGTGTGCCGGTCGGGTTATCGTCGAGGTACTGGTGCGTTGCGCTAAAGGTCGTGACCCCTGCCGCGAGGGTGAGCGTATCGTTCACGCTGCCATCGCCCCAGGTGACGACGATTGTCTGGGTGTCCTTGCTTCCCACATCGGTGATCGTGCCGCTCAGGGTCGCGATGCCGTTCTCGACCACGCTCGCCACCCCACCAAGCGCGAGGACTGGCGCGACGTTGGTGATGACCACGGTGCCGGTCGTGGTACCCGTGCCGGTGTCGTCGTCGGTGACTTTGGCGTTGATCGTCAGTGTGTCGAACGGCGAACCCGTTGGATTGTCGTCGAGGTATTTGTGAACCGCACTGAAGGTGGTGGAGCCGAGTGGCAAGGCCAGGGTTTCGGTGCTACCGTCGGCCCAGTCGATGGTGACAACGTGCGTATCCTTCGAACCCACGTCGGCGATGGTGCCTGTGATTGTCACGATGCCGTTTTCGACGATCCCCGCGATGGGGTTGAGGGTGATCGTCGGAGCGGCATTGTTGACCACGAGCGTACCCGTGGTGGTTGCCGAACCGGTGTCGTCATCCGTCACCGTCGCCGAGAGGGTGAGCGTGTCGCTGGCTGTGTTGGTTGGATCGTCATCGACGTACTTGTGCGTGGCGCTAAAGGTGGTTACGCCCGCGGCGAGCGTGATGGTTTCGGTCGTGCCGTCCATCCAAGCGATGTTGACGGTGTGTGGATCGAGTGTGCCCACATCGGTGATGGTTCCCGTGACCGTCGCGACACCGTTTTCGGTGATCGCCGTGATCGCATTGAGCGTGATCGTCGGGTTGAGGTTCGTGACCGTGACTGTACCGGTCGCCATCGCGCTACCAAGATCGTCGTCGATCACCTTCGCGGTCACGGTGTACTTGTCACTCGCGGTTCCGCTGGGGTTATCGTCAAGGTACACATAGGTCGAACTGAACGTGGTCACACCAGCCGCCAGGGTGACCGATGTCGAGCCGCCATCGCCCCAGGCGATGTTGACGGTGTGTGGATCGAGCGTGCCGACGTCACCGATCGTACCGGTAACCGTCGCCGTACCGTTTTCGTTCACGCCCGTAATCGGATCGAGCGTGATCGTCGGATTCAGGTTCGACACGATAATCGTCGTGCTGCCCACGCCGCTGCCCGTGTCGTCGTCGATGACCGTCGTGACGATCGTGTATGTGTCGCTCGCGGTACCTGTGGGGTTGTCATCGAGGTATTGGTGGGTGGCGCTATAGGTGAACACGCCTGCCGCAAGGGCGAGTGTCGTATTTGGCGAGCCGTCGTTCCAGTTGATGCTGACCGTGTGCGGATCGAGACTGCCGACGTCCGCGAGGCTGCCGCTCAGCGTCGTAGTGCCGTTTTCGTTGATCGCCACGAGCGAGGCCGGAACCGAGACGGTCGGATTCACGTTCGTGACCGTAATCAGGCTCGTCGCGGTACCGACGCCGGTATCGTCGTCGCTGATGCTTGTGGTGATCGTGTACACATCGCTCGGCGCGGTCGTGGGACCATCGTCGAGATACTGGTAGGCGGCGCTAAAGGTGGTCACTCCCGCGGCGAGCGCGAGTGTGGTTGTGCCGCCGTCACCCCAGGCGATCGTGACCGTGTGCGGATCCTGGCTGCCTGGATCCGTGAGACTACCACTGAGCGTCGCCGTGCCATTCTCGTTGACACCAGCGATCGTACCTGGCACGTTCACGAGTGGTGCCACGTTCACAACGAAGACATCCGTAGTGCTGGTCGCTGCGCCAGTATCGTCGTCGATCACTTTCGTGGTAATCGTGTACTTGTCTTTTGCGGTCGCGGTCGGGTTGTCGTCGAGATACTGGTGCGTCATACTGAAGGTCGTTAGCCCGGCCGCGAGCAGAATCGTATCGACCGTGCCGTCCGCCCAGTCAATCGTGACTGTGTGCGGGTCTTGCGTGCCGACGTCGTTGATGGTACCCGTGATCGTGGCGACGCCGTTCTCGTTCACGTCCGCGAGCGTCGCTGGGACCGTCAGAGTCGGCGCGACGTTCGTTACCGTGACATCAAGTGCCTTCGAGGTCTGCAGGGTGTCGTCGTCGGTGACAAGGACCGTGATTGTGTATTTGTCGCTGGCTGTCTTGGTGGGGTTGTCGTCGAGGTATTGGTGCGTGACGCCGTTGAAGGCGTTCGCCGGATCGCCGCCGTTATTCTTCGCCGGCACCGTGAAGACTGTGTCGGCCGAGCCGTCGCCCCAGTTGATTCGAACGATATGGACATCAAACAAACCGACGTCGCTGAAGCCGCCGCTGAGGGTGACGATACCGTTTTCGTCGACGTTATTGCCCCCGAGCGCATTGATGACCGGCGCGACGTTGAAGACGCGAATACCGACCGAAGCATTCGGCGAGACCCCTGTGTCGTCGTCGGCCGCCGTGACCGTGACGTTGTAGGTGTCGACCGCCGTCGCAGAGGGGTCGTCGTCGACGTAGATGTGCGTGCGACTGAAGGTGGTGATGCCCGCCGCGATCGTGAAGGTTTCGACTGCGGTTCCGTCGGCCCAGTTAATGCCGACCGTCAGCACGTCCTTCGTGCCAGGATCCGTCAGGGTACCGTTGAGCGTGAAGACGGTGCCTTCATTACCCGTCTGGCCGAGTGGCAAACTGACGAGCGGCGCGACGTTGTTCACCGTGAGGGTTGCGGTCCCATTCGCCGACTTGCCTGTGTCGTCGTCGGTGACAAACGCAGTGATGGTTAGGGTGTCCGAAGGCGTGCCGTTTCCAGGGAAGGCGCCGTCGTCGAGGTACACGTGCGACGCGGTGACGCTGGTCGCGCCGGCGGCTGCCGTGATCGTATCGGTGGTGCCATCGGCCCAGTTGATGGAGACGGTAAACGTGTCGCCTGTACCTGGATCGGTCCAGGGTACGGTGATGGTCACGGCGCCGTTTTCGAGGATTGTGCCCGCTGAGAGCGCGATCGCGCCGAGCGTCGGTGCCACGTTCGTGATCTGGATGGTCTTGTTCGCAGTGCCCACGCCTGTGTCGTCGTCGGTCACGCTCGCGGTGATCGTGACCGTGTCGATCGGTGTTCCAGTTGGATTATCGTCGATGTAGGTGTGGGTGAAACTCGCAGTGGTGGCACCCGCGGGCAGAGTGAGTGTGCTGGGCGTCGAGCCGTCGGCCCAGTCGATCGAAACAGTGAAGACATCTTTGCTGCCCGGATCGGTGAACGTCAGGTTGACCGTGGCCGGACTACCTTCGAGTGCCGCGCCTGGTGTGAGGGTGATGGCCGTGATCGACGGCGCGACGTTGTTTACCGTCACCGTGGCCGTTCCATTGACCGAAATGCCTGTGTCATCGTCGGTCACGTTGGCGGCGATCGTATTGATGTCGCTCGGTGTACCGGTTGGGTTGTCATCGAGGTATTGGTGGGTCGCGCTAAACGAGGTTTTGCCGGCGCCAATGCCAGGAATGACGAGGACCGGGCTACCATCGCCCCACGAAATCACACCTGTGAAGGTGTCTAAGGTGCCCGGGTCAGTGAAGTTGACTGTGACCGTGATGATACCATTTTCGTTAATGCTCGGACCGCCCGTGACGACGACGCTCGTGACCGTCGGCGCCACGTTATTGATTGTGATGAGCGAAGTGCCAGTGTTGCTACCCGTGTCGTCGTCGGTGATTGTGGTGCTGATGTTCAGGTTGTCGCTCGGCGTACCGGTCGGGTTGTCGTCGAGATAGGTATGCGTGACGGTGAAGGTCGTGGTGCCGGCTGGCAGTGTGATGGTGTCGATCGGCGAACCGTCCGCCCAGTTGATATTCACCGTAAAGGTGTCTTTCGTGCCTGGATCGGTGACAGTGCCCGTAATGGTTTGAGCGGCGCCTTCGTTGATCGTCGAACCCGCGAACGTGACGGTCGGCGCGACGTTGTTGATGGTGAGCGTCTTCGTAAGGTTGGCCGAGGCACCAGTGTCGTCGTCGGTGACGAACGCGGTGATCGTGTTCGTGTCACTCGGTGAACCCGTCGGGTTGTCATCGAGGTAGACTCGCGAGACCGTCGCGCTCGTTGCTCCGGCTGGTGCGGTGAATGTCTGGGCGGGCGTGCCATCACCCCAGTTGACTGACACCACGAACGTGTCGAGTGTGCCTGGGTCGGTCCAGGTCACGGTCGCGTTCGCGGTCTGGCCTTCGTTGATTGAGGCAGGGGACACGGTGAGCGTGCCAATCGTTGGTGCGATGTTGTTCACCGTGACCGTGCTGGTCGCGTTACTCGTGCCCGTGTCGTCGTCGCTAATCGTGTGGCTGATGTTTAGGTTGTCGCTGGCCGTTCCAGTCGGATTATCGTCGAGGTACGTGTGCGCAACCGTGAAGGTCGTGGTACCCGCCGCGAGCGTGACCGTATCGTTGGTCGATCCGTCGGCCCAGTTGATGACGACCGTGAAGACGTCTTTCGTACCTGGGTCGGTCACGGTACCGGTGAAGGTCTGGCTCGTGCCTTCGTTAACAACTCCATTCGCGACGAGGCTGAGCGTCGGCGTGACGTTGTTGACCGTGAGTGTTTGGGTAGCGGTTCCAGTGCCCGTATCATCGTCGGTCACGGTTGCGGAGAGCGTCAGAGTGTCGCTTGCGGTATTGTTGCCAGGGGAGGTGCCATCGTCGAGGTACGTATGCGTGAAGGTCGCGGAGGTTGAACCGGCTGGGAGCGCGATGACATCGGTCGTACCGTCACGCCAATCGAGCGAGACCGTGAACGTATCTTGTGTACCTGGGTCGGTGAAACTAACGGTCGCGGAGGCGACTCCAGCTTCGTTCACGGTCCCAGGGGAAACCGTGATGCTCACCGACGGTGCGACGTTGTTCACGGTCGCGTTGAGTGTGCCAGTGTTGACACCGGTATCGTCGTCGGTAATCGTCGTGTTGATCGTGATCGCGTCGCTCGGAGTCGCCGTCGGATTATCGTCGAGATACTTATGTCCCACCGTGAACGTCGTGGTGCCGGCCGCGAGAACCAGCGTCTCGTTCGGTGAACCGTCGGCCCAGTCGATGTTGACCGTGAAGGCATCCTTCGTGCCTGGATCGGTGATCGTGCCGTTAAATGTTTGCGTCGCACCTTCGTTGATCTTCCCAGCCGCGGTGAGAACGAGCGTCGGTGCGACGTTGTTGACCGTGAGCGTCTTGGTCGCGTTCGCCGACTTCCCAGTGTCGTCGTCCGTCACGAACGCCGTGATGGTGAACGTGTCGCTGGCTTTGCCGTTGCCTGGGAACGGACCGTCATCCAAGAATGTGCGAGAGGCCGTTATGCTTGTGACGCCTGCGCCGGCGGTGATTGTGTCCGTCGTACCATCGTTCCAATCGATCGTCACCGTGAACTTGTCTTGCGTGCCGACGTCGGTCCAGGGCACGGTGATTGTCACCGACTGATTCTCGTCGATGGTCGTCGCCGAAATCCCAATTGCGCCAATGACGGGTGCGACGTTGTTCACGGTCACGCTGGCGGTTTGGCTCTTGGTGCCGGTATCATCGTCGGTGATGGTCCCAGTAATGTTGAACGTGTTACTCGGATCGCCCGTGGGATTGTCGTCGAGGTACTGGTGCGAGAGGCTTGCGGAGGTCGCGCCGGCGGGCAATGTGAGCGTACCAGTCGTGCCGTCGTTCCAGTCGACCGCGTAGGTGAAGGCATCCTTCGTGCCTGGATCGGTGAAGTTGATCGTCGCCGTGACCGTGCCGTTTTCGTCCACCGGACTGCCCGTGACCGTGAACGAACCGATCGTCGGCGCGACGTTGTTGACCGTGATTGATCCGGCCTTGGTGCCCTTGCCGGTGTCGTCGTCGGTGACGCTCACCGTGAAGTTGATCAGATCGCTGGCTTTGGCGTTGCCAGGGAATGGACCATCGTCCAGGAATGTGTGCGTTGCGGAGTATGTGAACACACCAGGGAAACCAGCCAGTTTACCCGAAGTGCCGGTCGTCGAACCGCCATCGCTGAACGCGATGCTCACCGTGTGCGTGTCGTTTTCACCGACTTCGATGAAACTCCCACTCACCGTGATCGTCGTACCTTCGACCACGGGGCTAGCGGGCGTGATCGACGTAATCGCGACGCTTGCTGGGTCGACGTTGGTGATATTGACTGAAAACGTTTGTACACCAGCCGCTTCAACAGGATCGGTGACGGTGATCGTGATCGTTTTGTTGTCCGAGGGAGTGCCGGACGGATCGTCATCGAGGTAGGTGTGATTCGCCGAGAACGGAATGTCGACACCACTCACAACGCCAAGATTGATCGTCGTGGCTGGCGAACCATCCCCCCAGTTGATGATGACATCGTGGGCTTGGCCCACGTCTGTGTCGTCGAACTCGCCGGAGATAATGAGGTTGTTGCCTTCCGCGGTCGACAGTGGGTTCGGGCTGGTGATCGCGATGTTAAACGGCGAAACTGGGACATCGCGCGCTTCGAGTTGCACGAGGTTCGGCCGTGAGAACGGACGCTGCGCGAAGCGTGTTGCTTTGATGTTGTGGAAGAAGCGATGAAACCAGGTGCGAGACATTGCGAAAACTCCGAGCCAGATTGAGAGTGTGCGTCAGGGTGTGTGTGTTTGCTTTCCGTCTTTGGGAGAGGAAAACCGCCACAACACGAACAGTCGAGTCGCTGATCCAGAGCAAGTTCCTAATCCTGAACTCTGGATTGAGTACGGGCATTTGCCAGTAGTCGAACACACAAAACACCGCAATCGTCACAGTCGCGAGATTTTGTGCAAAGTTGCCCAGGTTGCCAAGAGTTAGTTTGGGTAAAATTTGCAGCCTGGAGAACTTTCGGATTTATGCTTACATCGCCACAATCGACAAGCAAGACAAATCGCGCCTTGTCGACAAAGTTTTTTCTACGAAAGCCGTAAAATCCATCACCATTTTGGATCCGTCGGAATTCATTATTCTCAGCCGAGTTATGGAGGGGGCGTCGATGTCTGGAACCTTGGATGCCGAGAAAAACGCGGCGGTTGTGCGGCGGCTTGTCGCGGAGCGACGCTGGGTTGAAGCAGAATCTCTGCTCCGTGATCTTCTCGCACAATCGCCGGACGATTTGGATGTACTCATGTCGCTCGGTTCGGTATTGGTTGAACAACTTCAATTCGAAGAAGCTGAACGAGTTTTGCTACGTGCAGCCGAATTGAAGCCAACTTCACGAACAATTCACAGTCGATTGGCATCGCTCTACCGCCAGCAAAACCGCGTAACCGATGCGATCGCCCAGTACGAACTCATCCTTCAGCACCATCCACGCCACGTTTCCGCTCTGAACAACTTGGCGAACCTGTACAAGTCCGCCGATTTTGCCAAGGCGATTCCGCTTTATGAACGTGCGCTCACGATCGAACCGAATCGTGCCGAGATCATTTCGAATCTCGCGATCGCCCTGCAGGGGGTGGGGCGATTGTCGGATGCGGCGCAATACTTGACAGCTTACCTCAAACTGAAACCGGACGACGCGGGCGCCTGGAACAATCTCGGTCACATCAATCGCGAACTCGGTCGCATCGCCGATGCGGCGGCGGCGTTCCAACAGTCGCTCAAACTGGATCGCAAATCGCCGGATGCGTGGTCGAACTATGGTATCCTGCTCCAGCACAACGGCCGCCTCGCCGAAGCGCAGGATTGCTTCAACAACGCCCTGCACCTTCAGCCGAATCATCCGGAAGCGCTCAACAACCTCGCGGGCCAATATCGCCAACAAGCACGCATCGAAGAAGCGTATCAGTGTTACAAACGTGCGGGTGAACAACGCGACGACTTTGCGGGCGCCGATAGCAACGCGGTCTTCACGTTGCACTACCGCCCAGGCATTACCGAGTCGGACCTACTCGACGCACATCGTGCGTGGTCGACGAAACATACGGCGAAGATAACACGCGATGTTCACCCGCCGCTCACCGCACGAGATCCCAACAAGACGTTACGAGTGGGCCTTATCTCGGCGGACATGGGGCAGCATCCGGTCGGCTACTTGCTCGTACGTGGTCTCGAGAATCTCGATCGCCGTGGTATCGAACTGATCGCGTACTCCGACCGGGCGCGCAACGATAGCATCTCTCAGCGGATCGCCGCTGTCACCTGCGCCTGGCGTGACATCCTCGGCCGAAGCGATGACGATGTCGCGACGATGATCCGCAACGACAACCTGGATATCCTCATCGAACTCGCCGGACACACTGCTCACAATCGGTTACTCGTCCTCGCGCGTAAGCCCGCACCTGTGCAGGTTTCGTGGTTGGGCTACGAAGGGACCACGGGCGTCGATGCGATCGACTATCTCTTTGCCGACGTGTGGACGATCCCACACGGCCGCGAGCAATACTTCAGCGAGACCGTGGTGCGATTGCCGAGCGGATACGTGTGTTACGATCCCCCAACCCAGTCGGCGGCGGTCGGTCCGTTACCAGCGGCGCTCAACGGTT
The DNA here is from genome assembly GCA_037367405.1 of Ottelia alismoides. Lineage (NCBI taxonomy): Eukaryota > Viridiplantae > Streptophyta > Magnoliopsida > Alismatales > Hydrocharitaceae > Ottelia > Ottelia alismoides. Next base: position 14,098 of record JAZKJV010009207.1, read on the forward strand.
ACATCACATTCGGCAGTTTCAACAATCCCGCGAAACTGAACGCCGACGTGGTGCGGGTATGGAGTCAACTGCTTCAGCGAGTACCAACGGCGAAACTGGTCTTGAAGTATCGCGGCAACACCGACCCAATCATTCGCGATGCGTTGCTCACCAAGTTCGCGAAGCATGGCATTGGCGTCGATCGTGTCGAGTTGGCGGACTGGAGCGCATATGCAGACTTCTTGGGTTGGTACAACCGTGTGGACATCGCGCTTGATCCGTGGCCGTTCAACGGTGGCATTACCACGTGCGAAGCGTTGTGGCACGGCGTGCCCGTGGTGTCCCTCGCTGGCGATACCTTCGCTGGACGGCACGGTGTCACTTACCTCAACATGGCCGGATGTTCCGATTGGATCGCCACAAACGAGACGGAGTACATCGAGAAAGCGACGGCGCTGGCAAATTCGATCGGCGAGCTTTCGATGATTCGCGGAGGCTTGCGTGAGCAAGTTTCGAAGAGTCGACTTTGCAACGGCGCCGCGTTCGCCGCGGATCTCGCCGCCGCTCTGCGCAGTATCTGGCGAGGGACCGCAAACGTGATTTCCGCTCCGAACATCACATCGAACGCGGCGTCAACCGTTGCCGCGAACATCATCAGCAACGAGAATCAGCAACGGTTCGCACAGGCGGAAGAATTGCGGTTCGCGAACAAGTTGCCGGAAGCGGAAGCGGCGTATCGTGCGATCGTGAACGAGATCCCCACGCACGCCGAATCATGGCGCAGTTTGGGACTCGTGCTGAAGTCCGCACGGCGTCCGGATGAGGCGCTCGCGGCGTTTCGGCACGCTGTTGAGGTACGACCCAGCTATGCCGAAGCACGCAACAACATCGCGAACATTCATCTCGATCGCGGCGAACACGCCGAAGCCGAAACGCAACTCCTCGCCGCCCTCGACGCGAAGCCCGACTACACGCCCGCGATGAATACGCTCGGCAACTTGTATCGCGGGCAGAAGAAATTGCAGGACGCGAAGGACATCTTCGCGCGAGCGTTGAAACTGCGACCAGACTACGCCGCGGCGCATGTGAATCTTGCCGCGGCGTGCCACGAACTCGGCCAACTTGATGAAGCCGCCAAGCATTATCGCGAAGCGCTGAAGATCGATCCGACGATGGTGGCGGCACTGCAAAACCTGGCGGCGGTCGAACAGCAACTCGGCAACACCGACGCGGGCCTCGCACCGTTGCGTCAACTCGTGCAGCAGAATCCGAACTCCGCCGAGCATCATCGATCACTCGGCGTCGCGTTGCGACAAGCCGGACGACTCAACGAAGCGCTGACGGTCTTGATTCACGCGGACAAACTCGATCCCCACTCGTGCGACACCCTGAACCTACTCGGCAATACCTTGCGTGGTCTCGGTCGCCACGCCGACGCGGCCAAGGCCTATGAACGTGCCTTGTTGATCGATCCGAACCTCGCGGCGACGCACAACAATTACGCGGGTGCGTTGCGTGATCTCGGTCGCACCGCGGATGCCTTCAAACACTTTGCGAAAGCGGTTGAACTGAAACCGGACTACGCCGAAGCGCACAACAATTGGGGCGTATCGTTGCACGACGCTGGTCAGATCGCCGAAGCCGAACAACACTACGCACGCGCCTTGGAACTGAAGCCGGACTACGGAGGTGCGTGTAACAATCTCGGCGGCATTTACCGTGATCGCTGCGAGATTGATCGAGCGATGGAACTCTACCGCCGTGCGGCGGACATTCGTTCGAACTACGCGGAGGGTTTCAGCAACTACTGCTTCACGATGCACTACCGCCCGCGGGTCACCGCTCAACAGTTACTCGAAGCGCACGAGGAATGGGCGACACGTTACACGCCGAAACTCCAACGCTTCGCGCATCCGCCGCTCGAATCGCGCGATCGGAACAAGAAGTTACGGATCGGTTTCGTCTCCGCAGATTTGGGCCAGCATCCGGTCGGGTATTTGTTGCGCCGTGGGCTGGAGCATCTCGATCAGTCGAAGTGCGAAATCGTCTGTTACTCCGACCGTGTCGAACGCGATCCGGTCGGCGACGCGATTGCGAAGCACGTCAGTAAGTGGGTGACGATTGCGGGCCGCAACGATGACGAAGTGACGCAACTGATTCGTGACGATCAGATCGATGTACTGGTTGACCTAGCCGGCCACACCGCCCACAATCGCTTGCTCGTCTTCGCTCGTAAACCCGCACCCGTACAGATGACTTGGCTCGGTTACGAGGGGACCACGGGTGTTCGCGAGATCGATTATCTCATCGCCGATCGTTGGGTGATGCCGAAGGGGGCCGATGCCGAGGCGGTCGAAACCGTCCTGCGTTTGCCCAGTGGATACGTCGTGTACAATCCGCCAACCCAAGCGGTCGACGTGGAAGTGTTGCCCGCCGCACGCAGTGGCGCGATCACGTTTGGGTGCTTCAATAATCCGGCGAAACTGAATGCAGATGTGCTGGCGGTCTGGTGCGAGATTCTCAATCGCGTGCCGGATTCGCGATTGATTCTGAAGTATCGCGGACTCGACGATCCGACGGTGACCCGCGGCTTCCGCGAAGAAATTCGCAAACACGGCATCGCCGATAGCCGCGTGATCTTCTCGGGCTGGAGCGCCTACCACGACTTTCTCACATGGTACAACCGTGTGGACATCGCGCTCGATCCGTGGCCGTTCAATGGCGGCATTACGACGTGCGAAGCGTTGTGGCATGGTGTGCCCGTGGTGTCTCTCGCTGGCAACACCTTCGCCGGACGGCACGGCGTCGCTTACCTCAACATGGCCGGATGCTCTGACTGGATCGCCGCAACCGCCGACAAGTACATCGAGAAAGCCGTCAGCCTTGCGCAGAACATTCCGGCACTCGCGAAGGTGCGGGCGGAGTTGCGCGACAAGGTTCGTGCGAGTCGGTTGTGCGACGGCTCAGCGCTGGCTCGCGATTTGGTACTGGCGTTTCAACATGCGTGGCGTGGGGGTGCGGCGGGCACGGTCGGCGAGCTTGAGCGACTCCTGGCGCGTGCGGAACAGTTCCATCGTCAGCGACAGCTACCGGAGGCGGTCGCGGCGTTTCGTGCCGCACTCGCCATCGATCCCACCTCGGCCGACGCTCACCGTGGCCTCGGTCTGATGCTCAAGCAACTCAACGACCGTGAGGGGGCCAAAGCCGCTCTGACCGAAGCTGTGCGTTTGCGACCGAACTTCGCAGAGGCGTGGAACAATCTCGGCAATATGGCGATGGAAGAGAACAACACCGCCGAAGGAGAACAGTGTTTCCGCAAGGCGATCCAAGCGAAGCCGACCTACAGCCTCGCGCTCAACAATCTGGCGAACGTCTGCCGTGAACAAAATCAACTCGAGCAAGCGATCGGTTACTATCGTCGCGCCGTCGCGAGCGATCCGACGCTCACACCTGCCCACAACAACCTCGCGCTGACATACTGGCAACTGAATCGCTTCGACGAAGCCGAAGCGAGCTACCGTGATGCCTTGAAAAGCAAGCCGGACGACACCACGGCGGCACGCGGTCTGTCGTTGGCGTTGCAAACGTCGGGTAAATTCGATGTGGCCACGGCGCTGTACGAGCAAGCGTTGAAGACGCAGCCAACGCCGGAGTTGATGAACAACTATGCGAACCTGCTTCGCCAGCAGAATCGCCGCGAACGTGCGATCGAGCTTTACGAACAGGCGATCAAACTGAAGCCGGACTTCGCCGAAGCTCACAATAACTACGGCGTCACGCTCCAGGAACTCGATCGCATCCCAGAAGCCGAAGCGAGCTACAAACGTGCGCTCGAGGCGCGTGGGGGCTACCCTGAGGCACTCAACAACTACGCGAGCCTGCTCAAGATTCAGAAACGCTTCAGCGAAGCGGAGGCGTGTTTCCGCGAGGCGGTTGCTCGCAACCCCAACTATGCGGCCGCCCATTGCAACCTCGGCGCGATTCTCCAAAACCAGAAACAATACGCCGCTGGCAACGACTGCATTCTCACGGCGATCAAACTCGAACCGGACAATCCGGACGTGTACTATAACCACGGCAACTTGCTCGCCGAGTGGGGCAAGTTCGACGACGCGATTCGCGCGTTCAACAAAGCCCTCGAACTGAAACCGAACTACGCGGAGGTGATGAACAATCTCGGCAACACGCTGAAGGAAATGGGGCAGACGAACGTGGGGGGCGAGTGGTTTCAGAAGGCGATCGCGATCAAACCAGACTACGTCGCCGCACACAACAACATGGGTTTGGTGCACCAAGATCAGGGCCGCCTTACGAACGCCGAACAGTGTTTCCGACGTGCGATCGAACTGCAGGCAGACTACGCGCCAGCTTACAACAATCTCGGTGGCGTATTGCGAGAACAAGCGAAGATTCCGGAAGCGATCGCGTCGTACGAGCGTTCGTGGGAACTGCGACCAGATTCGATGAAGGCATCGAGCAACGTCGTGTTCGCGTTGCATTACAAGCCAGGGGTCACGCCGCAGGAACTGCGCGCGGCGCACGAATTGTGGGCCTATCGCCACACGGATTCGATCACTCCGCTTTCACACGGTCCACGCGACCCCAACAAAAAGCTCCGTATCGGCCTCATCTCGCCCGACCTCGGACACCATCCTGTGGGGTTCTTGCTTGTGCGTGGCATGGAAGCACTGAGCCGCGACGAGTGCGAGTTGGTGTGCTACTCGGATCGCTCGCGTAAAGACGCCGTCGCCGAACGGATCTCGAAAGCATCCACGCTTTGGCGATTCATCCACGGTATGCCGGACGCGGAGTTGATCGAGCGGATCCGTAAGGACGAAATCGATGTCTTAATTGAACTCGCTGGTCACACGGCCCGCAATCGGCTCACCGTGATGGCGAAAAAGCCCGCGCCGCTGCAGGCGACATGGATTGGGTACGAAGGCACGACTGGCGTGAAACAGATCGATTACCTTATCGCCGACCCGTGGCTGATTCGGTCCGGCGACGAGCAGTATTCGGTTGAAAAAGTCTTGCGATTGCCGAGCGGATATGTGAGTTACGATCCCCCACGCGAATCGGCGGCGGTCGGACCGTTGCCGATGCTGAAGAATCGGTTCGTGACGTTCGGCAGTTTCAACAACTCGGCGAAACTGAACGACGACGTGATTCGCGTCTGGTGCGAGATTCTGAAGCGGATTCCGAATTCGCGTTTGCTGTTGAAGTATCGTTCGATGGGCGATCCACCCGTGCGGCAACTCTTCCACGATCGCTTTCAGGCGAACGGCATTTCGGCGGACCGCGTCGAGATCAGCGGATGGAGTTCGTATGCGGACTTCCTGCAACTCTACAACCGCGTGGATATCGCGCTTGATCCGTGGCCGTTCAATGGCGGCATCACGACGTGCGAAGCGTTGTGGCACGGCGTACCTGTGGTGTCCCTCGCCGGCAATACCTTCGCCGGTCGCCACGGCGTCACTTACCTCAACATGGCCGGATGTTCCGATTGGCTTGCGAATTCGGAGCGTGAGTACGTCGAACGTGCGGTGCAGCGAGCCGGCGACGCGACGGCACTCGCAACGACGCGAGCGAACTTGCGCGAACAAGTGCGTGCGAGCCGACTGTGTGACGGCGCCGCGCTCGCACGCGATTGGCTCGCGGCGATCCGTGGCGCGTGGCGTGGTTGAGCGTCGCTTGAAAAACTAGTATTGGGCTAAGGTTGCGATACGGTCCGCGGTGTTGCTTGGACGTGTGGTGTGAGTGTCGGTGGTGTTCGAATCTGTTTGACTCGACACCCACGAAACTGATAGAGAGTTCATCGCTCGACATTGAAACGAGAACGCCGTGAACGATTTCGAACATCGTTCACGGCGTTCTCGTTTCAATGTCTCGCTCATCAACACGAAATCTCATGCACACAGACTCAATCGAGCGAGATTACTTGCGGGCGACGCTCGGCGGGAGATCGGCGAGTTCGACTGGAACCGGCGCGTAGTGGCTGAACTCCATGCTGAAGCTCGCTTGCCCCTTCGTTGCCGAACGTAAATCGCTCGTGTAACCCACGAGGTTCGCCAGCGGAACTTTCGCCGTCACTTGAGCGATACCGCCTTCTTCACTCGTCTCCTCAATCACGCCACGCTTGCTGCTGATGTTACCCGTGATCTGACCCTGGTAGTCTTTTGGCGAGACCACCACGACCTTCATGATCGGCTCCAACAGCGTGATGCCGGCCTTCTGCTCGGCCTCGCGGAACGCTTCGAGCGCACACAAGTAAAACGCGTCCTGCGACGAGTCGACGTCGTGCATCTTGCCGAAGTGCAATTCGAATTCCAAGTCGACGAAGGGGAATGGATACTTGCTCCCCTTCTTCGCCGCTTCACGCAGACCTTCCTCAACGCTCGGAATGTACTGCTTGTCGATCGCCCCTTGGGTGATGCTGTTCTTGAAGTAGACGTTGTTCGGGTCAGGCTTAACTTTCGGATCGTTGAGTTCCTCGATCTCCTTCACCTTCGCTTCAATTTGCTCCGGCGTGAGTGGCGTGAACTTCACGACGATCACAGCAAACTTTCCGCGACCACCTGTCTGCTTCTGGAACTTGTGTTCGAAGTCGACCATGCGCGTAAAGCTCTGGCGATAGGCAACCCGTGGTTTACCGAGCTTGATGAGTTCGGTGTTCTCTTGGGGTACGCCCACTGCTCGCTTGAGCTTCTCGATCGAGATTTCCAGGTGTAGTTCGCCCATCCCTGAGATGATCGAGTCGCGAGTTTCCTCGTCGGTGTGCATCTTCAATGTCGGGTCGTCGCGGACGAGGCGGTTCAGCGCTTCGCCGACTTTACCCGCATCGAGCGTTTTCGAAAACGTAAGGGCTTGCGAAATCACCGGCTTCGGAAACTGAATCGCTTCGAGCGTGACCGGATCGCTCGGATCGCTCAGCGTGTTACCCGTATACGTTTCCGCCAAGCCCATCGCTGCGACGATGTCGCCAGGACCGGCTTTTTCGAGCGATATCCGCTTATCGCCCATCATCCGATAGAATCGTGCGATGCGCTCCTTCTTGCCTGTGGTGGTGTTCATATACGTTTCGCCAGGCTTCATCGTGCCCGAGTAGACGCGAATGTACACCAAGTCGCCGTTCGTTTCCGCGACGGTCTTGAACGCCAGCGCCGAGAGAGGCTGGTTGTCGTCCGGCGTGCGCACGACCACTTCCTTGGTCTTGGGGTGCGTCGCCTGGATCGGCGGGCGCTGGAGCGGATTCGGCAAGCAATCCACAACCAAGTCGAGCAAGTGTTGCACGCCATGGAACATCTTCGAACTGCCGCAGGTCACGGGCGTGAAGATGTTCTCCAGCGTCCCCTTGCGGAGCGCGGCGCGAATTTGATCATGCGTGACTTCCTTGCCTTCGAGAATCGCTTCGACGATTTCATCCGATGCGGCCGAGACACCGTCGAGCATTTGCTCGCGGCGGCGGGTTGCTTCTGCTTCGTACTTCGTGCCGGCCACTGGCTTGGTGAAGAACTTGCGGTGCGTCTTGTCGGTCGTATCGCGGGTGATGATTTCCATCTTAATGAGGTCGATGATGCCTTCGAGGGCTTCATCTTGGCCCGCAGGGATCGTGACAACGACCGGATTAGCCCGCAACTTCGTCTTCATCTGCTCGACGCAGGACCAGAAGTTCGCGCCCATGCGGTCCAGCTTGTTCACGTAAGCCAGACGCGGAACTTTGTACTTAGTCGCCTGGCGCCACACGGTTTCTGACTGCACTTCCACGCCACCCTTGGCGCAGAACACGCCAATGGCGCCATCGAGAACGCGCAGCGAGCGTTCGACTTCGGCCGTGAAGTCGACGTGGCCAGGGGTGTCGATAATGTTAATTTGGATGTCGTTGCCTTTGCGGTCCGCCCAGTCGATCGATACGGCGGCCGAATTAATCGTGATGCCTTTTTGACGTTCGAGTGGGTCGAAGTCCGTGGTGGTATCGCCGTCGTCAACGTCGCCGACTTTGTGCTTGGTGCCGCTATAGTACAGAATGCGCTCAGTGGTCGTGGTCTTACCAGCGTCTACGTGGGCCATGATTCCGATATTGCGTACTTTGTCGAGCATCGTCGTCGCCGGCCGAGTCTGGTCCGGCTCCTTCCAAAACGAGGAAACAGGGAAACGCGAACAGTGCGCGCCGTGGACTCCACCACGAAGTCCATAAGAAAGGAACCAACAAACACATGTTAGGTTCGGTGCGCGAACAGAAGACAATCTTATGGACGAACGAGTAACCGTCCACGCTGGGGGTGTGAAGGATTGATGACGAATCCCCTGCCGATGCCACCTAACCACACGAGTCGTTCAGCCACCAGCGCCGCACGGGAACCGGCTGCCCCCTGGCGCGAATTCGTTCGCGCGCCGCTCGTCCCCTTTGCGCTCGCGGCGACGTTCGGTCTCATTCTCGATTACGTGTTTAGCTTCACGCTCGATCGCCTCTTCTTCGCCACGCTGTTCGCATTCATTGCCTGGGTAATCACTCGTGTACGCCAACCGGAATTCGCTGCCGGTTGCCTCTTCGGTACGATCGTCGGACTCGCCGCGAGTCATCATCACATTCATCGCCATGTGTTCCCTGCGAACGACGTCGGCCAACTGGTCTCGACCGACACACCGATCGTCCATCTGCGTGGGCTTCTCATCGAACCACCCCTGATCCGACGCGGCGATCCAACCGACCTCTTTGGCCCGTCGTTTCGAGTCGATCGCGCTTCGACGATTCTCGATGCCGAAGCGATCCGCGACGCTGTTGGCGTGTGGCACACGGTGACCGGTCGCGTGCGGATTCGTGTCGAACGACCGATCGGCGAGCACGATCAGGGATTGCTCGATCACGTGCAAGTCGGCGATCGTGTCGAACTGGTGGGGCGATTGACGAATCCACTCGCGCCTGGGAATCCTGGTGAATGGAACTCGGCCGAGCAGTTGCTGGATTCACGGATCCGCGCCGAGATGCTTCTCACGAAACGGATGCCGCCTTGACGCGGCTCGATACCTCCGCACGCTCGTCGTACTGGCTGGAACAACTCCGTGGGTATTTCACGAAGCGACTCGAAGAAACATTGCCGCCACGACAAGCCGGACTCGCACGGGCACTGTTGCTCGGCGACGGTAGCGCGATGAGCCGCGACGACTGGGATGCGTTCGCACGGACGGGCGTCGTGCATGTGTTGGCGATTTCCGGTCAGCACTTGGTGATTCTGTCTGGATTTTTGGGGCTACTATTTCGCATGGTTCAGATCACACCACGCCGCGGCGCCTGGGTGTTGATTGTCGTGATTCTGGGCTATGCACTTCTGACCGGCGCTCGACCTTCGGCGATGCGTGCGGCGGTGATGGTTGTCTGTGTGTGCGGCGGTTGGCTGCTACGACGGCCGATTCACTTGGCGAACACGTTCGCGCTGGCGTGGTTGATTGTGTTGGTGTTGAATCCACACGATCCGTTCACGAGCGGTTGCCAGCTTTCGTTCATATCCGTGTTTACGCTAATCTGGCTGTTGTCCCCCTGGCTCACGCGTGAACCGGACCCTCTCGAGCGTCTACTCGCGAGCGCGCGCCCTGCGTGGGAACAGCATCTGCGAAGCATCGGTTGGCTGATCGTGAGTAGCTACATCATCACGTTCGTGCTGTTGGTCGTGAACGCACCGATTATCATGTTGCGGCAGAATCTCGTTCCGCCGATCGGCACACTCCTCGGTCCGCCGCTGGTGCTGTTCACGACAATCGCACTCGTGGTCGGTTTCGTGCTGTTGCTTGCCGACGGCCTGATTCCCTTGGGATTTCCGCTGCGAATATCACTCGCGGCCTGCGATTGGCTCGTGCAACTCGCCGACCGCATGCCAGGTGGCACGGTCTACACGACGACACCGCCGCTCGTGTGGGTCATCGGCTTTTATCTGCTGTTGATCGTGGCGATTTTGCTTATGGACCGTCGCGTGGTATTCGCGTGGTTAGCGTGGGTCATTCTCGGACTGATCGGCACGCCACGCACCGCGCCGGACGAATTGCGAGTAACGTTTCTGAGCGTGGGACACGGTGGGTGTACGGTGATCGAATGCCCAGATGGCCGTGTGATGCTGTACGATGCCGGCACGATGGCGGGTTCGAGTGCCGTGCCACGAATCATCGCGCCGTACTTGTGGCATCGTGGAATTGCTCGCATCGACGAAGTATTTCTCTCGCACGCGGACCTCGATCATTACAATGGCGTGGCCGCATTGTTGAAGCGTTTCCCTGTTGGCCAAATCACGTTGACACCCTCGTTCGCAACGAAGCCGACACCGCAGGTCGCGAGTGTGTTGCTGGCGATTCGCGAGCATCGCGTACCGATTCGTGCTGCGGTCACGGGTCAGCGATTCATCGCAGGTGAGGTGACATTCGAAGTTCTGCATCCGCCGCCGATCGAGTTCGGCACAAGTGAGAACGAACGAAGTCTCGTGTTGAAGTGTGTGCATCGTCAACATGTGATTCTGTTGACCGGCGATGTTGAGAAGCAGGGTACGCAGATGCTGCTGCGCACGCCACCGCTGATGTGCGATGTGCTGATGGCTCCGCACCACGGCAGTCGTTCAGCGATGTCGGCGGAGTTGCTGCGTTGGGCAACGCCGAAACTGTTGGTCGTGAGCTGCGGCGGACGCCACGACACGACGTGGGATGTCGGCGTGCCAACGTGGGACACGTGGACGAGCGGCGCGATCACGATTCGCAGTCAGCCGACGGGTTTAGTCGCGGAATCGTTCCGTCGCGGCGAACGAATCGTGGTGCAACGAAAGTGAACATCGCGGTACTGTTCGTCGCGACATGGTGTGCTCGGTGAGTGATCTGGTGCGGTACCGATGACCAGGGATTGCGCCTCGGGCCGCACCGAGATCGTCACGTGAAGTGGTCTCGAACAAACCACGTGTAAATATGCGGCTACGAATGCCCCTACAATTGCAATGCCAGCGAACCGTGTTTTCGATTGACGGGCCAATTGACGCAAGGGAATGCGTGTGAAGACTCAACGAATACTGAACACTTATTCAGAATCGATCAAGTCGTTCCAGTCACGCGCACAGGGTTGGAGAAGATGTGGGTCACCAGGGAACGGTGAAAATTCGAGCGACACCGCGCCCGCTTTTGGAGGTTAGCTGCGATGAGAACCGTGTCAGGGCGAGATCGCCTTGCTCAACGTAGCTCACTCATCCGGAGAATGAAATGTTTCTCACTCGCTGGCTCACACGAAATCAACAGCCCTCGCGGACGCAAGCCAAGACTGGGTCGCAGTTTAAGCCGTTGCTAGAGCCGCTCGGTGACCGTCTCGCGCCGCATGCTTCGCCGTTCTGGTCGAACTTCTCACCGTTCGGCGGTGATTTCGGTCTGCTCTCCAGTAGTTCGAATACTTCCACGACCGACACCCCCCAAGTTGCGACGCAGTTTGCGGTTCACACGACTCGGAGCACATTTGCCGGACAAGAAACTCGCGTGTCGGTAGTGGCGTTGGACGAGAATGGCCGCGCCGTGCGGGACTTCACCGGAACCGTGAGCCTCAGCAGCAGTGATGCGGCGGCTGTGCTGCCAGAGTCGTACACCTTCACCGCCGAGGATCGCGGCCGCCACACATTCGTCGTTCAACTGCCGACGACTGGCGAGCAAACGATCACCGCCACCGAGGCTTCTTCGACGATCACGGGCGAGACAACGATCAACGTGACCGATGCTCCGGTAGCCTCGCGGTTGTTCGTGCAAGTCGAACGGAACGTGTACACGGGCGTCGCGACTCGGGTTCGCGTCGCGGTGCTGGATGCCTCGAACCGACTGGTGCCGACGTACACGGGTACGATCAGCCTCACGAGTAGCGATGCTGGTGCAACACTGCCGGGTAATTACACGTTTACCGCCTCGGATCGTGGCGTGAAGGTGCTGAACCTGACCCCATCGACGACGGGCGAACTCACGGTCACGGCAACTGACACGGCGAATTCCAGCATCACGGGAAGCGTGACGACGACGGTGAGCGAAGCGCCGACTGTTGCGAAGATCGTCGTGCGTGCGATACCAGTGGCCGTGACGGGCAATGCGACACTCTACACGGTGGCTGCCGTGGATGCGAACAATCGCATCGTACCGAACTACACTGGTACGGTGTCGTTTACGAGTACGGACAGTGCTGCTGTCCTTCCAGCTACGACCACCTTCACGGCGAGTGACCGTGGCGTGAAAACCTTCGCGGTGACTTTCAACACCACGGGAACACAGTCGGTGACGGTGACGGATGCTGCTGACAGCACCCTCACAGCGTCTAGTGATGTGACCGTAACCGATACCCTATCGCTGCCGCGACCAGGCCGAGGATTCTTCGGTGGCCGACGCTTCGGCTGGCGTGGATAGAACCGACACCAGGTTCGCAATGTCCGAATTTTGGAGGACGGCGATCGAGTGAGAAGGAAATTCTCCTCGTTCCCGTGTCTCCGAATCCTTGGATTTCGCGTTTATCAGGTATAGTTTCTTTCGGTCGTGCCAACTTGTCCGGAACTCAACGATGAAGCGATACCTGTTTCTTCAAGTTGAAGGGGCTGAGTGCGAACCTCGGACGGTGCCTTCCACAGTACGCCCGCTGTCGATCATTGAGCACGTTCGACAACGTGAACGAGTCGACGTGCAACCGCCCTTGCGGCACGAGCAGGTCGATTTAACGGATCGCACAGTACTCGGGCGGGTTACACGAGATGATACACGAGATGATGATCGATCCTCACGTGGGCATCGACTGTTAGCTCAGACGTCGCTCGAACGCGTGGTTCGGAGCGCAGTGGCAATTAGCCCCATGGTGGCGTCACTCTTGCCGAGGCCGCTCGACGGTTCCGATGCGTCCGACAATCGCATCCCAATTCGTGATGAACCGCCGATACTGATGCGACTTGTGCAATTGATCGCGAGTGAACCACAAGCGGACACGACGACGGAATCCGAAGTCGAAGCGCCCGCTCAAGCAGCAACATTGCCGACCCGCGTGGGAGCACAACGCCGGAACTCGAACGAAAACCGGTTCGCACCCATTGTGTTTTCGGAACCTTCGGTAAGCACGGCAAGAAATGTTCCAACACATGACGCTCACACGGTGTCCACGGTTGTCAGCGTGATTCAATCGACGAACTCGCCGACACTGGCGAATCCGAGCATGGTCTCTCCGAGCAGTTCGTTCTTTATTGCAGGTGAATCGCCGGATCGCATCGTACCGACGATTGAGGTTCCATCAACAGACTCCGAGGAACCGCTCGTCGAGATCGTGCCGGTAGGTCCAGTTGAGCAATCACCTCCGTCGGTCATTGATCAACTCATCGAAGACTACGTGCCGATGGCCGTGCCGTTGTTAGGGGCGATTACTGACACGGCAGCGACGATTGAAACGCACACACTGCGGTTGTTGAGCCAACTTGCGGGTGACCGTGACGAGGCAGAAGCAGACTGGATCGACGAAACTGTGTGGTGGGTGTCGGCAGTGTTGGTTGCCGGTGGTGTCGGCTATTCCGTCGGTTGGAATCGCGGTCGTAAGCGGCTCGACCGGATGACATTAGGAACCGATTCTGTGATCGCCGAGTGGGAATCCGAACATGTCGTGGGAACTCTCCGATGACCTCCTCGACCGCCTCAACCGTGGCGAAACCGATGCCGTCGAGATTGTGTTCCAAGCGTTTTCGCCGTACTTGAAGGCCATCGTGCGGCGGCAACTGTCCGATCATCTCCGCTCCAAGTTCGATAGTTCTGATGTCGTACAGTCGGTCTGGGTGCAGGTCGTTCAACAACTCGACCGCGACGGCTGGCACGTCGAGAATGCGGACAAGCTGCGCGGTTTACTGGCCACTATCGCACGTCGACGATTGATTTCCCAGATTCGCCATCTCAAATCGGAAACCACTACGTCACACACTTCGATCGAGGATGGGAACGATTCGCCGTTGGGCCGCGAAGCGAGGCCGAGTCAGATTGTGCAGGCGGATGAACTCTGGACTCAGATGCTGCGAGTGTGTCCACCGGAGCATCACGAGGTGCTGCGATTGCGTCGGCAGGGGCTGCTCTTGCATGAAATCGCGGAGCGAACCGGTCTCCACGAAGGCAGCGTCCGCCGCATCATTCGCCAGGTCTCGCGGCAGGTCACAACGCCCGACGAGTCGACGGAATGACAACACTGGCTTCCCTTGACGCGCTCGTCGATGAGTTTGCCACACGATGGCGGACTCGCGGACCCGTGCAGGTCGAAGAGTTTCTCGCATCCTCGCCGACACTTTTGCAAGATCGCGAGACGGTCCTCGATCTCATCGCCGAAGAACTCGCATTACGGGCGGAAACGCGGCAACTGATTTCGCTCGATGAACTCACAGTTCGTTTCCCACAATGGTCGAACGCGGTGCGTGCGATTTGGGAATGTCATCGACTGTTGAGTCCGCAGTTTCCGAAAGTCGGCGATTCGCTCGGCGAGTTTCGTCTGCATCAAGAACTCGGTCGCGGTGCTCACGGGCGAGTCTATTTCGCAACCCAATCGCAGTTGGCCGATCGGCCCGTGGTGTTGAAGATCAGTCACGATTCCGGCGGCGAGCATCTCTCGCTGGCCCGACTCCAACACTCAAATATCGTGCCGTTGTTTTCCGTGCACGAGTTCCCTGAACAGGGACTTCGTGGGTTGTGTCTGCCGTACTTCGGTGGTGTGACGCTCAGTGTCATCCGCGAATGCACCTGCGGAGAAGATGTGCTAAAGCGCCTGGGAACTCAAGCCTCGCCACGCGGTCCTGCGGCCGCGTTCCTCAGCCATGCGAACTGGTCCGAGTTCCTTTGTTGGCTCGGTGCATCGCTTGCGGATGCTCTGCAATACGCTCACGACCGCGAGTTGCTGCATCTGGATGTGAAGCCGTCAAATGTGCTGATCGCCTCTGATGGTGTGCCGATGTTGCTGGACTTTCATCTCGCACATACCCCCATTGCAAATGGCTCCGCGGCTCCCCCTTGGCTCGGCGGCACGCCAGGCTACATGGCTCCGGAAGTCGAAGCGGCACTACCCGCAGTTCGCGAGCGAAGCACGATCCAGTTCGGCATCGATGGCCGTGCCGATGTGTACTCGCTCGGTCGCACCTTGAAGGAACTTCTCACGAGCCATTCTGAGGCGTCAACGGGATTATTGGACATACTCGCCAAGGCAACGGCAACTGCGCCGAGCGAACGGTATACCACGGCCGCCGCGTTCGCGTCGGACCTTCGGCGCCAACTCGCGGACTTGCCGTTGAAGGGTGTCGCGAATCGCAACCTGATGGAACGCTGGCGAAAATGGCGACGACGACGACCATACGCACTGCCGCTGTGGCTGACACTCATCGCGCTCACACTCGGTCTCGGCGGAACTGCTCGATATGCGTTGCGACGGAATGCCCGTGGGATCGAGAAAATTGAAGTGCTGCCGAGCGTAACCAACGTCGTGCAACCAGAAGAAAACGTGCATCTCACACGCGGTCGGAAACGATTTGAGGAAAACCAAGTGAAGGAGGCATGGCGAGAGTTTACCGCCGCCCTCGAAGTAGAGCCGCGTTCGATTGTGTTGCATCAGTATCTCGGCCTGTGCAACCTGAAACTCAATCAGCCTCACGAGGCACTCGCCGCCTTTTCCGTGTGTGTGGCTCTCGCGCCGAACAGTGCGGTGAGCTACCACAATCGCGGGCTGGCCTTTACGGAGTTGAACCGGCTCGATGCCGCCCTCGCCGACTTCGACCGAGCTATCAAGTTGGATGCGAAGTTAGCCGCCGCGCGGTTCGGGCGTGCCATCGTGCATCACAAACGCGACGAGAAATCGAAGACGATCGATGATCTGAATGCCTGTATCCTTCTCGATTCGAGTCATCGCGAAGCCCGCGATTGGCTTGCGAAACTTCAACCCACACCATCACCATGAAACACCATCTGAAATTGACCGTACTCGAATCGCGTGACACTCCGGCGGCGTTCATAGTCACCAACGGCAACGATGCTGGCGTGGGTAGCCTTCGACAAGCCGTTCTCGATGCGAACGCGAGCGCAGGTTCCGATTCGATCACCTTCGCGAGCGGCGTCACCAGTGTCACGCTGACCTCGGGTCAACTGGCCCTCACGCAGAGCGGCACCGCGAACGCCATCGGCATCTTTGGGCCGAATGGCGGCACAGTCACGATTCAGCGGTCGAGTTCCACGAACTTCCGCATCTTCGACATTGCGACCGATGTCGTGGCGGACCTGCGGAACCTCACCATCACGGGTGGCCGTGCCCCTGATGGCGAGAATGGCGGTGGTGTTCGGACGGCAGGTAAGCTAAGCCTGCTCGACTCGATTCTCACGAACAATCAGGTCATTGGGCCGAGTTCCGCGACACTCGCGAGTGGAGGCGCCATCGCGAGTACGGCGACATCGACGACGCTGCTCTATCGAGTCGCAATCAACGGTAACACCGCGACCACCAATGCAAACTCCGGCGGTATTTTCAACGCAGGCTCGATGGCACTGACCACGGTGACTATCGCGAACAACACCGGCGGAGCGGTCACCAACTTCGGCGAACTGACAATTTTCGATGCCACGTTTCGTCAGAACTCGTCCCCAGCGAACGGCGGAGCCATCGCGAACTTCGGTACCAACGTGCAGGTCTTCGATTCCACCTTCGACCGCAACAGCACGACACTCGATGGCGGCGCGATCTATTCGGAAACCACGCTTTCCGCAATCAACACTACCTTCAGCGGCAACGTCGCCAACGGCAACGGAGCCGCGATTTACAATCGCTACGAGGCATATCTCGGCAACCTGACCATCACACAGAATCGCTCGGACACGGAAGGCAACGGTACTGGCAGCGGTGCGATCTTTACCGAAGACCGAACCAGCACTGATTCGAATAACCGCACGATTTTGCACAACTCGATCGTCGCGGGAAATTTCACTGGCACCGGAACAACAGCTAGCGACATCGGAGGCACGCTCACACTCGAGGCCATCAGCAAGAATAATCTCGTCGGTAGTGCCAGCAGTTCCGGCAGCCTGACCAATGGCGTGAACGGAAACATCGTCGGCGTGGCGAACGTGAGTACCGTAATCAATCCCATTCTGGCCGCGAATGGCGGAACGACGTTCACGCACGCGCTCGTGGCAACCAGTCCTGCCATTAATGCTGGGAACAACAACGTGGCGGTCGATAGCGACGGCAAGCCACTCACCTTCGATCAACGCCTCTTCAATCGTATCACGAACGCGACCGTTGATATTGGTGCTGTCGAGTTCAGCACGAATCAATCGCCCACGATCTCAGCCATCGCACGCACCGCGACAACTGGGCAAACCATCGCGTTCACGACTGCGGATTTCACTAGTCAGTTTACCGATCCGGAGGCGAACACTCTCGCGAGCATTCTCGTTGCAACGTTGCCGCTGCCGACGGAAGGGCAACTGCAACTCAGCGGCTCACCAGTCACGCTCGGCCAGCAGATAGCAGCCACAAGTTTGGGCAGCTTGAGCTTTGTGCCAGTTGGGGGCTTCACGGGAACCGCGACCTTCCGCTACACGGCAAGTGATGGCACGAGCTTCGCCGCGAACGAGGCAACCGTGTCGATAAGCTTCACACCAGCAGCCGGAAACGTCTCGCTCGTCGGCGTTCCACAATTCGCGGTAGGTGCCGATCGTGGCTCCTCACCGATCGTACGATACTACAACGCTGACGGTACACTGCGGTATGCAGCTACTGCGTTCGCAAGCTCGTTCACCGGCGGCGTTCGCACGGCGACAGGTGACTTCAACAACGACAGCATCGCGGATGTCGTCGTGGGTACAGGGCCTGGCATCGCCACGCAGGTTCGCATTCTCGATGGCGTCACACAGGCTCAGATTTTCAGCGTGAATCCGTTTGAGACCTCGTTCACGGGCGGCGTGTACGTTGCTGTGGGCGATGTGAACGCCGACGGGCGGCCCGACCTGGCGATCAGCCCAGATGAAGGCGGTGGCCCGCGTGTCGATGTCTACAATGGCAACGGCTTCGGAGTTATCAATTCGTTCTTCGGCATCGATGATTCAAACTTTCGAGGTGGCGCCCGTGTGGCACTCGCGGACATGACTGCCGACGGTGCCGCCGATCTCATTGTGGTCGCGGGCTTCGGTGGAGGGCCGCGTGTTGCGGGCTTCGATGGAAAGTCGCTGAGTAGCACACCTCGCAAAATTTTCGGTGACTTCTTCGCATTCGAGCAAACGCTCCGCAACGGCATCTTTGTGTCGGTGGGCGATGTCAATGGCGACGGAAACGCAGACCTTATCGCCGGCGGTGGCCCTGGTGGCGGACCTCGAGTACAAGTGTTCGATGGGAAGAGTCTGTTGAGCAACCAGCAGACGACTATTGTGAACTTTTTCGGCGGCGATGCGAACAGCCGTGGCGGCATTCGAGTCGCCGTGAAGAATCTCGATGGAGACTCCCGAGCTGACCTCCTCGTCGGTGCCGGCAGTGGAGCCGGTTCGCGAGTAACAGCCTACCGTGGAACGAGCATCTCCGCGAACGGCACGCCGTCAACCTCGCTTGATTTCGACGCGTTTAGTAGCTTCACTGGAGGCGTTTTCGTTGGGTGAGCAAAGCGGCGGTAGCATTTCGACGAATATGTTCGACCATTCAGGGTAAGCGTGGACTCACTCGATACTGTGAACGCCTCAAACTCGCAGGCTGGCTCTGAAGCGGTCCAAAGGCAGCGCACGCCGAGGGATGTTTAAAGAATCAACTTGAGCGGAAGATTGGCCGATCGCGTGAGGGCGATTTCCCTGCTCGAGATGTGTTGATCTCTCCGCCCGTCGAGCAGGGGCCGGCAGGCCGTTACCGAAGCGGCTCCCTTCGCTTCTGCGCACGGCCATCGATCGATCCAAAAAAACCGTGTAGCCGATCGCACCGCATTGTGGGACACGGATTGGCTCTACCTGTTCTCCTCGCTTACCAAGACTGCGCCAAAACCGCCGTTGCACGAATCGAAACTTACGATATGCTCCGCACGCTCCGCGGAGATCGTCGATGTATCCATTTGCGTTCACATGCTGGTTATCGCTGGGCCTCGTATACACTCCGCTCACTCTCCCACCGCCCACGCTCGCCGTGGGCGACGAGGTCGTGTATTCGGGTGAGCTTCACGAGCATTCGACCCGCGACGATCGACCGTATCAGCGTCGCTCGACGATCGAGGTGCGGCTATTCACCTTGCGCAGTGAACGTGATCAAACCGACGTCGCGGTCATGACCTCCGTGCGTCCCCTCGAAGATGCGGCGATAGCCAACGCGGCGATCGTGGTCACGGGTAACGATCCGGCGCGGACGAAACTTCCGTCGGCTGTTTCCCTCACACTGGTGCGCATCAACGCTCGTGGCGAACTCCGTGAATTGCGGCCCCTCCTTCGTCCGCCCATCACCCTTTCCGCCAACACCACGACCGTTCCCTTCACCGCGACTCCGCTCGCAGAGCCGATTCAGCAAGAACTCGGTTTCATCATTCCGTTGCCGCAACAGCCCGCAGCCGTCGGTGATTCGTGGACGACTCGCGCCGACGGACAACCCATCTGTACTTGGAACGTGAAGCAACTCGGCGTGCGCGACGGCGCGCAGTTGCTTGAGGTCGCTGGTGAACAGGCCAGCGAGCATTGGGCGAAGCCACGCGGAACGACAACGAGTTGGCACCGTGTCGACACGCTCTGGCTCTCGCCCGCCGATGGTCTCGCACGACATCTCACGCGCGCAATTCAGTTGCGCGACGGCGTGCCGATCGTCGAACGCCGGACCCTCACGCTCGCGATGACTACGCCCCCCACACCGCACCGTGGCGATGCGTACCTGGCGGTGCGGAAAGAAATCGAATTCGCACTACTGTTTCAGCAAGATTTGACGGCACGCTCGCCACGATTACTCGACAAGATCGAATCGCATACCTCGCGGTTTCGCGAAACGCCGTATCGCGCCGCGATCGAGGCCGTCGCACGCTCGGCGAACGCTCTTGCCAGACCCTGACAGTGGGGCATACGATGCGATGCTTGAGTGAAGTGGTACCGAAACATGGCGAACACTTACGAAATCACCCCTGCGAATCGCGTCTGTGCGGCGACCGGACAGGAACTCCACGCTGGCGAGAAGATCGTGTCCGTACTGGTCGACGACGCCGGTAAATTTGTTCGTAAAGATTACGCGGCGAGTTCGTGGTCGACCCCACCCGTGGGCACGATTGCGTTTTGGAGCAGCAAAATTCCGCCGCCTGACAAGCCGCGCCGCCCGACGTTCAACGACGACTTGCTCCTGGAATGGTTTCACCATCTCAATGGCGCTTTGGAAGAGAATCGGCGCAATATTCGCTATGTGGTAGCGTTATTGCTGATGAGACGAAAGCGATTGAAGTTTGAAGATCTGAAACGGCAGAAGGAATCGGATGTGCTGATTTTGCGCGATGCACGGAATGGGGCGCGCTATGAGATTGTCGACCCACGATTAAGTGAAGCGGAAATTGGTGCGGTGCAGGAAGAAGTGTATCAAGCTTTAGGTTGGTGAGTTTGATTGCTGATTTCACTCTCGGAAATGGACGGCGACGATGCGACGATTGCTGCCAACGCTGATGGCAACCCTGACGCTCGCGACGGGCTGTCAGTGGATGCGCAACAGTCGCGTCGAACCACGCACGAACACGCCCATCGCCTCGGGCGAACTTCAAGAGCGTCAGCCGAGCGAGTTTGTGGCGTACTTGAATCAACAGGCAAATTTGTTGCAAACCGTGATGTACGAAGAAGTGCGTGCGGTCGCTAGCGAGAACGGTAAGGACATCGGCACGCTCGCGGATAGCGCAGTCTATTGCGCGAGACCGCGGAATTTCCGGATGATCGGTGGGCACTCGGTGATGGGCACGATGATCGACATCGGCTCGAACGAACGCGAGTTGTGGATGTACGCCAAACCGCTCGGCCGTGACAACTACTTCTACTGTTCGCACGAAGCGTTCGCGTCCGGTCAGGTGCGGTTGCCGATTCCGTTCGATTCCGATTGGGTGTTGCAAGCGGTGGGCATGGCGGAGTATCAGTCGAGTCCGGAGGACGAAATCCGCACCAGCCGTGAACGCCGGCAATACGCCCTCCTTCAAAAGACTCGCACGCGAGCCGGAGTGCCCGTGTTGAAGTCGACGGTCTTTAGCGCCGAGCCGGATGGGAGCCGTGTACCGACGGTGGTGAAACACGCCATCTATGACGATTCAGTAAGAACGTCGCAAAAACTACTGGCGACAGCAGAGGTGTTGAGCGTGAAAACGGTCGTGGTGAACGGTCGGAATGTGGAAGTGCCAACGGAGGTGATTTTGGAGTGGCCGGAGCAGAAGTCGAAGATGACGCTGAAACTCGGTGGTGTGCGTGTGAACGAAGGTTTGGATGCGAACCGTGCGGCGACATTGTTCACCAAGCCGCGGATCAACGGTTCGCAACCGATCGACCTCGCACGCTATCAATTTGTCACACCGACGAACTATCGAGCGCAATATCGGCGATAAAGCGTGAGCTGTTCTCGAAAGTCCGTCTCGAACGGCTTACAGGCCGAGTACCTTCAACATCACGAGCATTACGAACGCGCCGATGCTCGCACAAATCACGTCGCGTTGCCAACGGCTCTGCGGACGGACGGCGGCGAGCAGGAAGCCCCACTTCGTCCGCACCTCGCGCGGCCACGATTCCGCGTGAGCGTTCACGGCGTCGAGCATCTTGTTGCCGCCACGCTTCGCCGCGTCGCTCGCCAACGCAAACGCTTGCCCATCAAGGCCACTGAGTTTGTCCACCAACTCCGGCGATTGCGCGCCGCCGAGCGCTAACGCAAGGAACGATTGCACCATAGTTTGCGAACGAGCGAAGTCCGTCACGGTTCGTAATTGACGGAGCACGTTCTCGTACAAGTCCGTCGCGTCGTTTGCGAGCGTCGACCCCAACTCGACGAGAGTCGTTTCGAGATTCGCTTGAAATTCCGGCGAATCCGCACGTTTCGCGAGCGAAGCGGTGACCGCGTGGAAGACGTCCGACTTCGCGCCGCTCGGCACAACGCTCGGCGACACTGCGAACGCAGCCGCGACCGGCTTCATGGCTTCGCTCGTGAAACTCGGTCCATCAAGGAAGCTGCGAATCACTTGAATCGCGTCGATCCGCGATTTCAATTCGTTGCTAAGATTCTCGATCTGCCGTTGTTTGCCCAGGAACTCCAGCACGCTCGGCGCGTGCAAGAGGTCGGATGGCGGATTCGCGAGGAAGAGTTTCGTGATCGTTTCTAGACCCGACTGCCCACCGAACAACTCCAGGAGCTTGTTCCCTTGCGTGCGAATGACGCGGTCGGTATCGACCTTGCCCGCTTCGATTGTCGCCTCGAAGAAGCGATTCAACCGTACCTTGGGATACTGATTCGCAGACGCGACCGTCTCCTCAAACCAAGCATGCGACGGCATTTCAGCGAGCAACTTGGCGTACAACTTCACTGCGACATCTTCGCTCACACTCTCGTGTGGTTCGAGCACCGCAAGCGTCAGTTTGGGATGTGCGGCGATCGTTTTCACGAACGTGTGGCTCGGTTCCCCCTCCATCACCAGACAGGATCGCGCGCCCGCCAGGTGATAGGCCTTCGGCAAATCGAGTGTGAGCAGCGAACCCAACTTCTCGGCCGGAACTTGCAGCCACTTCGCGAAGCTCGGATCAATCGCGGCACCGCTCGCTTGATGCTTCGCTCGCACCAATCGTGGGAGCAGGTAGCAGCGTGTTTCCCACGGCAAACCGCTCGGCTCGCCGACGATCGAGAAGAGTTCGTTCCAAATCGCCGCCGCTTTCGACGGTGCGACCATCGGTAGCAACACTTCGAAGGCCGTCTCAGCTCGTGTCGTTTCGCCCTTCTTCAGCGATTCGACGCCAGACTCACGGACCACGGTGGCCAACTTCGCGAGAACCTCCGGCTTCTGCCGCTGAGTTTGGATCGCCTTGCTGAACGAATCGCTCGCGAATGTGCGATCCTCAAGCGCCCAGTCGAGGAAAGTATTCAGCGCATCGGAGCGAGACGAGACCCAGGTTGCGAGGGCGGGTAGTTTCAGCGCTTCCGTGGCTTCCAGTTTCGTCATCGTGCCCGTACCGCGAGTGAGTCGGAACACGAGATCGAATTGCTTCGCGTCGGTCAGGCCCAGTCGTTGCCATTGTGCCTTCACATCATCGAGCTTCGAGTATTGACCGGACGCAAGACAATCGACCGCGAAAGCCGCGAACGGCACGTCGGCGGCGATCGTCGACTTGCGACCGGACGCCGGATGAAACGCCACCGCTTGCGTGAAGCACTCACCAGAAAGTTCGTCATCACCGAGCGGTGGTTCGCTGCCGATCAGGCGTGCAGAACAGGCGAGTGGCTGCGGTTCGAACGTGCTGAACGTGAATTCATCGAGCAGATTCGGCGGAAGCACACGCGTGACGGCGTACACAACTTTTGCGACATCGTCGGCGGAGGCGAAGAGGATCACACGCTCCTGCGCGTGCGTGCCGAGTAAGCCGTGCAACGAAAACTCCAACAATTCACGGTGCGACGGCGAATCGAGCCACGCTTTCAGGCTGTCGTCATCGAGAATATCGGCGACCGGCAGGTAGGGCAGTTCCGGCAGATCGGCGGTCGTGTCGAGTTCTTGCCGTTGCCAGTTGGGGCTTCCCCAGGTTTGGATGGCGTGTTGGGCATCGGCACTGGCTGGGACGTTGAGCAAGGCGTGCGCGAAGAATCGATCGCCGTCGGCGGCGACGTGAGTGAGCATCCGCCCAGCGCTGGCGGTTCGCACCAGGGCGAGGCGAGTCGGTTTGGGGCGGTCGGTGTTGGTGGGGACACTATAACCCGCCGATTGCAGGGCGGTGTGCAATTGCTCTGCGGTCAAGCCGTGCGACGCGGCTTTCACGGTCGGTTGGGCGTTCACAGCTCCAACGGCGAACAGTTGCTTCATAACTTTCGTACCTGTGAGCGAAAATTCGGATGTCGGCACAGCGTGTTCGAGTTCCGACTCGGTTCTGCGCAACCATAGCACGGAATTTCGCTATACTCGGCGACATCGTTACTCTGTGGGGGGACGTGCCATGCGCACATGCTTGTGGATGAGGTTGCTGGTGGGTTTGCTAGTGCTGTCGTCGCTGGCGTCGTCGCTGGCGGCGGGCGAGTACAACAAAACGCTCACGGTCGGCGATGCGGCGCCCGCGTGGGAGAATCTCGAGGGGACCGACGGTAAGAAACACTCGCTCGCCGATGTGAAACAACCGATCGTGGTTGTCGTGTTCACGTGTAATAGTTGTCCGGTCGCGGTAGCGTATGAGGATCGGATTCTCGCGTTCGCGAAGAAACACGGCGAAACCGTCGCAGTCATTGCGATCAACGTGAACACGATTAAAGAAGATCAGTTGCCGGAGATGAAAAAGCGTGCGGAGAAGAGGAAGTTTACGTTCCCATATCTGTACGATCCGTCGCAGCAGATCGCGAAGAAGTTTGGGGCGAACTACACACCGGAATTCTTCGTGCTGAACGCGGACCGAAAAGTGGTGTATATGGGGGCACTGGATGATAAAAGCGACGCCTCGCAGGCGAGCGTGAACTATCTGGAGGACGCGATTGCCGCGGTCCGAGGGGGACAGAAGCCGAAGATCGGCGAGACACTCGCTCGTGGGTGCAAAATCCGCTTCGAGCGAGAGAAGAAGTGAAGGTCGTTAACCCAGAGTTCCGAGGCGCCGTTGCAACCTTGGAACTCGGTTCAGAAGTTGTTGACCACGTTGGTTACTTCTTTTCGCGGAACGCATACAGATGCTTGGCGGTGCGGACGTACAACGTGTCGTCGGCGATCGCGGGCGTCGCTGCCGTGCGCTCGCTGAGTTTCCCACGGAACACCACCGTCGGCACCTCGCCAGCTTTTACCACGGTTACATCGCCATTCAACGCCGTTAAGTAAATGTGCCCATTCGCAGCGACCGGCGACGCATAGTACTGTCCTGGCGCGCCCGCTCGTTCCTCGACATAGAGTTCCTTGCCAGTCTTGATGTCGAACGCCGACATCAATCCGCCGTCTTTCACCAAGTAATACACGCCGTCATACACCAGCGCCGACGGCACGTACGGCAGGATCTTCTTGTTCGTACTCTTCCACACGACGTGGGTTTTCGTGATGTCGCCGCTGCCACCTGGTTTGACCGCGAACGCCGAGTTGCGCCCCTGGCTCATGTGCTTTCCAGCCGCTTCCCATTCTTCTTTCGTGAGCTTGCCGTCTTTGTTGATGTCGTTATTGTCGAAGAAGCCCTTCAAAAATGTGTTCTCCGATTCATCCTTGTTGATCGCGCCGTCGCCGTCTTTGTCGGCGTCTTTTAACAAGCCTTCAAATGGTGGGAGTTTGAAATCATCCCCTGGCGACCAACCCGCGTACAGCAGCATTCCATCCGCCACCACCGGCGTCGTACACACCGCCGCCGGCATGCCGAGAATTGACCATTTCTCATCGCCGCTCTTCAAATCGTAGCCGATCATTCGCACATACCCTGGCAACGCGATTTGCTTGCCATTGGGCGTATCCCAGATCGCGGGCGTACTCCACCCTGTGGGGAAATCGCGTTTCTTTTCCCAGGCGAGGGAGCCAGTTTTTACGTCGACCGCGATGATTTTCGAGTCCTTCTTCAAATCGCGAGCGAGGATCACGAGGCCGTCGGCGAGCACGGGCGAGACGCCGCTGCCGAAATCGAAACCGGTCTCGGCTTTCGGCAGTTCCATGCGCCAGAGATCGTGGCCGTCGAGTGAGTAAGCGAAGAGACCGCACGAACCGAAGTAGCTCACGATTCGCTCGCCGTCGGTCACGCAGGTGCCTGAGGCTGGGCTGTTTTCGGTTTTGTGGTATGGTTCGATCGCGGCGGCGGGCGCTTCTTTGCGCCACAACTCATGCCCATCGCCGCGATCCAACGCGACCGTGTAGAGCTTGCCGTTCTCGAACGTCGTGACAAAAAGTTTGTTGCCCACGATGATCGGTGACGATGTTCCATCGCCGATGGGGATTTTCCACTGCACGTTCGTTTGCGGATTGAACCGAAGCGGCGGTTTCGCACCACTCGCGACACCCGACGCGCCAGGTCCGCGAAACTGGGGCCACGGACTCGACTCCGCATACACGGGATTCAGGCATGCCAACACGAGCATCAACGACAAGAACCGCATAACCGCACTCCTCATGAGATGTGAGAGGACAGTCAACATACCGCCACCGCCGAAACGTCTTTCAAGAAACGTGTGCGAGGAGTCATTTCGTCTGTACGTTGTACAGTTCCCCAGACGCCCAACGGTTGACCGGTCACAAGTCCAACACTCATTCAGGTGTCGAGACGCACGAACGTGGCTATCATCGCTACGTGCCTCAATCTTTGGCAATCGTAGTCGAGCCGTAGCTCCACCAACACTTTTGACACGCGGATTGTATGCCACTCATCCTACTCTTGCTTGGTCTGACGCTTGGTGTTGGCTTTCTGATGTTGCTCACGTCACTCGGTCGGCGAGGGCAGCCGTTCCACTTCGATTCCGCGACCCAGACGACTCACTTCCGGCATACTCGTTTGCTACGGGTGTTCGCGGTGTTGGTCTTCTTCGGCGCCGAGTTTTTATTCGGCGTCTGGTTGATCCTCTATCCACCGCAAACACGCGCAGGCACATTCGTGACGGTCGGGATGGCAATCGTGTTGGGCCTATTGGGATTGTTGCTCATTTGGGAAGCCTATCGCTTTGCGTTGCTGGTTTCGCCCACGAAATTGGAGTGTCGTTCGCCGTGGAAGGCGCCGAAATCGTTCGCATGGAATCAGGTGACACGCCTCGACTACTCGCGAGCGAATTCGTGGTTTATCGTGTCGTTCGCGAGTGGCGATTCGTTTCGCATCTCGACCGTGGTGCCTGGTGTCACTGAGTTTCTTGTTGCGTGCGAACGGCACCTCTCCGCCGAGCAACTTGCGGGTGCCGAGCGTGGGTATGCGGCGGTCGGTCGACCTTGGCCGCACTCGCCGTCCACGCCGAAGCCGATTCGTTGGAACCGCTGGCTCATCGGCGTGACACTCGTGTTTGTCGTCCTGTTTGGTGTACTCTTCGTGGTAAATGGAGTGTGGCTTGCGAACGGCGAAACGCCTGTTGTCGGCCAGTTTGTAGACGTGACACCAACTTCGATGGTTTCGACGAGCGGCGAGGTGCGGATTCTCGCGAACAACGTCGCGAAGGGCTTTGCGCAACGCAGTGGACTGGTGTTTAACTCGCGCGAAGTGGTCGAAGCAAAACTGACACGCATGGGGGATGCGATTCGCGAGCAAAAACCGGACCTCGTGTTCTTGTCTGAAGTCATGACGGAGTGTGATCCGGTCGGCGTGAATCAACTGGAATTCCTTGCGAAGAAGTGCGGATTGCCGTACTACGCTTTTGGCGAGAACTACAACTTCGGCTTGCCGTTTTATCGCGTGGTGGGGGGTAACGCGATCTTGTCGCGCAAGCCCTTGCAAGCCGTGTCCCCCACGTCGAACCTCTCGCTGAGCGGACGACAACCGTTTTACATCACGAAGAACAGTCGCCGTGCGTTGTTCGCGACGATCGATATCGCGAAGCAGCACTTACTACTCGGTTCGTTGCACAACGACAGCTACGACATCCGCAACAACGCTGGGCAGGTGCGGCAGATTCTGGATTTCATCGGCGATCGCCAGTGTGTGCTGGCGGGTGACTTCAACGCAACTCCAGACAGCGAACCGATGAAGATGCTCAGTGAATCGCAGAAATTCACGGGCGAGTGGAGCGGCGAACCGACGTTTCCGGAGAAGTCGATACGCATCGATTACGTCTTCGGTCCGGCGGCGTGGAAACACGTGAGCACGAAGGTGATTCCGTACGATGCGTCGGACCATCGCCCTGTGTTGGCAATCTTCAAACTCGAGAAATAACCACGCAGGTCGTTCACGAGGACGCAGGTGTTACGCGACGGAATTGATAGTCCATGACCATCCCAAACCCACCGTCGGATGTCGCGAGGAAATACCCAGATTTGCCAGTCGCAAGATCCGTCATGAAGACATTGTTGCCACTAGTGCTGAACCGTACACCACTTCTTGCGCTCGTGTTGTCGCCAATAAATCCATCGCCCAATGGATCCGCCTGAGCGGCGGCACTCCCTTTCGCCAACGTCATCGCGCCATCGAGAACCGTCACTCGCGGTGCCCCACCTGGGCCAGCTCCGAAGAACAAATCCGGTACACCGTCACGGTTGACGTCGCGAATCATGACGGCGGCACCATCACGCAGATTGCTGGCGTCTGCACCAGGGAACGCGAAGAAATCCGGAACCAATCGCGACCGATTCTGACCGAATAGACCTTGGCCGTTGAAGACGACCGCACGTGGTCCGCCACCAGGACCAGCCGTGACTGTGAGATCGCTCACACCATCACTATTCAAATCCCCCATCGCCAACCGCACCCCACCGCGGAAGTTCAAGTCATCGATCGCGAAGAAGTTATCGCGCACGGCGAGTTGGTTGCGGCTCGAATCGAAAGAAAACACCTGCACCCGCGGACCGCCCGTCACGTCGGCACCCACAACCAAATCCACCGCCCCATCGCGATTCAAATCGACGGCCACAACGACCAATCCCCCTTGGAACGAAGCCTCGAAGGGATTGAACGGCTCCACGAGATTCTTGCCGTTGCGTCCGTCGACAACCCAAAGCCGACTGGAACTGGTCTTCGCCGCGCCCGTGACTTGCTCGAAGAAGACTTGATCGACAAACCCATCGCCGTTCACGTCACGCACGGTCGTGCCCGTGGGTGTCACGGCTGGCGGACCTGGGCGAATGGAAACGAACGGATCCTCGGTCGTGGGTGGGAGTTGTGCTGTGTAACTCGGAGCCGTCGGGTTCACGACCGCGATCGACAACATATTCTGTTGAATCAGTTCTGGAATTGTGTAGGGGCTGAGTGGGCGCGGTGTCGTTGGCCGTGCGGTCTTTTCGTCAGGTCGAGCGTCGCGAAGCCGTTTGAACCAAAGTCGAAATTGAAATTCGCGGGCGTCAGACGATCATCAAGCCGTTCAACACTCAACCGCAACCCTCTTCGATTCGACATGGACGCACTCCGCAACGACGATGTGCCAATAGCCACTATTCCTTGCCATGTTCCTGGACTCACACCACGACGTCAAGAGATGAGATTGTGATCGTAGTGTGAGCGTTTGGTGAATTTGGGACCGTGTCGAATCGCATACACACGGTTTTTTCCTCACAATTGCAGCAATCGAGTGGCCACTTGCGTGCTAGCTTCGTAGAGTGTCGTTTCTCGAAACCGCGAGATGTTTGCGAAACTCGGCACAGGAATTCGATCGTGGCTGTTGTGATCCGCATGAAACAAATGGGCCGTGCCCACCGCCACTACTACCGCATTGTGGCAATCGATAAGCGCCAACCGCGTGACGGCAAAGTCATCGAAGAACTCGGTACCTACGATCCATCTGTCAAAGAGACCGATCAACGCGTGACCCTTGTTCCGTCGCGCATCAAGTACTGGCAAAGCGTCGGCGCGAAGCCGAGCGACCAAGTCCAAGTACTGATGAACAAATACATGAAGACCTGGGAAGAAAAAGAAGCTGCCGAGGCCGCCCAAGCTGCCGCCGCAAAAGCTGCGGCGCCCGCTGCGAATTAACCGATTGGACTAAGCGTACAACAGCGAAATCTGTGAGAGTGTTATGCAAAATCGACTCATTAAACTCGTCGAAGACGGCGTAGTAAAATCCGATGTGCCCGACTTCCGCATCGGCGATACCGTGGATGTGCATCAGAAGTTGCTCGATGGCCAAAAAGAGCGCGTTCAGGTGTTCAGCGGCACGGTCATCAGCCGCAGCGGCCAAGGCGCGCGCGAGACGTTCACGGTCCGCCGACTGGTGCAGGGCGAAGGTGTCGAGCGCATCTTCCCTGTGCATTCGCCGCGGATCGCCAAGATCGAAGTGAAGAAGGCCGGCATGGTTCGCCGTGCCAAACTATACTACCTCCGCGATCGCGTGGGTAAGGCGGTCAAGATCAAGGACGACACCAAGCGTCAGGTTCAGATCGACAAGGCCATCAAGATGGCCGCCGAGGCCGAAGCCAAAGCCGCGTCGGAAGCCGCCGCCAAGACCAAGAGCGAGGGTGGCACCTCGAAGCGCGCGCAGAAGAAGGCTGCCGCAAAGGAAGCCGCCAAGTCGGCGAAGAAGTAAGTTCTGGGCTGGTGGGTGGCACCCGTACCCAGGTGCTATCCGACTTTCACCTGGCAGATCATATTCACACGGGCGTTCTACCAACGTCCGTGTGTTGTTTTTTCAGTCAACTACGGCACCCATGCCACGCTCGCAAAACGCACGTTTCTCGGGCAAAGCTCCGCACAATCCGGAACTCGACGATCCACCTGGTGGCTCGATCGCGAGACTGTTGCGAGATTCGCTCTCAAATCGCGGTTGGACTGCCTCCGATCCAGAAGACTGGCGTGGCTCTGGATGGTCGATTCCGTGTGTGCGGAATGGTTCGCGACTCTCGGTCGTGCTGTTGAAACTCACGAGCGCAGACGAGTGGTTTCTCCAAATCTCGCCAACATCGTTTCCTGGAATTGTTGGATGGATTTTTCGGCCGATCCTCTTCGGCCACACCAAACGATATTCAATTACTTGCGGACGAAGCGTTTGCGATCCTCACGGTGTGTGGCCAGTTCCAAGACTTCCGCTGGTGTTGGGACGGATGGCCGGACTCGGACCCATCGTCCTCGCGTAACTCGGATTGAACACATTGATGCTGCCAACGTTGCTTCGAGTCACATAGCTGAGCGACGCCTCCCCCTGCGACGTGACGACAGGGCCGTGGCCGTGCGTGGTAAAATCGAGCGCACCAGTCATGTGCGAACCGTTGTCGCGTCGCTGGAGCAGAGAACTGTTTTGGCGGCCATGGGAGCCAGTTCGGCGACCGACATTTTGTTCACCAAGCCATCGGCATTGATGAGCGGATTCGCTTTCGTGCCATGGCTGTACAGGTTTTGCTGCTCGATGTGCGGAAACTTGTGAAACCAGAGGCTATCGGACACACGGTGGGGAACGGAGAGACGTCGTGGGTCCAACTCGGAGGTAAAGTGCCCATGGTGTCGTGGTGGCTATGTGCTGCGAGTGCGAGCTGCTTCAAGTTATTCGAACATTGACTGTGGGCCGCCGCTTCGCGCACCTTCTGCACGGCCGGCAATAGTAATCCGATCAAGATGCCAATAATGGCGATCACGACCAACAATTCGATGAGCGTAAAGCCGAGGCGCGCACGCCGTCGGCGCGAATGAAGGACAGAACGAGCCATTGATAGGCCCTCTAGAACGTGATGAGAGGCAGGCGGAAAAAGTGAACCGACAACGTCGCTCGGTCGTGGCAGTCCCCCAAGGGGGCAGACGATCGCCGATCGTTAGTGGGCCACTATGGGCATGAATGGATCACCATTTCCACACAATTCGGAGGGTGTAGAACAGATGAACGCGAAACTCAGAATTCCAGGCTCGGTGGGGAATCGGTAAATTCGTAGAGAACGGAGTCGATCGACTCCGTCGACGTGGTGCCGTAGGTCCGATCGATGCATGCGAGAACGTCGGTGGTGTTTGCCGCGATCAAGATGATTGGTCGATTCAAAATGAATTCCAGTTTCTCGTGCAACACACGATTCGGATATGCCATCGCAAGCCAAAACGGATAATACGCCGACGGCGGATGTGGCCACGTGTGCCAACACGACAGTTCAAAGTGATCTCTCCATGAATACTTCGTGAAAACAGGAATCACGACATTTTCGCGAGCGACACTTTCGGGCACCAACTCTGCAATTTCCACAATCGCGACGAAGTCCTTCAAATCGAGACGCAGATTCTCAATCGGCAGGATGTTCAGCAACTCCGTCTCGCATCGCTTGATCTGCTGCGGTGTCAACGTAAGGCTCGCACGAATGCGGCCGGAGTTCGCGAGTTCGACCGCGAGCGTCGGATTCAAAAAGTGACTGGTATTCGCTCGCAGATACTCCGCCCACGCACCATGACTTGGCTGGTTCGTTTCGTCGAGCCAATCCGCTAACACCAACCGTATCGCTTCGTCAGTCGGATTCGCCAAGACCTCGCGTACCAGTTCGATCGCGTCGATGGGAGTCATTGCGGAAAGCCTCAATTGGCGACGTGAATTCCAGGGTTGTTGTAGCCCACTTACCAACGCACGCTGACTCGGATTCAGACAACTGCGACTCCGGAATCTGTAGATTAAACTCCATTATGTATTGTCCTGCTTGCACAACATTGAATGTCCCAGGTGCCGAAGCGTGCGAGAAGTGTGGGCACGACTTGACGGAATTCGACCGGCCGACACCGTTCGACAAAATTGAAGCCGCGTTGCTCGGCGAACCTGTGGCCGCACTTGTGCCGAAAGCGCCCGTCACCATTCGGCTCGACGTTTCGATTGCGGACGCCATTCAGCTGATGATCGATCGAAACGTCGGCGCGCTGGTTGTCACGAATGAACACTCAGAGTTGGTCGGCATTCTCACCGAACGCGATTTCCTCACACGAGTTGTCGGCACACGCGACTACCGTCATCGGCTCGTCCTGGAATTCATGACGGCACCCGCCGATACGGTCCACGCGAGCGATCCACTCGCGTTTGCCCTGGGTAAGATGGATGTTGGCGGTTATCGCCATTTGCCTGTCGTGGGGGACGATCGCCAACCCGTCGGCGTGATTTCCGTGCGCGACGTCATCAAACACCTCACTCGATTGTGTAAAGAGTCATGATGCGGCCGAACAAACAGCCGTGGTTCCGCGAATTTCGCGACAAGGGCGAACGCTCGACCGCCGCGGGCGAACACGTGCCGGTCATGCTCGCCGAGTGCCTCGACGTGCTGAACATTCAGCCAGGCCAAACGATCGTCGACTGCACGCTCGGTTTTGGTGGCCATGCCGTTGAAATCCTGAAAAGAGTTGGGCCCAATGGCCAGTTGATCGCACTCGATTGGGACGCGGAGCAATGGCCGACTGTCGAGCCGAAACTGGCTGCAGTCGGCCATCCGTTCGCACGCCACCACGCGAATTTCGCCGCACTCGCGACCGTGCTGGCCGGTCAACAGGTCGATGGCGTACTCGCGGATTTGGGTTTCTCCAGTATGCAAGTCGACGATGTCGAACGTGGCTTTTCGTACATGCGTGACGGTCCGCTCGATATGCGGATGGATCGCAGTCGTGGAACGACAGCCGCGGAGCTTCTGAACACGCTACCATCCGACGAGTTGCAAGCGGCCTTCATGGAGTTGGGCGATCAGCCTGAGGACGAAGCGGCCAAGGTGGTTGCGGCAGTCGTCGCTGCTCGCGAGAAGAAGCCGCTCAGTCGCACGTCCGAGTTACGAGACTTGATTCGCCATGGTGCACCCGTGCGGTCGATTCGTGGGCCGGGCGCGCCGCCGGAACGCAAACAATTGTTGTTGCCGACGACTCGGGTCTTTCAAGCGTTGCGTATCTTGGTAAATCGCGAGTTGGCCAACTTGCAAAACCTCTTGCGTGTGTTGCCGCACGTGCTGAAACCAGGCGGAGTGGCGGCGGTCATTAGTTTTCACAGCGGTGAGGATCGACTGGTGAAGACCGCGTTCCGCGACGGCGTGCGGCAGGGTGTGTTTGCGAGTGCGGTCGACGACGCCGTCCGACCAACTGAAGCAGAGAAAGCCGCCAACCCTCGATCTCGCTCGGCGAAACTCCGTTGGGCGAAAACGAACACGAGTTCGAACAGTAGTTGATCCGTGGCAGAATCCTCAACACGGCTTGCCGCGAGATTTCGAAGTCGCATAATGTCCGTTCGCTGTTGGCGCGAGGGTACGCGGCACGTCGTCGCGGAGAGTAGCCTGACAATACCGAGAACATCATCATGTCGGAATCTGTCAACCTCACGGCGGAAATCCGCGAGGGCCGCGGTAGTCGTGCCGCTCACAAAATTCGCAAAGCTGGTCGCACACCCGCAATCGTTTACGGACACAAAGAAGAAAACGTCGCGGTGAGCGTCGATACCAAAGAATTGTATCGCGCGATCGTCGTGCAACACGCTCGCGTTCTCGACCTCAAAGTGGGTAGCAAAGTCGAGAAAGTCCTGATTCGCGATCTGCAATGGGACCATCTCGGCAAGCATATGTTGCACGTCGACCTCGAGCGAGTCTCGGCAGACGAGCGTGTCAAGGTCACAATCCCTGTGAAGCTCAAGAACTCGCCGAAATCGCTCAGCGGTGGTGTGTTGGATCAGCCGCTGCACCAACTGCACATCGAATGTTCGCCGATTGCGATTCCGGACGATATCACCATCGACATCACGAACCTGACACTTGGCAATCCGATTCACGTGCGTGAACTAACCGTGCCGACGGGTGTCAAGGTGTTGGAAGCGTTGGAGATGGTCGTGGTGCAGATCAAGCTCCCAGGTGTCGAAGCGGCCACGACCACACCTGCGGGCGAACCAGTTCAGCCAGAAGTCATCAAGAAAGAAAAGAAGACGGAAGACGACGAAGAGTAAGCATCGTTTCAAGTTCCAGGATTCGGAAACTTGGAACGTGGAACTTGAAACTTGGAATTTACGATGCGAGTGGTCGTTGGGCTGGGCAATCCTGGCGCGAAGTATGTCGGCACGCGGCACAACATCGGCTTCGAGGTGGTCGATTACCTCGCGGCCGCGCCGAGCGTCGGACCGTTTCGCAAAGACTTCCAAGCCCTCGTGGCGGAAGCGAACGAGAACGGCGAAAAGCTGCTGTTCGTGAAGCCGGAAACCTTCATGAATCTCAGCGGACGCACCGTGCGAGCGATCGTCGACTTTTACAAGTTGCCGTTCGAACATCTGATGGTGATTTCGGACGACTTCAACCTTCCGCTCGGCAAGATTCGCGTACGAGGGAAGGGGAGTCATGGTGGCCAGAATGGCCTGCGGAACATCCAGGAACAACTCGCGACCGACGAGTATGCACGGATGCGAATCGGTGTAGGTCAACCTGGGCCAGGCGAGGCGGTCGACTTTGTGTTGTCGAAGTTCAAGCAGGCGGAGCGTCCGGCGGTCGACGACGCGGTGAGCAAGGCGGCACAGGCGATTCTGCTATGGGTGCGAGCTGGGTTGCCAGCGTGCATGAACCTCGCGAACGCAGGCGAGCAGCCGGAGAAGAAACCGAAGCCGCCGAAGAGAAACGACCAACCGCCGATGAAGGCAGATAACGCAGAGCAAACCAAGAAGCAGGGATGATTGCGGTTTTCGATTAGCGTTTATCTGTAGCGAAATAAATAATCTGTTTACGGTTGCTCCTCAGTCTGTGACTGAGGTCGTGTCGCAAATGCGAGGCGAACCGTGGTAACCACCCAGAACTATTCTGGGGCTAACTTTTGAAGGTGTAACTGATGCCGATCGTAACGTATGAAACCCTGTTCGCCCTCGATAGCACGAAGATTTCGAGCGAGGGCGATCAAATTCGCGGCGGACTTCTTGAGAACATGAAGAAGTACGGCGCGGAAATTCTGATCGAGCGCCCGTGGGACGAGAACGGCAAACTCGCGTATCCGATCAACAAGCAAAAGAAGGCTTACTTCTACATCGTCTACTACAAGATGGAATCGACGAGCCAGGAAGAACTGGCGGCTGACTTCCGCATCAACGAAAACGTGTTGCGTCAGATGACCAGCAAGCTCGATGTGAAGTGGTCGGAGACGATGCTCGAAATCGCCCGCAACGACGGTCATCGCTTCGCGCTGAAGAACATGACCGACGATACTGCAGCGCTGGGCGAAGGGATTGTGAGCAACGATCCGCTTGTTCGCGGCGAAATGGGTGACATGCCGCCCGTCGGTCCAGCACCACGCGGTCGCGGACGCCGCAAAGACAGCGACGACAAACCGGAGTAACTTGTTGAGTTGCAAGTACGAGGTTTCAAGTTGTTGAACCGTGAGTGAGCTTGGTAACTTCGAGTCTTCAGTTCTGCGATCACTGTTCTGAAGCCTGAAACTCGGAACTTGAAACTCGAATAACTCCAACTGACCTTGTAGTGAATGAATCTCGGAGCGTAATTTGCAGGCGATGGGCCTCGACCATTACCCAACAGCAACTTCGCTTTGTATCCAGCAACGAGGTTCCATCACACGAGGGTTCGCACATGGCGAACTTTAACAAGGTTTTGTTGATCGGCCGACTCACCCGCGATCCGGAAACGCGGACGTTCAACAATGGCGGTATGGTTGCAAAGTTCGGCTTTGCGGTTACGAATCGCAAGAAGAACGCACAAACCGGCCAGTGGGAAGATGAACCGATGTTCATCGACTGTGAAGCGTTCAATCGCGGCGAGACGGGCAAGACCGCAGACTTGGTTCGCGATCGTTGCAAGAAAGGCACGCAGATCATGATTGAGGGGCGATTGCACCTCGATACATGGCAAGATAAAACGACGAACCAGAATCGCACGAAGCATAAAGTCGTGGTGGAGAACATCCAACTCCTCGATCCGAAGCCAGGCGGTGGCGGAATGAGTGGGGGATACGACGGTGGCGAGGAGATGGAATCCGCTCCACCACCACGAGCTGCTGGCAAACCGCCCGCGAAGACCAACTACTCATCGCCGCCGCCCGCAGACGACGATGAAGGCAACGGTGACATTCCGTTCTAATCCGCACTAATCTGCCAAACAGCGGCGAGGTTCGGACGACAGCACAGACCGGAGTCAGGGGTCGACTCCGGATTTTTTGTTCCAGTAACGCTTGGGGTAGACCCCTTCACCCCTAACCACAATGGGACAGGCGTAGGACGAAATCGTATGGCAAAGGCCACGAAATCCAGCTCGAAAAAATCTGCCCCCAAAGCGGAGGCCACTGGGCCGAAACTGCCGAAGCCAAAAATCAAACGGCGTCAGCAAATCATCAAAGGCCCGAACGGCAACATGCACCTCGTGTTGGTCGAAGATGTGCCGCACTTGGGCAAACAAGGCGACCTCGTCGAAGTGCGCCCTGGTTACGGACGCAATTACTTGGTGCCGTATGGCTTGGCGGTCATTCCTGATCCACACAACCTCAAGCGCCTCGAAACATACAAGATCAAGGTGCAAAAAGCCCGTGATGCTCGAATCGCCGACCTCAAGGTGTTGGCGGAGCAACTCGCTCGGATGCCAGCGTTTACGATCGAAGCGAATGCGACCGACGATGGTCATCTTTACGGTTCGATTGGACCGATCGAGATTAGCAAGCACCTGAAAGGCAAGAATCTCATCGTCGACGCCGACATGGTGAAACTCGATCACGCTATCAAGGAAGCGAACACACTCACGGAAGTTCCGCTCAGCCTCGGATACGGTATCGAGTCGAAGATTCAGGTTCTCGTCGTCGCGACCGCCGCGCCGACACCTGGCAAGAAGTAACGCACAAGCGTTGGCGGGCGGTCACGCTCGCCAACGCTTTCCCATACGATCATGGATATGATCTCATTTCTCGCCAATCTCCCCAGTCATCTCCGCACGCTTCGCTGGTCCACGTGGCTTGGTTGGCAAGTCGAAAGCAATTGGGCGAATCCGTGGCTCTTTTTGCTGTACCTTGTGGTGAAGCCGATCACAGGCTCGCTCATGCTCGTGTGCATGTATTACGCCGCCAACATGGCCGCGGACGCTACTGGTGGCCGGCTCGGGCGCGTGCCGCCGGAGTTTCTGCCGTATGTCTATGTTTCGAATGCGTGTTATGGACTGGTCGGTGCGGTCATGTTCGGCATGTCGTCGGTCGTGTTGGCGGACCGAGAATCGTATCGGATGCTGAAGTATATTTTTATCAGTCCTGCGGAATTTCAAACGTACTTTCTCGGGCGCGGATTGGCAAAGGCGATGGAAGGGGCTGCGGGCGGGTTCCTGACGATCCTGTTCGGTCTGACGATTCCTGGGATTCGGGTCGGACTCTCGCTCGATCAGTTGCAACTCGGTTGGCTCCTTGTGTATTTGTTCGTCGGCTTCGTGATGCTGTGGGCGGCCGGCATGTTGTTGGCGTCGGCGGTGCTGAACATGAATCGGAATAGCTCGTTTCTCAGTGAGAGCATCGCCGGCGTGGTCTACTTCCTCAGCGGCGTCGTATTTCCGCTCTCGATTCTGCCCTCATGGGTCAAGCCGATCAGCGTTTGTTTGCCCACCACGTACTGGCTCGAAGGGATGCGGCGGGCGGTACTCGGCGCGCCACCGAGCGGTTCACCGCTCGCCAATTCCCCCTTGGCGACGTGGTCCAACGGCGAACTCCTCCTCGCCCTTGTCGCCAGTACGTCGATCCTCGTTGTCGCGGCACAACTCTTCTATCGCTGGAGCGTCCGGCGAGCGTGGCGGAATGGGAAGATCGAAGAAACGAGCGGCATCTAATCCTTACGCGCACTTCCTGGCTCAACTTGCACGGCACTCCGCACACTGTATAACACGGCGATGCTGACGCAGATTGGTGGACACTCTTTGTGGATGCCGATGTTCGAGGGTGGAAGATGTCGCAGATGAATTGGGACGATCCGAATCTGTATGTCAACCGCGAATTGAGTTGGTTGGAGTTCAATCGTCGCGTGCTGCAGGAGGCCGCCGATCCGAAAGTTCCGCTGCTCGAACGCCTGAAATTTCTCGCGATATTTAGCAGCAATCTCGACGAATTTTTCATGGTGCGGGTCGGCGGACTGCAGCAAAAAGTCCAGGCGGGCATCCTGCGTGGCTCCGGCGGCGATCGCATGCCACCACACACGCAACTCGAACAGATCGGCACGACCGTCGCCGGACTGGTCACGCAACAATATCGGATACTCAACGAAGAACTGTTACCGGCACTGACCGAACACGGCATTAGTATTCGTCGGCTCAAAGACCTTACCGCCGACGATCGGAAGTATCTGCAAACCGTTTTTCGTGAACAGATTCTGCCCGTCCTCACGCCACTGGCGATCGATCCTGGGCATCCGTTTCCGCATTTGCATAACAAATCGCTCAACCTCGCCGTGCTGCTGAAACGCCGCGGCGATCCGGATCAACTTTACGCGCTGGTCCAACTCCCAGGCCTCCAAGCTCGATTCGTTTCGTTGCCGTTAGCGAAAGGGGAGAAACTCGAGAAAGTTGAGAAACAACCGGACGACAAACCGCTCTCGGATGCTGATATCAAATTACCCGCGATTGAATCGCGACCGACCGGCCAGTACGCGCTCTGCCCCCTCGAAGACGTCATCCGCCTCCACCTCGCCGAGTTGTTCCCTGGCATGGAAATTGGCGAGGCGTTTGCGATTCGAGTGACACGCGATAGCGAATTTGAGATCGACGATGAAGTCGATGACCTCTTGCGCGCAATCGAAGATTCGGTTCGCAAACGTCGTCGTGGACACGCGTCGCGGCTCGAAATCGATGCGAGTTCACCGCCGGAACTCGAACAGTTTCTCATCACGGCACTCGATCTTCACTCCGAAGATGTGACGCGCGTACCTGGCACACTCGATCTAACAGGGTTGTTTCAGATCTACGGTTTGCCAGGGTTCACCGAGTTGCGAGATCCGCCGTTCGCACCAACGTTGGTGCGAGAGTTCGTCCAGGCGCCAAACCCATGGGCGGCGATTCGCGCGAAGGATATCTTGGTGCATCACCCCTACGAGTCGTTCAAGCATGTCGTCGATTTCGTCGACACTGCGGCTAGCGATGACCGTGTGCAGGCGATCAAGCAAACGCTCTACCGCACCAGTTCCGATTCGCCCGTCGTGCGCGCGCTCCAGCGTGCCGCCGATAAAGGCAAGCAAGTGACCGCCGTCATCGAACTCAAAGCTCGCCTCGATGAAGAGCGGAACATCCTCTGGGCCCGCGAACTCGAAAAAGCCGGCGTGCATGTGGTGTTCGGCTTCGTCGGCCTGAAAACGCACTGCAAAGTGGCACTCGTGGTGCGCCGCGACGAAGACAATGTCCTGCGTCGCTACGTGCATCTGGGTACGGGCAACTATAATCCAACAACTGCGCGCACGT
This sequence comes from Ottelia alismoides, assembly GCA_037367405.1. Classification (NCBI taxonomy): domain Eukaryota; kingdom Viridiplantae; phylum Streptophyta; class Magnoliopsida; order Alismatales; family Hydrocharitaceae; genus Ottelia; species Ottelia alismoides. Next base: position 54,162 of record JAZKJV010009207.1, read on the forward strand.
ACACAGATATTGGCTTGTTCACGTGTAAGCCGGATATGACCAGCGACGTGGCGATGTTGTTCAACTATCTCACGGGCTACGCGGAAGTGCCGCAGTGGAAAAAGTTGATCGTGGCACCTTCGCGGTTGCAACTGTTCATGATCGAGCGCATCGATCGTGAAGCTGCGAACGCCAAGGCCGGAAAACCCTCAAAAATTCTTGCGAAAATCAATGGGCTGCTCGAACCGGCGGTCGTGAAGTCGTTGTATCTGGCGAGTCAGGCGGGTGTGAAGATCGAGATTGCGTGTCGCGGAGTCTGTTCGCTTCGCCCAGGATTAGCCGGCATCAGCGAGAACATTCGCGTGGTCTCGGTCGTCGATCGGTTTCTCGAACATAGCCGGATTTTTTACTTCGAGAACGGCGGCGAGCCGGATGTGTACGTCGGCAGCGCCGATTGGATGGACCGTAACTTGAGTCGTCGCGTCGAGATCGTCTTCCCCATCGAACAGCCGGATTTGAAGGCACGGCTGATTGATGAAATCATGAAAACGACCCTGATGGACAACCAGAAATCGCACGAGATGCAATCCGACGGTACGTACAAGCGTGTGGTTCCGGCGGCGGGCGCGCCAGTGGTCCGTTCGCAGGTGCGGTTCCTGGAACTGGCGGCGAAATCGGCGGAGCGTGTGCAGACGACGCTGACGGCCGCCAGTAATACGGCCGCTAACGCCAAGCCGAAACTCGCGACGCGGAGTCGCAAGCCAAAGAGCGGAACCTGAGCCGGATTCAAAACGTGCTGCTCGGTTCACCCTGCGGCACGATCACGACACCCGCATCGGTCACGACAAAGCCGCGTTCGCGGTCCGCGACCGGATCGAAACCCAACTCCGTATTCGGCGGAATCTTCACATCCTTGTCGATGATGGCACGACGAATGCGACAGTGCCGGCCAACCTCAACGCCCTCGAAGAGAATCGCATCTTCGAGTTTTGAGTAACTGTTGATCCGGACCCGTGGCGACAGCACGCAACGTTCGACGTGACCGCCGGACACGATACATCCGGCCGACACGAGGCTGTCAATCGCCTCGCCTCGCCTCGCTTCACCGACTGCGCCCGCGTCGCCGAACACGAACTTCGCGGGCGGAAGTTGTGGGGGGAGCGTGCGAATCGGCCACGCGCGGTCGTACAGATTTAAGACCGGATCGACCGCGACCAAATCCATATTCGCCTGATAGTAGGCATCGAGCGTGCCGACGTCGCGCCAGTAGGGAATCGACTTCCGATTCTCGTCACGAAACCGATACGCATAGATCGAACAGCCATCGTCGAGCATGCTCGGGATCACATTTTTTCCAAAATCGTGACTGCTGCGTTTATTCACGCCATCGGCGAGTAACCGCTCGAATAGGAACTTCGTGTTGAAGACATAAATGCCCATCGAGCCAAGGGCGTGTTGCGGATCGTCCGCGAGCGGCGTGGCGGAGGCCGGCTTTTCATCGAACCCCACGATGCGATCGTCGCCACGAGTTTGCACGATGCCGAACTGCCGCACATCCGCCAGAGGGACCGGAATGCAGCCAATCGTCACGTCGGCCTCACGGTGGCGATGGAGCTGGATCATCTGGCTATAGTCCATCTTGTAGATGTGATCGCCCGCGAGGATGAGGGTGTCGGTCGAGCGGTCACGCTCGAGGGTGTAGATGTTTTGGTAGATCGCGTCGGCGGTACCGAGATACCAGTTTTCGTCGATCCGCTGTTGTGGCGGAAGGATGTCGATGCCTTCGCCGAGTTCGTGAGGGAAAAACCCCCACGCCTGGCGAATGTGGCGATTGAGGCTTTCGGATTTGAACTGCGTCATCACGCGCACCCGACGCAGGCCGCTGTTGATGCAGTTCGAGAGAGTAAAGTCGATGATGCGATAGACGCCGCCGAACGGCACGGCGGGTTTGGCGCGATCGCGTGTAAGCGGTTCCAGCCGCGTACCTTTGCCACCCGCGAGAATCACGGTACTGACCGAACGCAGCATACGAGTCCATCCGCGGAGATGAAAAGGAATGTTAGCTTATGCGTGGGACGTCGCCGAGTCGAAAAATCAACGCCACGTTCACCATTCCCAATCGATCCGGTACACTTGATTTGCGGTCGGCTTCGGCACTTCCCAATACAGCCACCGATTCCCTGGCCCTTCGAGGAGGATCCGCGGGCCGACGAAGGGGACAGGGTCCGCTGCGTGTGCCGGTACCCGCCGAAGTTGATAGCTCGCGAATGGCCGATGCTCCGGAAACACCAACAAGATCGACGATTTCTCCGCACCCTCATACCCAATCACGCCGAACCAGCGTTCCTCCTTCGATTCCAGTCGCGGCCACAGTGTCGTCGAGGCACGCACGTCGAATTCGCGATCGAGTTCAATATCGCGGACGTCAATATCGAGTTGTTGCACATGCATCGACTGCCGACCGACTTTGATCGGCGTACTCGCCGCGCGGACCCGACCGCTGTTCGGATCGATCGCCCGCATGATTTGTTCACGGCGACCGGTCGTCCGTGATTCGAGGGTCAAAACTTCGCACGACTTCGTTTTTAACAACCGTTGACGCGTTTTCATCACCACGAAGTTCGAGTCGGATTCGGGTTTCCACGCACGAAGATCGAAGATCCGATCATCATCGAGATAGTGGAACGCGGAGTAGTCGGGCCGTTCGAGTTGCTCGACGCGAACCGCAGGCTCGATGGCCTGATCGGGTTGTGGTGGCATTCGCAATAACGCGGCGACTTGCCGTTCGACTTCGAGCCGTCGCGATTGGGTGAATGCTTCCGTGCTCGGCCGACGGATCCACCAGACCGCACACGCCAACAGCGACATGCCCATCGACAGCGCCAAGGCCCAGATCGGAATGACGATCGCTCTCGCCCACACTCGTCGCCGTTCGCGTGTCGCCAGGATGCGGTCCCCTTTCAAAAACTGACCGAGATCGTGCGCGAGTTCTCCAGCGGTGGCGTAGCGTGAACTGGGATCTTTCCGCAAACACTTCAAGCAAATTGCGTCGAGTTCTGGGGGGATCTGCGAGTTCGGCACGGTCTCGCTCGGTGGGGGTGGATCGTGTTCGATCACTTTGCGAATCGTCGCATACGGTTCGTGGTCAGCGAATGGTGATTGGTCGGTCAACAATTCGTAAAGAATCACGCCAAGTGCCCACACGTCCGCCGGCGGACCGATCACACGGCCATCGCCGTGAGCTTGTTCGGGAGCCATGTAGAGCGGCGTACCCTGTAACCCCTGAGTTGCCGTCGCAAGCGAATCGAACCGTTTCGCAAGCCCAAAATCGGAGACTTTCGGCGAGCCATCGGCGTCGAAGAGGACATTCCCAGGCTTCAGATCGCGATGGACGATCCCCTTCGCGTGGGCCTGTTGCACCCCCTCGGCGATTTGCTCCAAGAGCGTCGCAGCGTGGCGTGGTTCCCAACGGCCGTTCTTTTTCAACGACTCCGACAGGCTGCCGCCTGGCAAATACTCCATGACGATGTACGGCCCGACATCGGATGTGCCGGAATCGTATACCTGGACGATGTGCGGATGTGCGAGCGAGGCCACGAGTTTCGCTTCGCTCATAAAGCGTTCGAGCGTGTGTTTATCGGGGTTGCTCACGCGAATCGATTTGATCGCGACGGGCCGATTGAGCGCGAGTTGTAACCCACGATAGACGATACCCATTCCGCCTTCGCCGATCGTGTCGACGACATCGTATCCTTCGATCGTGGGCATTCCGGGTAAACTCGTGCCGGAGTAGGCTGACGTATTCGAGGTCGAGTGTGTGTCGGTTAGCGGATTCTGGGGCATCACGCTGGTCCTTGGAGAGTATGGGTATTTTACACACCCAGACAGCCCAACAGATCGCAGGCCATCATCTTGAACACTTTCCCACGGTTTCGCGAATTTTCTCGTGGATGGATGCTTGAGATCGTTGCAGTCGCGAGATACGCTGGACGTGCGTGATGAACGACGCATTCCTCGTCTGGTTGACATCATGATTTCATCGGCATTGCTGCTAGCTTGTGTCGCTTGTGGCGATCGTATCGATTCGTGGTTGGCAGAACATGCGATGATTCAGTCCAGTATTTCGCGGTTGGCGTCTCCGAGATTTCAAGAACGAGAAGCGGCATCTCGCGAGCTAGTCGCGTTCGGCGAACGCGCGATCGATCCGCTCAAAGTTCGGTTGCGAACAACAGACGATTTGGAAGTCGAACGGCGTCTCGAAGTTCTCGTCGGCAAACTCGAACGCCAACGCCTGATCGAACCACGTCGCGTCAGCTTCACGGGCACGCAAACCATGCCGGAGTTGCTCAAAATCATTCAACGGCAGTCTGGCTATCAACTGAACCTGCAACGGGAACGCGGTGGGCAAAAAACGAAGTTCACCGTGAACTGGGATCGCACGCCGTTTTGGCAAGCGCTCGATGAAGTTTGTGATGCGGCCGGCCTGAGTGTCGAACCCTACGGCGGCGATCAAACTGGCATGGGGCTTCAGATTTACGACAACGAATCGGTGAATCCGTACATCTGGCGATCCGGCCCGTTTCGGGCGGTTGCCATCAACATCGGCCTGAATCGTCAAGTACAACTGAATGGCCTCGCCAGGCCTGAGGGGATCCCTGCGCGAAGTGAGAGCTTGAACTTCAATATCCAGGTGTTCACGGAGCCGAAATCCCCAATGATCTCCACGCCGACCGTGCGTGTGGTGAAGGCGCTTGACGATCGCGGAACGGACCTAGTGCCGGTCGAAGAGGAACGGTATCGATCGTATTACTACAACCCAGAACAAGGGATGCGGACACATAGTTCCCACCTGTGGGTGAATCTCGGTCGCGCGCACCGCGACGCGACGATCATCAAGGAACTCAACGCCAAAGTGACATTCACACTCTTGCTCCGCACTCGACCGCTCTTAACAATCGACAACCTCACAAAATCATTGAACAAGTCATACACATGCCGTGGTGGCGGAGTTGAAGGTGTTATCGGTAAATCCGCCGAACGGCGATCGGTTCTCGATGCGCGTCGCATTCAAAGATTTATCGCCGCCGCAGCAAAACGAATCGCAGTCGAACGGAGTGATTCCGCAACGCCTGGAAGTCGCGGATGAGCGGAACCAACCCTATCGTCTCACAATGCGGAGTACGTGAACACAGCGGCCGACGACGGCGCAACAGTGGAACTCGTGTTTGCGATCCCAGAGGGGGAATCGCGACGCACGCCGACGAAGCTGACGTTTGTCGGAATGGGTTGGTAACAAGGTGGAAACCGAGGTCGCGTTTCGCAACATCCCCTTGCCCTGATCCGCTCCGTGGCGGCTTGTGCGATTAACCGAGGTAGGTACGCGAATGGATCACAACGACTGCCATCCTGACGACCTCGGTGAGTCGCGTCGACCGCGACTCGTTGTGTTCGCGGCTGGGTTGTGGACACTCGGGTTCACGATGACGTGTGCTGCAATTGCTTATCTCTATCTCGGTAAACAGACACACCTGGATGATGACGCCAGTCGGTATCTGAGCGTGCATATCGTCGTGACCATCCTGACCCTCGTATGCGCTCGTTGGTATTTGGAAACGAACTATCGCTTGTTGCGGACGGCGTCTGCTGTCTCAATGCTCTGGGCGTTGGTCTCGTTAGGTATCATCACACATAGCCTTTTGCAAGCGACGAATTGGGGGAAAGTTGTTCGTGGTTTGTTTTGGGATAACGTCTTGATGGTCACCACGCCCTCGATTCAACTACTTGGTGCGGGCGTAATGGGATGGCTTGGTGCTATTCGCCTGCGCAATGCCGCAACAGAAAAGCAATAGTCGTCGTGAACGATTCTCTGAAACTCTCGTTCGTCTCTCATCGCAAGTCGTAAACGCTTTTCATCAATCTGAGACCTGAATTCGGCGGAAAACGCAGTGGATTCCGACACCAATACGAGTTCTTCGCCGTGGGGTGAAAAATGTCGTTGCGGTGAGCGGTCGAACCTGAGACAACAGTTTCTCCGAATCCGCCCTTGGGCGAATCAGTGGATGATTCGCGTTCACAATTCGGACTTCCACCTGCTACTCAGGGATGTCGGCATGTCCACCATGACTATGACCCAGGAACCACTGCTTGCGCGCGTGCCGCGACTCGTGCGAGAAGTTCGTGAAGTCGTCGATCCGCTGATCGATCTACCGCCGCCGCATCAACTCGCGACCATCACCGAGTTTCTCGTCGCGGTGCCATTGAGGTTGTCGCTCGAACTCTCCACCGCCTGGGAGGCGGCACAAATTTGCCACACAACCGAGGAACTCGCAGAAGCGTTGTCGGCCGAAGATCGGATCGTGATCGAGTTGGTGCAGGCGATGTACGACCATCGGCGATCGTGTACAGTGAAACATGACACGAAGCTCGACTTCACGACTCACACGGAAACACTCCGAGAACCAGGCGTGAGCTGAGTCGATCTCGATTAGTCTCAATCTGTCAACCTTGCGAGTACGAATTGGCCAACACGAACGACCTTACACACTTTGACACTCGCGGGCAGGCGAAGATGGTTGCGGTCGAAGCGAAGCCAGAAACGCTTCGGACCGCTCGCGCGCGAGGCCGGATTCGCACTTCGGCTGAGACTCGCGAGAAAATCGTCAATGGAACTCTGACGAAAAAAGGGGATGTTCTGACCGTCGCACGACTTGCAGGCATCATGGCAGCGAAAAAACGGCCGATCTCATTCCGTTGTGCCATCCGCTGCCGTTGACTTCGGTCGCTGTGGACTTCGAATGCCATGGCGATGATCCGACATGGTGTGGATCGTCGCAGAGGGTGCGGGTATTCGGCCGGACGGGTGTTGAGATGGAAGCGCTGACTGCGGTTAGTGTGGCAGCCTTGACGATCTACGACATGTGTAAAGCGGTCGATCGAGGCATGACCATCGAGTTGGTTGCAGCTCGACGAGAAAACCGGCGGTCAGTCGGGTGATTATCGACGAGGCTGATTCGGTACGAAACTCGCACGAATTTCGTTTCGAATTTCGCACCACCGAGCAACCGAGAACGGGGATTCCCGTGCCGACGCTCTTGTCAGACCGAACGACGAATCGCCCAGGATTTTCAGATCTTTTCACATTACTCGCCGACGATCTCGCGACTACGGAGCGTGTTCTCCACGACGCACTCGCATCGTATCGCACGCCGTTTGGTCCGCTCGTCGAACATCTCAATCATTATCGTGGTAAGCGCCTTCGGCCGATGCTCGTGCTGCTCGCAGCCGAGGCGTCTGGTGGAATCAACGACGATCACCACATCCTCGGCGCTGTTGTTGAAATGATTCACACCGCGACACTGGTCCATGACGATGTTCTGGACGCTGCCGATACTCGCCGACACGTCGCAACTGTGAATGCAAAGTGGGGCAACACGGTCAGCATATTGCTCGGCGACATGTTGTTTTCAAAGGCGTTTTATCTCGCGAGCCAAGTCGACCGTCGGGCGTGCGAATGGATCGGTGATGCGACGAATCGAGTGTGTGCGGGTGAGTTGTTGCAAGTGACGGAGAAGGGGAATCTCGATTTGTCCGAGCAACAGTACTTCGCGATGATCGACGGCAAAACCGCCGCACTGACCGAAGTTTGCACACGATTGGGGGCAGCGTACGCAGGCGCGAGTGCGGAGGTGATCGAGCGATTTGCGAACTTCGGTCGCTGTTTGGGACAGGCGTTCCAGATCGCGGATGATGTGCTGGATTTGCTGGGAAATGAAGCACAAACTGGCAAAACGCTCGGTACGGATATCGAGCAACAGAAGTTGACACTGCCACTCATCCATTGCCTCACCGAGCTACCGACTTCGCACGCCGAACAGCTACGCGAGCGGATTCGCGCAGGGGGACACGCTGCGAAGTCGGCGGTTCTCGCGGCGATCGCACGGACCGATTCGCTCGAGTACACCAAGCGCCGAGCAAAAGGCCTAGCGGAGCAAGCGCGTGCGGAATTGGCGTGTGTCATGCCGAGCGAGGCGAAGGAGTTCCTCGAAGTCATCGTGGCATGGTCGATCCGACGTGAAAAGTGATTGCCGAGGGGGCGCAACGAGGCGATACAGGAGCCGTTGGGAACTTGATTTGGCGTGTAGAAGCGAGTTTTTTCGAAAAACCTGCGTCGCCGGAAGTCCTTTAATTGTAAAGCACATCCGACAATATCGCGAACCTCGAGAGAAAGTTTTTTGTCTACTTCGTTGACGATCGCGAGACGACGCTTAGAATCAGTGAGCCGACGCATCGTTACTCCAAACGCGAAATGAACCGCGAGAGACATATGACACTGCAACATTTGGTGATTCAACTGATTATCCCCAAAGGATAGCTCTCACCGATAACCGCAGTGTCGGATCGAGAGCCAAACCCAAACGGTTTGGCTCTTGTGTTTCTCAGGAGTGAAGTTCGGGAATGGCTGATGATTGTGTTGGTCGGTACGATCACCGGAACCAACTTGTGACCGAGTTAGCCGCGGGTATAGCTCAGTTGGCTAGAGCGCAGCTCTGATAAAGCTGAGGTCCCTTGGTTCGAATCCAAGTACCCGCACTCAAGACAAGCGGCTAATCTCACGACATGAGTGTGAGTGGTTGTTGCGAAACGTCGAGTAGTGTCGGGGGTGTAGCTCAACTGGTAGAGCACCTGCTTTGCAAGCAGGGGTCAGGGGTTCGAATCCCCTCTCCTCCACTCAATAGTGAGTGATACACAGGCGATCTGGTTGAGTAATTGACAAAACACTGCAGTTAAGATGTCGCAAGATGTCTGACTGGTTATAGGAATTGGAGAGGTTCTTGGCGGTCGATCTGAAGAAAAACGTGAATTTCAGAAAAAATTCACGGGCCAGGTTGACGAAACGCATGAGGCCCCTAAGATATGCTAAGTCAGAGACGCAAAGCAAGTACTGATAAAGACTTGCGACGTAGCTGACGAAGTAAATGGCTAGCATAGTGATGTAAATCATGAATGCGAGCTGTGCAGATGGGTCGAACTGACTCATTTTGTTGATGTTGATCTTTGACAACTTGGTGTACGGAAGTCGCATCGATAACGTCGAGCTTGTGACGAGTGCTGCTTTCGATCAGCACAACGAATCAAGTGAGACACGATCAGCGATTACTTTGACACGAGCCCTTAGAAAGCGAATGAATTTATCGTCGCGTGTTTGAGCTGAGATGCTTGCAAGAGTGTCTCATTGTCGAACACGGATCAATTCTAGCTGGAATAAGGTTCTGCCTCTCGCAATCAAGTGGAATCACTCATGTGGTATCACGAGTTGAGGGGGTGGAACAATGTGGCCAAGCTAGTAAGGGCGTGTGGGGGATGACTTGGCGCTAGAAGGCTGAAGGGCGTGGCAGACTGCGATAAGTCCGGGGGAGCTGTCAAACGAGCTTTGATCCTGGAGTACCCGAGCTAACCCAGGGAACTGAAACATCTCATTACCTGGAGGAAGAAAAAGAAACCTCGATTCCGTCAGTAGCGGCGAGCGAAAGCGGAGGAGCCTAAACCAGAAAGGCTTGCCTTTTTGGGGTTGTAGGACTGCGGCGGACCCGAGCTTCAAACAGAACCATCTGGAAATGGTGGACCACAGCGGGTGAAAGTCCTTATGTGACTGGAGCGGAGGCTTAGCAGGATTCCTGAGTACGACTCAACACGTGAAAGTGAGTCCGAATCGACGGGACCATCCCGTAAGGCTAAATACTCTCTAGCGACCGATAGCGAATAGTAGCGCGAGCGAAAGTTGGGAAGAACCCCGAAAGGGGAGGATACTGAACCTGAAACCACATGCCTACAAGCGGTCGGAGGACGTCAACGTCTGACGGCGTGCCTTTTGCATAATGATCCGGCGACTTATCGTCACCAGCAAGGTTAAGCGACTGTGTCGCGAAGCCGTAGGGAAACCGAGTCGTAATTGGCGTTAAGTTGGGGGCGGTAGACGCGAAACCACGTGAACTACGCATGGCCAGGATGAAGTTGGGGGTAACACCCAATGGAAGACCGAACTCACGAGTGTTGAAAAACTTGGGGATGAGCTGTGTGGAGGATTGAAAGTATCATCAACGTGGAGATAGCTCGTTCTCTCCGAAATAACTTTAGGGTTAACGTTCGAGTAGTTGGCACTGGGGGTAGAGCGACTGATTTCGAATGGGGGCCTACCCGGCTACCCATCGAAGCCAAACTCCGAATACCAGTGTACCAAGCTCGGGCAGCTAGACTGTGGGGGATAAGCTTCATAGTCGAGAGGGGAACAACCCAGATCACCCGCTAAGGTCCCAGAGTCATGCTCAGTGCGAAAGGAAGTTGAATCCCGATGACAGCCAGGATGTTGGCTTAGAAGCAGCCACCATTTAAAAAGTGCGTAATAGCTTACTGGTCGAGGGGTTCTGCGCCGTAATGAACGGGGACTCAAGCATGACACCGAAGCGGTGGGCACGTAAGTGCGGTAGGAGAGCGTTGCAGTGGCCGGTGAAAGGTGTACGGACAACGGGCACTGGAGCAGCTGCAAGTGACTATGCCGGAATGAGTAGACGATAAAACGGGTGAGAATCCCGTTCGCCGTAAGCCTAAGGGTTCCTGGGGAAGGTAAATCCGCCCAGGGTTAGCCGGTACCTAACACGAGGCCGAAAGGCGTAGTGGATGGATAGCAGGTTAATATTCCTGCGCTCATTGCATAAACGGACGCTGGTGGTGAGTTCTGTAGGCTTAGTAGATTGCCTCAGGGCGTTTAAGATCCCGATATGAACAAACCAACAGCCAAGAAAAGCGTGCAATAAACCGTACTAAAACCGACACAGGTAGGCGAGATGAATATTCTAAGGCGCTCGAGAAATTCTCGTTAAGGAACTCTGCAAATTACATCCGTAAACTTCGGGAAAAGGATGGCCCACGCAAGTGGGTCGCAGTGAAAGGTTCTAGCGACTGTTTACTAAAAACACAGGTCTGTGCGAACACGTAAGTGGCGGTATACAGACTGACGCCTGCCCGGTGCTGGTAAGTTAAGGAAGAGGGTTAGCCGTAAGGTGAAGCTCGCAACCGAAGCTCCAGTAAACGGCGGCCGTAACTATGACGGTCCTAAGGTAGCGAAATTCCTTGTCGGGTAAGTTCCGACCTGCATGAATGGCGTAACGACTGGAACACTGTCTCAACGAGAGACTCGGTGAAATTGTAGTTGTCGTGAAGATGCGACATACCCGCAGCTAGACGGAAAGACCCCGTGAACCTTAACTGCAGTTTGGTATTGGGTTTAGACCCAACATGCGTAGCGTAGGTGGGAGACTGTGACCAGCGGCTTTTGGGTCGCTGTGAGTCGTCGATGAAACACCACCCTTGTTGTGTTTGAATTCTAACCGGAATCAACATCCGGGACCGTGCTAAATGGGCAGTTTGATTGGGGCGATCTCCTCCTAAAAGGTAACGGAGGAGTGCAAAGGTACCCTCAGCCCGGTTGGCAATCGGGCAGCGAGCGTAAACGTAGAAGGGTGCTTGACTGCGAGCCTGATAAGGCGAGCAGGGACGAAAGTCGGCGTTAGTGATCCGGTGGTCCCGTATGGAAGGGCCATCGCTCAACAGATAAAAGGTACTCCGGGGATAACAGGCTTATCTCCTCTGAGCGTTCATAGCGGCGAGGAGGTTTGGCACCTCGATGTCGGCTCATCACATCCTGGGGGTGGAGAAGCTCCCAAGGGTTCGGCTGTTCGCCGATGAAAGTGGTACGTGAGCTGGGTTTAGACCGTCGTGAGACAGGTCGGTCCCTATCTGCTGTGGGCGTAGGAAATTTGAGAGGCTTTCTCCCTAGTACGAGAGGACTGGGAGGGACGCACCTCTGGTGTGCCAGTTGTGACGCTCGTCGCATCGCTGGGTAGCCACGTGCGGACTGGATAAACGCTGAAAGCATATAAGCGTGAAACTTCCCTCAAGATCAGATTTCCACATAAGACTCCCAGGGAGACTACCTGGTCGATAGGCCGGACGTATAAGTGTGGCAACACACTCAGCTAACCGGTACTAACAGTCAATCGTTTGGCCACATTGTTCTCTTTCTCACTCGTGGCCACTGTAATCCACAATCGTGTCTTACGACTTCGTACCCAAGTTGCACTGATATATTTGCGACTTGCCGGTGATCACACCCAAATGGTCACACCCGTTCCCATTCCGAACACGGCCGTTAAGCATTTGGGGCCGATGATAGTGCGTCCAGCGCGAAAGTAGGTCATTGCCGGCTCTTTTTCAATACTCGCCCACGATTTAACAGATCGTGGGCGAGTTTGTTTTTTTGTATCACTCCTCACGTCATTACAGACATTCTCCATGTCGCTGCTGCGAAAACGCGCCTGTTTGCTCTCCAGTGCCTCCTCGCAATTGTGATTCTATCGTTCGTTATCCGCCATTTGTTTGCTCTTTACCAAAACCAATCACTCGATTTTTCTCAACTCGGTGAGCGTGTATGGTACTTAGCTCCAGCTGGATTACTTTATCTCGCCGCTCACACGCTTTTTGGCACTTTTTGGTGGCAACTCCTCAGGCAGTCCGCAATCGTCACACCCTGGCATCGTGGTGTGCAGACATACTTCATTTCTCAATTCGGAAAGTACCTCCCTGGAAAAGCCTGGGTGATGTTGTTGCGAATGGGGCTGATACGCAACGTCCCCAACGCAACACCTCAGGTAGTTGGACTCACGGGCCTTTATGAAACGTTAACGACTATGGCCGCAGGTGCTGTACTCGTCGCCGTGTTCCTACCCATCTCCGGTCTCGGCGGGCACTACGTTACGGGACGGGGTTGGTTAATCGCCGGCATCGCTGCACTCCCCCTCGGTCTTTTTCTCCTTATCCGCCTCATCAATCGCATCGCACGGTTCCGAAAGGGACCGGACGCTCAAGCGGTCCTCAACTCACCACTTTGGCTCCTTTCTCCTTGGACTTTTCCAAGCATCATTGGGATGGTGTTTGTTGACGCTCAGTTTTCGCTGTGTGGCGGCGGCGGTCGTTCCGACGCTCACACCATTCTCGATTGACGAATTTCTTCGTGATCTCGTTTGTACAACTTCGGCCTACATTGTCGGATTTATTGTCGTCGTTTCGCCTGGTGGTCTCGGACCGCGTGAGTTGTCCTTGTAGAATTGCTGAGACCTCGCTTGTCGACTCTTACGACCAACGCGGACGCACAAGCCGTATTGATCGCCGTGCTCATACGTTTGGTGTGGACGACGTTTGAAGTCGTGCTCGCGGGTGGGTTTTATTTTTATGGTCGATTCCGCCGACACCCCCAACCGACCACTACACGGACACCTTCGCCATGAGCCGACCGGCTCCCATCTCGAATCGCCTCTCATTCGTCATCCCCATTTTCAACGAGCGCGAAAGCCTTTCGCAGCTTTTCCTCGAGATCGATACAGCTGTGCGATCACTCGGCTTCGATGCGGAAATTCTTCTCATCGATGATGGCAGCCGCGACGGTTCCTGGGACATCATCCGCGATCTCGCTACAAAGGATCCCGCGCGTTCACGGATTGCGGTTTCGGCGCAACTTTGGCAAAGCCGCCGCACTGAATGCTGGCTTCGCGCGTGCGACTGGTGAAATTGTGTTCACACTCGATGCTGACCTCCAAGATGATCCGGCCGAAATCCCACGATTCCTCGAAGCCATCAAGTCAGGTCGCGATGTTGTCAGCGGATGGAAGAAAATCCGCCACGATCCCTGGCACAAAGTCTTCCCGAGTCGTGTTTTCAACCGAATGATTTCCACACTCACGGGTGTCACTTTGCACGATCACAACTGCGGATTTAAGGCGTATCGAGCCGAGGTGATTCGCGAAGTGCAGATGTATGGTGAACTGCATCGGTTCGTGCCGGTCCTCGCTGCGGCCGAAGGGTTTACGGTCGGCGAGCTCGCGATCCATCATCGGCCGCGGCAATTCGGTCGGTCAAAGTTCGGTGCACGCCGATTTCTGAAGGGTTTTCTCGATCTTCTCGCCGTCTCGTTCCGCACGACTTTTGGTTATCGACCGATGCATGGCTTTGGTCACATCGCGGTTATCCTTGTGCTGCTTGCTTGCTCATACAACTCGCGACACGTTCATTGGGTACATTTTCACTGCTACCCTTTCTCTGCTATGTGTTTGCCGGCCAAGCGATATTCACGGGCTGGCTCGCGGAACTTGTCCTTGCCACGGACTCCAAACCTCGAACCGTATCGGATCGCGGAAACTACCATTCCGGAATCACCTTACTCATGAATGGGATTACAAGACCAACTCCGCCTCCCTCCGCACAGTCATTTGTGAAAGTATTTTGTTTGACTGAGATGATCCTCGTGCCGATGGCGATGAATTGTGACAGGTACAATATGAATCAATGCGCAGTATTCGATTAGTCGACGCAATTCGGTTTCGTTGTGCGAGGTCAGAATCCAACATCCATGTGTAAATTCCTGACACGGGTTGCCGACCGTTCGCAGTTCGATCGTGCAGGCCGAAGTCAGGTATCGTGTCACCCACCAGTCGACGCCATCATCTGCGTGGGAATTGCACGAATACAGTTCGAATCGCTCGCTGAGGAAATCGAGGTGCGGTGGGCCAATCTCCTCATCACGAACGGTCCACGAATACCTCCGGCTCGTAATGTGGTGTCGCCAAATCGTATCGTGGAAATACTCTGTAACCCGAACTCCAACGACACTAGGTTCCAATACGAATCCTTAGTCGCTTGTCGGAGCTTAGGATTCGCTTCACCGTCCAAGTCTAACACCAGCACGTGTGGATCGGGTTCCGTATCCGGAAGGGCCAGCGACAGTCGTGGTGGTGTGCGTGCGGCCGTTCGATGGGGTAATCGCCTGAGTTGCTGCAAGAGTTGCTGCAAAATCATCAAGGTCGAACGCTCGCCGATGCGAACGCCGCGAATCGTGACCAACTCGCGGACCGCTGCTGGCAACACATAGCCCTTGTGCTGTTCGACACGCTCCAACACCTGCAATGCCACATGATTCAGTTTGGGCTGAATCTGCAGCAGCCGACACACCATCGGAAAATACATCAGTTCCACACAACGGCCTCGCGTCGAATTCGGAAATCGTCCTCGCAAACTCGACGCTCACCAGCATATCAGGTTCACTGCGTCGCTGCAATCGCCGCTTCCGCCTCGTCGACACGCTGCTCGACGATATCCAACAACTTCGGATGCCGACCGAGCGGTTCGGCGAGTCGGAAACTCACGTTCGGATACTGTTCGCGAAATTGGCCGAGAAACTCCTCTAAATCGTCTCGCACATGCACCCCTGGCGAGAGGAAATACGGCATCATCGTGATCGTGGTCGCCCCACGTTCGACGCAAATCGCCGCGGCGCTCGGAATGGTTGGCTCCGCGAGTTCCAGGTACGACACTTGCACGATCGCGAAACGATTCCGCGTCCGCATCGCCTCGGCGACATGCTCCAAATCCGCGTTCGCTTCGGCTCGACGTGAGCCGTGGGCGATCAACAACAATGCTTTCATCGCGTGTCGTTCACTTCCAGGAATGAGACGGTTCGGTAAACTTCTGGTGTACGTTTCCACTGTCGGTTTCCATAGGCATTCATAGTCGTACCATCACGGATCTGACATGATCGGCATGAGAATCGGCAACTGGCATCTCCAGCGCGAACTCGGCCGCGGACACCTTGGCACGGTCTACTACGCGATCAACACACAGCCGGACGACCCAACAGTCTACCGTTCGCCGCTGTCAAACTCCTGACCCACCCCACCACACGCGACACGGTACTCCAAAGCCGCTTCGCCGCCGAGATGCTCAGCCTGCGGCGTCTGACGCACCCCAACATCGCACGCTTTCTCGATAGCGGCGTGCATGCGGGTATGGTTTACTACGCCAGCGAATTCGTCAGCGGTACCGACACCGCGACGCTCCTGAGCCAGCACGCGAAAACATCGGATCAACCAGGCCTCAACTGGCATACGCAGGTGTTTCCGATCGCGATTCAGGTTCTCCGTGCGCTGAAGCACGGCCACCATCGCAGCCTGTTGCATCGCGATCTGAAGCCGAGTAACCTGATTCTCTGCGCTGATGGTTCGCTGAAAGTGACAGACTTCGGTGTGTCGAAAATCATCAATATCGCCCCACTCACACTTCCAGGCGATGCGATGGGTACGGCTGGGTACCTGGCGCCGGAGCATTTCACGGGTAAACCCCTCACACGCCGGAGCGATCTTTACGCCCTGGGTGGCGTACTCTACACACTTGTGTGCGGTCGAGCACCCTTCCAGGCCGCGACGGCGGCGGAGTTCATGCACAAACACTGCTACGCGCTCCCAGACCGTCCGGCGAACTTTGCTCCGAAACTTCCGCCGGAACTCGATGAGTTGATTTGCGGATTGCTCGCAAAGAATCCATCACGCCGACCGATCGGCGCCGCGAACGTGTTGGAGGATCTCGATCAGATTCGGGCGAAGCTCGAACGCAAGGGCCACACGCTCACGCTTCCGCCAGAAGTTATCGATCCCACGGGCGCGCACGCACCCTTGACCGATGCTCAGTTGGTGGTTCCAGCGGGCGACACGGTGACGCACGATCGCCGTGAGACCATGATTCGTGCCGCGATCCTCAGCACGCTCTTGCTGATCGTTGTGGCGATTATTCTCTGGGCGTTTTTCCGCCCACGGCCGGCTCCGGAAACGCTCTGGGAAGCCGCCCAGCCGCTCCTCGAATCGGACAGCCCGACCGACTGGGCTAAGGCTCGCGACGAATATCTCGATCACATCTCAGATTGGCACCCAGACTGGAACCCAGACGATGTGCGTGCCGCGAAACAGCGTGTAAAGGATCGGAAACTCTTGCACGAAGCGGTCGCGTCGAGCGGAAAACAAAGTACAGTAGTGAAATCGAACGACATTACATGCGTGGCCTGAAATTGGCGCAGGCCGGCGATCTGGGAGGGGCGAAAACGGATTTGGACCGCCATCGTGTCGGCATACGGTCCGAGCGAGACTGCCGATCGCTGGTACACGCTGACGAAAAAAGCGATCGCAGAGCTGGAGCACGCGCCGCCTGCACGAACAACGACAATAAATATTGAAGATCGTCTCGCTGAGGCGCGAAAATTGCGTCAATCAGGCCAACAGATGGCCGCGAACGCGATTTACGATGCCCTTGCCGAACTCTATCGCGATACGCCGGACGTATTGGAATTGGTGATTGCCGCGAAAATGGGAAGCTGATGTGAAACTGTGAAATGAAGCTGATCCGCATCAGCGTGGGAGACAGTGATGGCGAATCGACCACGACCGTACACGAATACTGCCAGGTGCTGACGAAAAGCCGCCTCATGCCGGCCGCCGAGGTCGCGTCGCTGCACGAACACTGGCGATCGTCTTCCGGCACAGACGCCGACGTGGATGGTTTTCGCAAGTCGCTGGTTTCGCAACGGCTTTTGACCGAGTATCAAGCGGCCCTCGTCCCAGCGTGGGCATAGTGACGGCTTCTACATCGGTGGTTACGTGATTCTCGATCGCATCGGTAAAGGACAGACCGCAGGCGTGTACAAGGCCGTGCATTCGTCCGGTCAAGTGGTTGCGTTAAAGGTTCTTCCCAACTCGAAAGCTCGCAATCCGCATGTCCTCGCACGGTTTCAACGCGAAGGCCGCATGCTGACACAACTCACGCACCCAAATACTGTTCGAGCGTTTCAGTTGGTTAGCCCAGCCGATGGCAACGGTGTGCATTTCATCGTGATGGAGTATCTCGAAGGCGAAACGCTCGATGATGTCTTGAACCGGCGCAAAAAACTGACACCGCCGGAAGCCGCTCGGATCGTGTATCAGGCGTTGCAGGGCTTACAGCATTTGCACGAGCAGCGGATGGTCCATCGCGATCTGAAGCCAGCGAACCTCATGCTGACGCCATCATCATCGGACTCGACACTCGATTCGACCGTGAAAATTCTCGACATCGGCATCGCGCGTGAGCTGTTCGACGAGAATGCGGAGCCAGCCCAACAGTTACAACTCACGGTGGAGGGCGCCGTGCTGGGTACGCCGGATTATCTCGCGCCCCGAGCAAGCACGCGATGCGCGCTCGGCGGATATCCGCGCTGATATCTATAGCCTGGGGTGTGTGCTCTATCACACTCTCGCGGGGCGTCCGCCGTTTGTTGACAAGAATGTCATGTCGATCATGGTCAAGCACGCGACCGAAGAGCCCCAGCCGATACTCCAACTGAATCCGTCGGTCCCTCCTGGCTTACAAGTCGTGTTGAACACGATGTTGGCAAAGGATGTGATCGCACGTTACCCGACCCCTGCGATGGCCGCCGACGCCCTGCGGCCGTTCGTGCCGTCAAATTCCAAAGTGGCGGTCGCAACCTCCGTTCTGCCAGGCTACGAAAAACTGGCTGAGTACAGAATCGATGGAACAACCCATGCCCAACAAACCCAAGCCCTCAACAAGTCTCACGAGTCCGCCCACCATTCGGCTCAACGAAGATGTGGTCGAAGGGATGCCGGCTGCGCCGATGTCATCGCCCGTGTCGTCGCCGATATCCGCACCCAGTCGTACGACGGTCGCTGGTCCGCCCTCGGCGAAGTTACGAGTCGGCGGCGCGACGTCGGCAGGCGTGACTGCGATTCCGCCCAAAGTGCGTGTGGACGCTCCGCCACCTCCGCCGCCAATGAAACCTCGCACAACGGTCTCTGGTCCGCCGTCTGGCAAGATCAAGATGGGGACCGGCCTCGCAGCGGCATTAGCAAACGCGACCACCACGCCCGCGGCGCCAATTCCGAGTGCGTTAAAGCCACCTTCCGTGCCCTCGCGACCATCGCCACTGCCCGCCACACCAGCACCGACGCTGGCGAGTGGCGATATTGATGTGGAACTCGTGACGCAACCTGTCACGTTCCCAGCAGATTTGGTGGAAAACAATCGCATTGGTCAAGCGCCGATGCGACCACTCTCCGATTTGGACCGCCGCGACTTCATCATGTTGGCGATTGGGGCGGGTGGTGTGTTGGGAGCGATCGGTTTCGGCCTGTTCATGGCGAAGCTGAACCGCACCAAAATTCGTGGTGGACCGATCGGCGGCGCGGAAGAGTAGTCGGATCGAAGTCCGTTGCGTGGCTGAGTAGATCGCAAGTCGCTATTCGACGAGAAGCCATCGATACCATGCCAGCTCAATCCGCGATACGGAATAGCTCAATTCCACCTTTGGCGGAGTCAATTCCACCTTTGGCGGAGTGCCAGGGCGGAGTGCCAGGGCGAAGCTGAGCATGGGTTTTGGGGCGGAGTGTGGGGAATTCGCGGAGCGAGTGCCCCACACGATCCAGATTGCAACGATGCTTGCCTTGGCGGATCGCCGATCGGCCTTGATTTCGGACAGTCCGCATGATATCGCATTTTCGGTTAGTCAGACCGTAAATCCAGGGAAGGACGAACGGCCATGCACGCCCGCCCGTGGGGTCTTGGCGTCATTCGCGGCGTCAGTCTCAGCATCAGTCTCAGTGTCGTCAGTGGTTTGCTCGTCGGCTGCATGCCGTTGCAGTCGAATCGTGCACGGAGCCTCTGGGACACCTACAATCCGCTCGGCCTCGTGACGCCTAGCACTCGCGACAAAGTCGTGATTCGTTCCGTCCTCATCGACCACCGCTCGGCGACGCCTACCTCGCGCGCGAACTCTGGTCCGGCACACTCTCGCCGCTCGCCGCTGATCAAGCCGCACTCCTCGCCGAAAACGGTTTTCGCGTCGGTGTCTTTCCCAGTAATCCACCTGGTGAATTGCTAAGCCGCATCAACAACGAAGACTCCGCGCTCAAGCCGAACGAAGGTACTGTCACGATCGGCGAAGCGAAAATCCTCGGCGTGAATGGCCAGTCTCGCGTGCGGTGTTCGGCACCTACACAGACATCGGCGCGCCGGCCGTGGTCCACGAACTCAGTGCCGCCGAGTTCGCGTTCAGCGTCACACCGACAATGCTCGAAGGTGGCAAGATCAAGCTGAACTTCGAGGCCGCGCGTGCAGCACGGTACCAAGCAAGGGTGGCTCCGACCGACTCTCGACGGTACGGGTTTTTCGTGGCTCGATTCTAAATTGCAAGAACGCTTCGGCAAACTGAGTTTCGACGTGACCGTATCACCAGGGGAGTATGTGGTACTCGGCCCCACAGAACAACCAACCGACAAACTCGGCGGTGCGACGTTCGTGGCGGCGGAAAGTGTGGGGCGGATGCGCGTGTTAGTCGTGCGAGCGTGGCGTGGGCCAGAACAAGCGAATGAAGGGCCGTCCGCGCCTGGCCGCCGCCTGAACCGCGTGATTGCGGCCCAAGCGGGTCAACCGGTTCGCTCGCGGACAACTCGGCAGCAAAGACCGTGATTAATGTCCGCCGCCGACTTTCGAGAAGTATTCCTTCGATTCTTTCACGCCCGGCTTAATCGTCGCCTTGCCAGGCTTCCAGTCCGCAGGGCACACTTCACCATTCTTCTCGAAGTACTGCAACGCATCCAGTACGCGAAGCGTTTCGTCGACACTACGGCCAAGCGGCAAATCGGTGATCGTGACATGTCGCACAATACCGGCTTTGTCGATGATGAACAAGCCTCGCAGCGCGATGCCACCTTCGAGTAGTACGCCGTAATCGCTACTGATTTGCTTAGTCAGGTCTGCCACAAGCGGATACTTCAGTCCGCCAAGACCGCCTTCGGTGCGGGCCATCTTGATCCAGGCCAAGTGGCTGAACTGGCTGTCGACCGATACACCCAGCCACTTCGCAGTTGCGCGAGTGGAAGTCGTTAATCCGATCGCTGAACGCAACGATTTCCGTCGGACACACAAACGTGAAATCGAGGGGATAAAAGAACAGCACCACATATTTGCCGCGATAATCACTCAGCCGAATCGATTTGAACTCTTCGTTCACGACTGCCGTCGATGTGAAGTTCGGAGCCTCTTTCTGAACATGAACCGCCATATCGTCTCATCCTCGGAGTAAAGTACCCACACAACCAATGAGTGGAGTCTAGAGAGATGATAAGAACCTACAACTGAAAATTGCTTCTTGGAGATGCCGATTCAGGATCGCCACCGTGCCAACCACTCGCGCCAGCGTGCGAACGGCCCCTGAGCGGCACGCCATTCGCGCAACGCGATCGCCGCGTTTGCTGGGGCGATCGTTGCGGTTCGGCGAGAGCCAACGAAGGGTCAGTCGGCGCAAACGCGGATCGGTAAACGCGAGGCGATGGGTCGCATCGGCGAGATCACCAGCGCGAGCCATGCGCCACAGTTCCGCGGCGTTCGTGGTCGCGTAGGGGACGGCGCCCGTAATCATCCAACACATGATCGCACCCAGTGCGAACACATCGCAACGGGCGTCAATCAGCGAGCGTTCGCCGTTCGCCTGCTCCGGCGGCATGAAGGCTGGTGTACCGAGCGCCGCGCCGAACGCCGTTTGGTGCAGCGGAATCGCTTCGACGGACCCCTCGACGCTGTGTTCGTATGTTCGGGAATTGGCCAGACGCCAGACGCGTCGTTGGTATTCATCAGAATCTTCGCCAGACCCCATCGAGTACTCGCACGTGCCCAGTTGCCGACACCAAGATATTGAGTGGTTTCAGATCGCGATGGACGATACCACGATCGTGGGCGTAGGCGATGTGTCGAGGATTTGCTCAAAGATTGAAAACAGCGGTTCGAGCGTCTCCGGCGAGATGTGGGTGCGTTCGTTGAGGATGCGGTCGAGGGTGCGGCCTTCAGCGAGTTTCATCGTCAAGAACGGGCGCCCGTCGGCGAATCGGTTCACATCATACAGCGGAACGATGCCTGGGTGATGTAATTGGCTATTGATCCGTGCTTCACGCAGGAATCGGCGTTCGGCGGAGCGACTACCGCGTAACTCGACACGCATTACCTTGACGATAACTTCGCGGCTCAGGACGCGATCATACGCACGATAGACAATCGCCATCCCACCGCGACCGAGTTCGGTTCGCAGTTCGTAGCGTTCGCTGCGGACAGTGATTCGTCTGGAATCGCATCGCGAACGATGCGGCGCGTGGTTGGCCTGGGGAATGATCGGCGGTGTTGCCGAAGGAGGAAGAATCGTTTCGTGAACGTGCGACAGTTCGCGGGCAATCGCGTCTGGTTCGAGGACATCAGTGTGATGGAACGACGAATGGCTCATCGTGGCGATCCATCTCCCAACGTGTGATGATAGAACGACGAGGCACATCCTCCGTTGTCGCGCAATTATCTGCACGGCACAATCGATCTTGATGTAAAAACGACAATCGCTGGAAATTCGACGTGGTGCAAGGCAGACATCGCGCCACAATGCGCGCAATCGCTGTATTCGGCTGTTGCGGCGCGCGTCGGATAAACTGTACACTGTATGGGATCTAATTCTGCGCACGTGGCTCGATTGTGCCACCATCCCAAATGATTTTGCACTTCGGCCGTGCCGCCGCGAGTTTATCGACCCCCTCTTCGTCACCTGCGTACCAGTGATGTTGACGTGCACAAGTTTTGTGAACATCGCTAAGCGTTCCAGGCTCGCGTCGGTGATCTTTGTGTTCACCAGGTCCATCGCTTCCATTGATGTGCTGTTCTCGAAGCACGCCAATCCGACATCGGTGATGGGAACGCGGTTCAGGGTCACCGTCGTGAGTGTCGTGAACGGTTTCAAGACTGCTAGACCCTCATCGGTCACGTTCGTATCGCTCAGGCCGATTTTCCTCAGGTTGCGACATTTCCGGAGGTGTGCGAGTCCTGCGTTGGTGATACTCGTTTGATCGAGACCCACATACGTGAGTTCGGTCAGGTCGCGAGGTGCGCCAACCCTTCGTCGGTAATCGCTGTTCCGTTGAGTTGGATTTCCGTCAGCAATTCGCTCTCACGAAACAGGGCGAGGCTTCGATTCGTGATCCGCGACCCAGCAAGGTACACGTATAGTAGTTTTTTCCAACTGCCGATGTGCGCCAGTCCGGTATCTCCGATCGACGTGCGGCACAACTTCAAGCCATTCCAGGTCGTGGCAGTTTTCCGTTACCGCCGTGTTGTTGAGAAAGAGGTTTCGTAAATTCGACTGCTCCTTCAACATCGCCATGCCCAAGTCGGGTGACTTTCGTGCCGTTCAGACCAAGGCCGAGGAGATTGTTGCCTTTTGCGACATGCGCCAATCCCACGTCCGTGACCTGGGACCAGCCGATATTCAGATGTTGAAGTTCATTGCAGTCTTTGAACTGCTCCATTCCAGAATCCGTAACGGCAACTTCGTACAGATCGATTGACAGGAGCTTGAAATCGCCCGCAGGAAGCTTGTTGACAGTTTTCACCGTTTCCTTGTGGGTGTTGACGATCACCCACGCGCCGATCGAGAGAGCGAACGAGGCGGCGTTGCGATCGGAAGTCGCCGGTTTGACGACCGTGGCGACCTTGGGTTTGTCCGCGGTTTTCTCACTCGCCTTCGAGCCTTCCTTGGGTTTCTCAACTCGGACCGTGACGACCGCCTTGCCGCCGCGAGTGATCTCAAACTTGTCTGTGCTGAGTTTCAGACCCTCTTTCTCAAGCATGTCGATGCGATAGTCGTCGCCAACCGCCAGTTCAAATTCGCGTTGACGTGATTTGTCCACGACCACGGCGCCGTTCTTTTTCACCGTGATTTCGATACTCGGATCGCTCGATTCGATGATCAGCGTACCCTTTGGCGTGAGGATCGTGATGAGTTGTGGCACCAGTAAGGCAATCGCGACCATCAGCGCGCCGATGGCGAGAAGGGCCATTTTGGCGTGGACTTTTGATTGGACGTGTGCGTCGACTTCAGTGTCGACTTTCGCATCGGCTCCTGGACACGCTGCCGTCCGAGCGTGTCGAGATCGGCGAACGGATCGGCGCCTGTGTGCGGCATTGTCGCGGTTCGGTAGTCCGAGTTGGCCGGCAATGGTACAACGACGAGCGGCGCACCGTGCGCGAACCGCATCAATTCCTGCGCGACCCAGGAAGCCGATACCGGACGCGTCCGAGCGTCCTTAGCCAACAACTGATGCACGAGTTGAGCAAGTGCGGCTGGAACTTGCGGATTGAGTTCCTGTACTGGCGGAGGTTGCTTCATCACGATCGCCATGACGATCTCGATCATGTTCGCCCCCTGAAAGGGGAACTGACCAGTGAGCAAGCGATACAACACGACGCCGAGGCTGAACAGATCCGCCGTGAAGTCGATCGCCTCACCGCGTGCTTGTTCTGGTGCCATGTACGACGGCGTACCGATGATCACGCCGCTGGCTGTTTGTTCAGTGTTAGCGAACTCGTCGTTGGTCGGCTTCGCGAGGCCGAAGTCGAGGATTTTCGCACGACCGCTGGGTAACTCGATCCAGACGTTTGCGGGTTTGATGTCACGATGGATCAAGCCGACTTCGTGCGCCGCCGCGAGACCGAGCGCGATCTCACGGCCGATCCGCATTACATCGCCGACACTCAGTGCGTGGTTCTTCGCATACTGCTCCAGCGACTGGCCCTGCAAGAGTTGCATCGCGATATACGGCGTGGCGTCACGAATATCGGCTTCGTAGATGGTGACGATGTGATCGTGTGTGATCGCCGCCGCGGCGCGCGCTTCACGCACGAATCGCGTGCGGGCGTCATCGTTGATCGCGTATTTCGGCAGCATCACTTTGAGGGCGACTTTGCGTTTCAGCCGTTCATCGAATGCGAGATACACCGCTCCCATACCACCGCGGCCAAGTTGTTTGACGATGCGATACGGCCCCAGTGTGCCGACTTCACCATCGACGAGCGGTGGATTGAACACGGGCGTTGTTTCGGCAGTCGACAGGTTATCGTTGTTGGTGTCGAACGCCGAACCGTGTGCGCTGTTGTGAGTTTGCTCGGCGGATTGCAGATCCCAGTTGGCTTTTGGTTTCGAACTCATCGTGGCAACTCTCGAGACTGCGTTCATCCTACGATAATCGATGATTGAAGGAAACCAACTCCGCTAGCCGAGGGGGATGATTTCCACGATGATGGTTTTATCCTCTCGCTGGAGATTGCCGATGCGTGCGCTTCTCGTGTTGATCCTCCTTTCATCCGCGGTGCAGGCGGAGCATAAGCCGATCTTCGACGGCAAGACATTCGACGGTTGGGAAGGCGATACCGCCAAGACGTGGCGAATCGTCGACGGCGCAATCGTGGGCGGATCGTTGGAAACTGTGGTGCCACGGAACGAGTTTCTGTGCACGAAGCAGACGTATGGCGATTTCGAGTTGAAACTGCAGTTCAAGTTGTTGGGCGATCCGAAGAAGGCAAACGCAGGCGTGCAGTTTCGCACGAAGCGGATTCCGAATCATCACGAAGTCATCGGCTACCAAGCGGACATTGGCGAAGGGTATTGGGGGGCGCTTGTACGACGAATCGCGGCGGAACAAGGTACTCGCGAAACCAGATGCGGCGACGATCAAGAAGGCGTTGAAAGTCGGCGAGTGGAACAGCTACACGATTCGTGCCGTGGGGGCGAAGATCACGCTCACGCTGAATGGCGTCACAACGGTCGATTACACAGAACCTGACGAGAAGATCGATCGAACAGGCGTGATTGCTGTGCAGGTCCACGGCGGTGCGAAATCACAGGTGATGTACAAAGACATCATGATCGAGGTGTTGGCGAAGTAATTGTTTGGTCCGTCACAGGCGAAAAAATCCTCTTGCGGTCGGCGTCGCGCACGGTATAACCGCCTCGACTCGTTGAGGATGAACCGATGCGCCGCTTCGCTCTGTATTCACTCGCCGTCGCGTTGGCATACACCTCATTGGGTTGTCATCACGATAAATACAACCTCGCGGCGAAGTTCGACGAAGACTACGTGCTTCCGCCGAACGAGCCGCGGTTCAATAATCCGCCGGAATCCGGTTACAAGAAGCCACCGAAGAAGAAACAAGACGACGTTCGGAATCAGCCTGGTCTCACGCCAGGGGGCGGTGGTGGAGGCATTGGGCGCGGCATGGCACAGAACGGTTTCCAGTAAGCTAGCGGTTCGCTCGTCGCCGACCACGTATCCGACCACGTGCGTGTTCGGAAATGAAGCACTGTGCAAAATTTGAGGAATTTTTGTCTCGCGATAGCTTCCGAGCCTGGAAGCGTCTATACTCGTGCGTAAGCGAGACGCTCGCCTTAGACAATAAATGCTCCCCTATCTTACCTATGACTGTGACTGTTGCTCGAGTTGTCTGACCCATTGACTGCCACCAGCCGTCTTTCCGGGCCGGGCGCCCTCCTGATGAACACACCATCGCTAAGCGATGGGTTGGATGATTTTGCACTCGTTAACTTATTTCCCAAAACACCCCCACGCTGGAGCACGCTCTTTAACTTCGCCGTGGCGATGCGGAATGGGCTGCTGTTCTCGGCACGCGACGCGGTTGCCGATCGATTTACGCTCGCCGCAATTGTCGAGGGCCTCCAGCGTCGCGAAAAAGTGCTAGTGTTGTCCCACAGTACTGCCGCGACCGATCAGTTGATGTTCCAAATGCCGGACGCACCTGGCCGAATCGTGCGGGTTGTCGGTCCGCTTGAAACGCGAGTCGCCGGAATCACGGTCTATGCTGCAGGGGATGGCCGCGTCGACGATGCAATCAAGCGATTCTCGGCGAGCATGGCCGATACCCCAGGCCCAACTGGATTTGTGGAGCGACGCTGCCCCACGAATGGGTCCATCTGAAGAAACTGGTTGATCGTGTAACGAACCTGACTCAACAGCTCTCGCAACTCTCTGCCAAACGCGAGAAACTGGCTGAGAGTGTTCGAGCAGAATTGGTGGACGCCGAACGCGACTCGGCCGCTGCCCACGCCACAGCACACGGCGACCTAACAACCGCCCTGGCGACCGCCACCGCCAAACGTGCGGCCATCGAGCAGCAACAATTCGCCACGAAACAGTCGCTCGCTCAAATGTCGGAGTTGGTCGAAGCGAAGAAACAAGGGCGTCTACTTTCAGGTTCGTTCTGGCGTGCAATGCTGATGGGCGACCCTGCGACCAAGCGTGTCGAACTCCAACAGCAACTCGACACACTCGCGACGGAGTGGTCGACGGCGGATGAAGATGTGAAGCGGCTGAAGAAACAGAAACAAGCGGCCGATAAGGAATGGGCCAAAGCCTGGGAGGCACGCATCGCAGCGGAACTCCATGAGGCTCGGCAACGACTTCACTCGCAAATCACGCAAACCGAGTGCGAACGAGCGGCGGTCGATATCGAGTTCAAGGACTGCTGCGAGCGGCTCAGTGCGTTGAATCTCGCTGCCGCCGACCGAGTTGACGACCGAGGCGATCGACCGCGCGGAACACCAACTTGCGGCTCGACGGCAAGATGCGGACGCCTCCTTGAAATACGCTCAATCGCAAATGGCGGAGTTGACCGCGAATCGCGCGCAGCTGATCGAGTCGTATTTGCGGCAGGTCCAAGTGGTGGTCGGCTCGCGGTCCGCACTCGAAAATCGATGGTTGTCCGGTCAACGGTTTGATCGGATTGTGGTTCAAGGGGCAGATTCCCTCACGCGGAGTGAATGGGACACGGTGAACACTTTGAGCGAACAACTCGTCGTTGTCGGTAACTGGCCAGCCCGTCCAATCACGTCATCCAACGGCCAGCAGACTTGGACCTCACCCGTGACAGACCTCTGGAACGAGTGGCATCGCACGAATTGGTTCCGCGAGGCGGATCGGCTCGTGTGTCGACTGGCGATTGTCGCCGGACCCTTGACGCGTGAGGAGTTGCTTGATCGTCCGGAAGTGGAACTCCGCTTCGGCACGACCAGTGCAGGAGACTACGTATTGGCAGAGGTTGCGTTCCCCACGACGCTCGCGGTTGCGACGGCGAAGCGATTGATGGGTCGAACTCGGCGATGTGTCCGTGAATCCATTCGGTCCGGTCCGCTGGCACGACGATAAGTTCATGGTCTGCTGGCCGTTGCTCGATGGCATTGATGGGGAGTGGATCGAGTTAGAAGCCGGCGTGCGCGAGCAAATTGTGACGATCGAGGGCGTGCCAATGACCGCCGCCATCAGTTTCGACAGCGATGCTGGCTGGACTCGTGAACGCGCCAACGACTGGTTAAGCAATCACGCTCCCACGCCAAACGGGCGCACGATCGTGTTGCAGGGGTAGAGTATCCACGACACCAGTCGAAGAGGCAACCCAAGTCGAGCGAGCGTCGATCAGGATCCTCGCTCATCCCTGCTCACACCTCGAATCATCTCTCGCAGTTCCGATTGACACTTCTCATGAATTCATTCATCGTTCCTCTCTTCGCTAACTCGAAGGAGGAGACCGATGCTACGTCTGTTCTCAATATTGGCCCTGATGGTGTTGGGAGGAACAACCTTTGGGTACGACAAACGCGAACACGCGCCGATGCCACGCACGACGGTCCAACCCTGGAATTTGAAGTACCTGCCCACACAAGGCAACACGGTCATCGCGATTCGGCCAAGCCAGTTGATGAACAAGCCGAGTTGGTCCGGCTATCGAGACTACCTTGGCGAAGGCGTGAAAGCGCTATTGCCACTCTTCGGCGGTGAGCCGAATGCCGACGACCTGCCGAACGTTGCCGATGTCGACCAAATTTCTGATTCGCAGTACGTTTCAGTGTGAAGCCGACGACAACGCGGAGAAAATCAGCCTCGGTTATGCCTTTACGGACGACAAGAAATTGTCGTTCGTGGTCACGATGAACAAGCCCTTCGACTGGGTCGCCATGCTGAAAAAGTGGTATCCACGGGCGGCGGTCCGACGGTCCGGCAAGAAACGACGATTGTCGTGAACAAAGGTGTTCAACGCGAAACCACTCCAAATCTTGGTTCCAAACGATCGCACGTTGGTCGTGTGTTGGGATGAGGAGCAATATCAATCGCTGATGGACTCGCTCACGCAACGGCGCGAACCCGTGGCGCCCGTGGGGTGGGTAGACGAGCCGAACACAGTCCTGATGATCGCGTTGGATAACACCGCCAACACAGTCGTCAGCGGACCGCCGAAGCCGAAGAAGGCGAAGAGTCGGCAAGTCATGCAAATCGGTCAGTTGGTGAAATCGGCGACACTCGTGATGCTCGACGGCGAAACGGAAACCGCACAGGTCACGTTCCGGACCGAGACCGAGAAAGCAGCAGCCCAAACCGAGCAATTGATTCCACGCATGGTGAAGACTGCTGGTGTCACAACGAATTGGCCGAAGAGCGTAAAACGGGTCGGAACCGAGGTGCGATTCGCGTTTAGCGTGGCAAGCGAAACACCCGACACGCGTGTGTCGTTGGCGGATCGATAAGTGTACCTAAGTGTACCGCAGGTGAAAACGCACAAGCGGCGTGGCACCGTGAGGCACCACACCGCTTGCGGTCGGCCGTGACCGGAGGAAGAGTCACGGCCGTCGGAGGGTTTCCGTTACTTCTTCTCTTCGACCTTCGGCTTCTCCGCCTTGGGCATCGTCTTCGGCAGTTCCGCGATCGGAGCCGGAGTTGCCGGAGCCATCGTCGCTGGAGCGGTTGAAGCCGGAGCAGACATCACGGGTGCTGCGACCGCAACGGGTGCTGCGACCGCAACCGGAGCCGCACACGCGTCCGCCACTGGGGCCGCACAAACGTCTGCCGCTGGGGGCAGGGCGATTCGCACGCCAAACGGCTACCGCACAGGCGATTCAAGAAGTCGCGGACTGGGCGGCGAGCCGCACGACCGCGTCGCTCGAACCTGTCGCACAGGCATCGCCGCTGCCAGCATTCGCACCGCCAGCCGTCGCACACGGATCACCACAGCCTGCCGCCGGACCGCAGTCGACCTGCACGTAGCGAGGCTTCTTCACCATCACCACACACTCGGTCTGAACCGGAACCTTCTTCGTGACTTGCGTCGGTACCATCACCGTTTCGCAGAAGGGAACCTTTACCGTTTCGCACACGGGCACTTGCTTCGTCACGGTGACTGGCACTTGCTTCGTGATGGTTTGCTGCTGCATTTCCACCACTTTCGTGGGTACCAGTTTCTTCGACTCTTCGCGGACCATCTTCACGGTCGTGACCGGAACGATCTTTTCCACTTCCGTGGGGACCATCTTCGTCACTTGCGTCGGCACTTGCTTCACGACTTCTTCCGCCACGGTCTTCTCAACCTTGACCGGAATCTGCCGTACTTGCGTTTCCGCAACCATGCGAGTCGTGCTGGTCACGACATCCTTGGTCACCTTCAAGCCTTCGACGAACACACGACCGTTGCCGCCGCTCTCGAAGGTTGCCGTACCAGGAGCGACCGCGTTTGCTGCGTTTGCGCCCAGGATTTCGCCGTTGCTGCCCGTCGCATGACCAGCCGCACCAGCCGCGAGGCTGCTAGCATCGACGTACGCGCCGAGTGCGTTACGGCGATTCGTTTGCGGAACTTGACGCGTTTCCGTGACCATGACGTTACGCGTGACTTGCGTCGGCACTTTCTCGATGATGGTTTCCTTCACCATCCGCGTGACTTGTGTCGGCACTTTCTCGACCACCTGACGCGACACTTTCTTGGTCACTTGCGTCGGCACCATTTCCGTGACGGTCTTCTTGACCATCTTCGTTTCGGTGACTTGTTCCGACACCGTGTTCATCTTCGTAACCATGCGGGTCTTGACTTCGTCCGGCTCGCGAACGAGCGAGACCCGAAGAGACCACTCCCACCCATGCCGCCGCCGAGTAGCCACGACCACCAGCACCTGCGCTCGCGCCGAGGCCGCCGTTCGAACTGCACAACCGCGCGAGCAAGCCGCCCTTTGCGGGCACTGCACACGGGGTCCGCACACGGATCGGCGCACGGATCCTTCGCCGTCGCACATGGATCGCCACAGCCATTACCAGCGGCTGGGGCCGCGCTTGCCGTACCGCACGGATTGCACGGATCGACGCAGGCCGGACCGGCCTTCGCCAATCGCAGTCCGCCCTTCACGGTGTACGTTTCGCACACCTGCGTCGGCACTTTCCTGCACACGGTCTTGGTTTCTGTCACGGGTTCGCAAATCGTCTTCGTGACTGGCTTCATCACCGTTTCCGTGACGTCTTCGCACACGGTGCGGCAAACATCTTTCATCACGGTTTCCGTCACAGGCTTGCACACTTCTTTGGCGCAGTCCTTGATGACTGTTTCCGTGATCGGCTTGCAAACGGTCACTTGGCATTCTTTGATCGTCGTTTCGCAAACGGGCTTGCTGACGAAGAAACACTTCTGCGTGACGGTTTGTTCGCAGACCGGCTTACACACGGTGAAGGTTTGGGCCTTATACTCCGTCTCACAGACTTTCTTATAGACTGTGTAACGGCATTCTTTCATCACAGTTTCAGTGACTGGCTTGCAAACAGTTTCCTTTTTGACAGTGTTAACCGTCTCGTACACAGGCTTATAGTTAACGCACACTTCTTCCTTCATGACCGTCTTACAAACTGGCTTGCAGACGACTTCGGAAACCGTCTGGCAACCTTTTTCTGTCACGGTCTTCATGACCGTGCGTTGTTCGTCGCGATACCCTGTTCGCGTGACCGGCTTCATGACCGTTTCGGTCACGGTTTGGTACGCCGTGTGGAATCGCTTTTCTGCAACCGTGTCGTACACCACTTGCACGCTAGGTTGGCTACACGCGCCGTTGGCGGCGAGGCTGCTTTGTGCGGCGCTCACGGGCGTGCCCGTGGTGTAAGTTGTACAGCCACAGTGGCCAGCGAATACTTGCGAACCGCCACCGAATACTGCTGCAAACGCAAATGCTTTCGGACCCCAGCGCATCCTCATGATGCTCCTCCTAAAGGGCGACACATGCACAACCAACATCCTGCCAGGTTGTGACCGTCGATTGTTGATCGAGGGTCGTGTTGCCCAGTTCCTCTCGCCGCTCGGCGATGACGAGCCGATTCGCCGAACGGTTATCTTCTGTATGCTCGTCTGCTCTCGAATATCGGATGGGATCAACGATTCATCACACAGCCTATCACAAATCGGGCCATAATCATTGCAGTCAATGATACGCTTAATCGGCGTGGAACAATGATGAAGATTGGTGCGGTTGTAGCGATTGCTGGGCACGCAGAATCGTTGAAATATGGCGCAAGCGACTGGTCCAGAAATGACAATCGCCACCCTGATTACAGAGTGGCGATTGTGTGGATTCGCGAGAACCGATTTTACTTGTCTACAATCTTTGTTACGCTCTTCGGCGCGAGCTTGCTCGGAATCTCAGAGGGACCACGTGGTCCCCCTGCCGTGATCGACTCGCGCTCGAGATACCAAATCCAGCCGTGCGTTTCGGTCTCCGGCGGAATGATCTCATGGAGTTTCATCAACTCCTCACGGACTTTCTTCAGTTTTTCCGAGGTCTGATTAAGAAGTTTGGCGTCCTTCTCGCGTTTTGGTCCGTAGACGTTATCGACCAGTTCATCAAACTCCTTTTGCAGCACTCCGTAACGTTTCTTCGCCTCGTCGATTTTCTTCTGCTCCTCTTCAGTGTACGTTTTCGTGGCCGGCTTCTGGGTCGCGTAGTCACCCAATAACAAATCCAGTTTGCCGTCGCCGTTCAGGTCCACTACGCAAATTTTCACCCGCGTACCGCGTGTTGGTTTGGTCGAGAGCGTTTTCAGATCGTATCCTGTGGTGCCCGCTTCCACGAGCATCACGCCTTGAGCCAGTTTCGGTTCAGCAGCGGTTCCGTCATTGCGATAGAACCACACGCTCCCATCGCCAGCGCCGACGAGCAAATCCTGCTTGCCGTCGCCATCCCAATCCGCCACACACGGTCCAGAGTCACCGTGGTGAACCATGATTTGTTTGCCGTCCGATTTCAGCATGACCGGCTTATCAAACTCGTACTTCGTCTTGGTGCCTGTGTTGAGATAGACTCCCACGCGACCACGGATATCGCCGACAACCAAATCGAGCTTGCCATCGCCGTTCCAGTCGGCCGCGAACACCGCCGACGCACACCCTGTCACCATAAGCTGTTGGCCAGGCTTCGTCTTGTATGTCTTGCCGTTGTAGGTCACCGTTGCATTAAGTCCTTCGCCCTCGAAGATTGCATCGCCCGTGATCCAGAGTTCATCCTCTTTCTCACGCACACCGCCGCCGATGTTGAGTGCGAAACCATCTTTACCCAGGATTTTCTGCTTGTCCGCGTACTCACCGTTCCCTTTGCCCTTGAACAGAAACATCTCACCAGGCCACGAACCCGTGATGATGTCTTGAATGCCGTCGCCATCGAGATCCACCAACTGTGGACCGAAGCCGACGCATCAGCCAGTCGGAACGCTGGCGGCTTTTTTGTCGACCATGAACTCGGTGCCCGCCGCATACTTCGGCTTCGCGTTGGTGCCTGTGTTCTTGTAGATGCGCAGTTTGCCATCCAAGAACTGACCGACGAGCAAATCCAGCTTACCATCACCATCGAAGTCGCCGATGAACGGCGCCGCGTGGCCAGGTGAAGGTGTATCGACAGGTTTACCTTCCGCTTCGACGCGGACCGGCGCTTTGAGTTCGCCGCCAAACGCAGGCATCGCGCACATCGTGAGCGCGAGCACCGCCAAGAATCGCAGTTTGCGAATTCGTAGCATCGTCGTCCTCCCAAGGGTGAGTTCACAATGAACTCACTTCCCAGACGTACCACGCTACCTGCGATTTCACACGATTGCAAGTGTGTACAACTCGCTCACACTTTGGGATACTGCGTCTTCACCTCGAAGGTGCCGTCGGGGAGTGGATGGCGTTCGTAGTCGCCGAAGAGATTGGGGCTGTCCTGCTGCAGGACGATGAGCATCGCATTCGCGAGTTTACGTATCTCCGGCTCTGCTGCCGCGGAACCACGCTGTTCGAGGAAATGCCGCAACGCGCGAGCATTTGCAGTGACAAAGATTTTGGTCTCGGTCGCGTTCGGTAATACGCTCCGTGCCGCTTGGCGCGCGGTCTTGCGACGAAGCGTGCGGTCGGCGTCCGGCGGAAGCATCGCCGCGGTCGCCGTCGCCGGATCAGCGAGTTTTTTATTCAGGCCATCGGCGAGTTTGACGTATGCATCGTGAGCGTGTTTGATCGCGTCGAGCCAGATCGCGTGCAGTTCCGGATCATGCGCGATGATATCCGGCTCGACATACTCCGCGACCGACTCGTCGACGTAGCGTTGCGATAGTTGTGAATAGGCCCAGCCGGCCCTGTGTCGTACCAGTTCATGCGTCAGCGATCGCGACAGACCAGTGAGGACCATGTTCCACACACCATGCTCCAACACACTGCCGTGTCCGACTTCCTTGATGTGATGCAGGTATGCTGAGTTCCCACCTGGGCGCGGTTTTTGGAACGACATATAGCAAACACGGCCCGCCGTCTCGGTCAGAATCTCGGCCGGAACCGTGCTATCGCTCGCCCAGTTCACACCGTGATCGCCGAGGAACTTGTTCAGAACGTCTGGTTGTACGATTTGCTTGCCGACGAGATAGACCGCTGGCTCGGTCAATACTCTGACAGTCATGGGGGCTGTGTCGATCATCGACGGCTCCACTTGGGCGAATCCTTGCACTCTGGTAATAACTTCGACTCCTGGGCGAGTCGTCCGTATCGCTTTGCTCGCTGCAATTCGTCCAATCGTTTCAATGCGAGAAACCCTTCGGACTGCGAAAGAGGCGGCGACAAGGCGAAAAATTCTGCCTCTGCTAGTGGGTTGGATTGGGGCGACGAGGTATACTTTTAGCAATGCGATCGCGACCGTTTTTCTCAAGTCGAGTGATTGCGAACGCGATTTCCACGGACCGAGGGTTTCCGGCCGTGTTTCGAAACACGATTCTCGCCAGTTCGTGCCTAATCCTGCTCACGGTGTGGTTGCGTGGTCAAGAACCGCCGAAACCCTCACCAACTGATGGTATTTGGCTCTCGACTAAAGACTACCAGAAACTGTTGGAGCAAGCGAAGTCCAAAGACGCGAACCGCACATCACCGAGCGGATGCCAGATCGTCGGTCGTGTGCGGATCGTTGGCGAACAACTCATTGCAACACTGAAACTCCACTACGCATTTCGCACAACTACGCCACGAAGTTCGGTTTGGCTTGGCAACTTGAAAGCGTACCCTCTCGCCGCGTCGAATGGCACGAAGTCGTTGCCGATTCTCGAATCCAATGCCGACGGGCTATTCGTATTGATCGAGCGCCCTGGCGATCACACGCTCACCCTCGAAGTTGAAACGCCGATCACACTACGGAGTAATTCGTCCGAACTCGGTTGGGAGCTTGGTTTGCCTCGAGCCGCCATCACCACACTCGCGTTTACGCCCCCTGATGGCGTCAAGAAACTCACGGTCGGCACCCGCACGACGGAACTGAAGCGGAACATCGAAGACGCGGCAAATCTCGCCCCCCAACCGAATGGCGTGGGGGCGCCGTTGGGGCCGATTGATCTACTCGAAGTGTCGTGGGAGCCGCCACTTCCGAATGCGAACAACGATCGCAACATGACAGTCGAAACGGACACCACGATTCGCGTCGACGAGACGCAGATTGAATCAACAGCCAAAGTTAAGTTCATCGGCGCAGCACGCGAATGGTTGTTCATCGCCTCGCCTCAGGCGGAGGTGAGTGCGACACGGCCGAGCGTCGGCCGTGTGGGGGGCAACTCGCTGATTGCTCCCTCTGCGATCATCACACGACCCGCCGATGCGAATCAGCCGTGGAAAATCAATACACCCGAAGCCGGCGAATGGCAGTTGACGATCACGACTCGCACGCCGCGACCGGATAGCAAAGACGCGAAATACGGCGGACCGTACCTCACACCACCGCCATGGTTTGTGGGTGTGCCGAAACAGAGCGGTAGTATCCGTGTGTTCGCGCCTGTCGACATCCGTGTCTCGGCGTATACGACGAGCGCCGAGTTGCGGCGGCAGGATGTCCTCCTCGGTCCGGATTCGCCGCTTGCAGCATTTCGTTACGCATCGGCAGATACGAAGCCCCCTACGTTTCAATTCGAAGCCCGTCCGGCCCGCGGATTTCTCGCGGTCCAACCGATCCACAAACTGGAACTGTTCCCAGACGGCTGGCATTTGCGGACCGAAGTCCGAGTATCGCCCGTGCGGCGTTATGTTGACCAAATCACGTTGGAGTTAGCGAGCGGTTGGACGGACCCGACCGTGTTGCCGTTTGAACGCATCGACGAAGTGCAGATCGGCAAAGACGCAAATGGTAAACGACTGCATACGATCAAACTCGCACAGGGCGAACGCGACCCGTTCACGCTCACGATCGAGACGCGATTTCCAGTCGCGATGACGGCGAATGAACTGTCGCTGATCTTGCCGCGATTTCCCCAAGCAGTCGAGCGCGATACCCAGTTAAGTGTTGCCGTTCAGGAGGGGCTATCGGTCAAAGCCGTAGTGCGAGAATTGATCGGTGGGCAACTCACCAACGTCTCGCTGAAACCGTCACAACCCGTGAAGCCAGGTACAGCGATCACGCAGTTAACAGGTGCATTCGATACACCGATCGCGAGTGTCGAATTGGCTTGGCAGACGTTTCGTCCTGAAATTCTCAGCGATTTCCGTGTCGATGTCACCCTCGGTGAGCGTCAGATGTTGATCGCGGAGACGATTCGCTTTCAGGCGGCGGACCCGATTATGAAGTCGATTCGCTTGCGTGGTGGTAAGGGGGCGATCGCGATGCAATCGTCCATCCCCCTCGACGCGACGCTTGGCGGGTGGCAACTCACGCCGCTGAACGAAGCACGCGAATTCACCGTGACGCTCACCTTCGCCGCTCTTCTTCCTCCCACGCTCTTCGGATGGTGCGCCGGCGCGCATCGAACTGCCGTTGATCTGGCCGGAAGCCTCGCGTACGACGGCACAGGTGCGGATTTGGGGTACACCGTCGCTCGCTGGTCGACGTGTGTTGCCTGTGTTGGTGGGTTGGGAAGAACGTGCGCCCGAACCGGCCGCCGATCGTGATTCGTTGCCCTGGCTGACGCTCGCGACAACCAGTTCGCCGCCGCTTCAGTTGGATCTCATCGATCAAAGCGATGTCGGCGGACTTGTCATCGAGCGAGCGACGATTCAGGCGTCGTCGGGTGATGGGAACTCGCTCTACGTTCGCGCACGCTATTTGCTCAAACGGTGGTCGCCGCTCGGCGTCGAGATCGAACTGCCCACGAACGTGATTCCGATTGTCTTCGCGAACAAGGATCGGGTCGATTCGCTCACGTCGCTTGGCGACAGCGCCCATCGAGTGAGTTTGCCAGAGGTGAAGCCAAATCGGCCGACGCTAACCCTGGAAATTCAATACAGCGTGCAGCAGGAGAGCCTTCGTACCCTCGCACGGATTCCGCCGCCGAAACTTCGTGGTGCGGTGTACCAGTCGCCGCTCCTCTGGCACATCGTTGGCTCGCCATCGACCGAGCAACTCGTCTGGAACGGCCTCGTGCCGGATGTTCGATGGCATTGGCGAAGCGGTTTGCCATCGCCCGCGTCTGGAGTCTCCTCGGCGGAGGTCGATCGATGGTTCACGAACGGTTCGCTTGAACCAGCACTCGATGACGGTGTCGCCGGCCGCCAAGCCACACCCACTGTTGTGACTCTCGCGACCGTGCCAAGAATCACGTTTGTGATTTTCTGTTCACTCGTTGGTTTTCTGATTAGCTTGATTGGCTCGCGGATGACTGATAAATGGTTGGGCGTAACGATCGTGTGTGCGGGTATCAGCATGATTGTCGGAATCGTGTTGATGCCACAAGCGGCGGCGAAAGTGTTTGCCGCTGGGCTTCCAGGTTCGCCGTTGCAGGTGGGGTGTTGTGCAGCCAGGCCGGGTGGCGTTGGTGGCAGCGTCGTCGGGTGACGCACCTCGCTAGCTTCTCGCGAGGCGGACCGCTGGGGGAGATCGTGGTGAGTTCGGCGAGCGGCACGAACACTCGCGGTTCCGGTCGGCCGGTTGTTTCCGTTCCGGTTCTGCCGTCTGGGTGAGTTAGCCATGTCCCCCTATCTTTCGATTCTCGTCGTCTGCGGAATTTGGACCGCAATGCCACAATTGCGCGACGACCCGATCCCCTGCGCCGCGAGTTCGCGCCGCCACCCAGCGATTCCGTGCAGCGTGTGCGAATGCCACGCCAGGTGTTCGAACAACTCGTGCAACGTGCCGCAACGAACCAGGAGCGTCCGCCAGCTCGTATCGCAACTGCCGCCTATCGCGCGACTCTCACTGCCGATGGCTTGACTGGCTCCGCCGATTGGTCGCTCGTTGGTGAACCGAATCAAAGCATTCGCTTCGACGAGTGGCGGATCGCGATTAACAAGCCACGCGGTGGTGCAATTCTCGATGCGTCCGGACTCACATTGACGCAACCCCAGCCCACGCTTCAGTTCGATTGGTCCACTCGCGGAATCGAAGAGCCAAGCCAGCTGCGAATCGCACTCGAATTTCCGGCCGCTCCCATCGCGACGCTCGAACTCGACCTTCCGCACGATCGGATCCCTCACGTTTCGGCGGGCCTGTTGAGCGGACCGGTCCCCTTCAATGCAACGCGTTCGCGGTGGCGGTTAGCGTTCGGCGGAATTCCGAAAGTCGAACTCACGCTTGCTCGCCCGACGGCGCCGACCTCGCGGCCATTCACGATCGGCACGCGCCGGACACGGTACGACTTTTCGCCTGGCATCGCGATGATTGCTATCGAGTTCGATCTGGCCGTATTTCGCGAACCGATTACCCAGTGGGAATGTGAACTTCCGCCGAATCTGTCGCTACTCACGGTGACTGGTCCGCAAGTGGCGAGGTGGCGGATCGAGGCCACCAAGCTCGTCGTGGATTTTCGCGAACTCAACACCACCACCAAGTTGAGTATTCAGGGTGTGAGTCCTACGCCGACCGATGGCCAACCCTGGAATGCTCCGCGACTTGAACCCACTTCGATGTCACTCACGGCGGATTCGATTGACGTGACGGTGCCAAGTGACCTCGTCGTGGAATCGGTGGTCGCGCCGGACTATCGTCTGGTGCGCACGACATCGACCGCCGAGCGTGGCATGACTTCAAACTACGTCGCAACGCTCGCCAACGATACGCCAATCCGTCGCCGCTCTTTGCAATTCAAACTCCGTGTATCGCCAGTCGAATTTCGTGTTCACGAATCGCTCGACTGGCAACTCGATGGGACGCGGCAACAGTTGGTAGGGCGTTTCAAAGTGACGGTTGTGCGAGGGCTGGTCGCACGGTTACTCGTTGCGATTCCCCCTGGTTTCACGCCACTCAACGCCAGTATGACGCCCGCCGATCCGGCGCTGACATGGCAACCCCACGGCACCGACCACTGGCTCTTCGAGCCATCACGCCCCCTGAACGCCGGCGAAACCTACGACATCCGTATCGATCTCCGTAAACCGCCGCCAAAACTGCAGCGACAATCGCTTCCCGTACCGCCACTCTCGATCGTCGGCGCAGCAGAGCAACACGGTGAATACCGCGTTACTGTCAGCACTCCGTTTCGCGGCACGATTCCAGGCGAAGTGACTGACAACGATGGCACAATTTGGCTGAACACCAAAACTGTGAACCGATCGGCGTTGGCCCTGGATCTTCCGAGTGAACCGGTTTCACCCTCAACGTCGATACCAAGTGCTCGTCCGGTTCCAGAGTGGTTGCTGAACGACGTCCAACAGACAACATCGATCGACGCCGACCGACAGCGAACCGTCACGTTAACAGGTCGTATCGTCAGTAGCGTCTCGCCGCGAATGACCGTTCATCTGCCTGCGGAAGCGAGTGTCGACTCGCGATGATGAACGGCAAATACGCGGACCCTCTCGTGTCCAAATTCGACTCCCATACACAAGCCACGATCGCCGTACCGTCCATCCGCGATGGCGTGACGTTCCGTCTGCAATATCGGTTGCCGTCAGTGTCCGGTCTTTGGCCAGATGTCTCGCGTGACTCGCCGAAACTACCAGGAGATCCACCGATTCTGCATCTCTGGAGTGCGCCAACCTTCCGCATCTGGCCGCTGGTCGCCAACACGATGGCCGAGCGGATTCGTCTCATTCCTACCTCGCACGTGGATATTGTCAGTTGGTCGCTCGGCGTGCTGATCGGTGCAGGAATCGTCACGTTCGTGCGCTACATCTGGCGGCGGCGGCGCGGGCTTCAAGTGGGAATCGTTGCTGGTGTAATCAGTTCAACGGTGCTTGGTTCGCCGGCCCAAGCCCCAGCGCCGATCACCGTCTACTGCACACGCGAGCACAACACTTCAATCGTGTATGTTCCACAATCCGTGCTCGACCGCTTGCAATCCATCGCCACACCACTGGCACCAGTCGTGCGATGGACCAGCGCGGAGTACCGCGGAGTCG
This sequence comes from Ottelia alismoides, assembly GCA_037367405.1. Lineage (NCBI taxonomy): Eukaryota > Viridiplantae > Streptophyta > Magnoliopsida > Alismatales > Hydrocharitaceae > Ottelia > Ottelia alismoides. The sequence continues at coordinate 94,500 of JAZKJV010009207.1, forward strand.
CACATGACACGACCGTGAGTTTCGATGCTCAGTGGACGATCGAACTCGGGCGATCTGGAACTCAGAACATCAACTTGCCCCTCACAGGTGTTCGGCTGGAATCGCTCACGCTCGACGGCCGACGCGCGTTCCCAATCGCAGCGGCGAACGAGACGTACACACTTACGGTCGAAGGGGTCGGCGTTCATCAGGTGAGTGCGAAGTTCATCGTACCGGCGGTTGCCGTCGGAAACGATCGCGAATTCCGCTTCGGCATTCCGGCAATCCCCACCGCAACACTGCGGTTTGTTGGACCCACGATCGGCCGAGTCCGTGCCCTAGAGCGATTGGGAATACTGCACGACGGAGGTCCGGAAACACGAGTCGAACTCGGTGCGGTGACAACAATCGCGTTGCGGTGGCGTGCGAGCCGCGAATTCCTCGGTGGACCAGCTGTGAGTGTGCGAGAAGCAAACGTCTGGGAGATTACGGAATCGAGCTTGCGATTAACGACAGCTCTGTTGTATCGCGTCGATCGTGGCACGCTGTCACGCGTGGCAATCGAGATTCCACCAGGTGTAGAGCCTGGGCGCATCGTGGTGCGCCCTCTCGATCAAGGTAGTGTCAAAAGTAGTGTCACTAGCAGTGTCAATGGCGTGCGTGGTTGGCGGTTCACACCCAGCGCCGAGAACTGGCAACGTCTCCAAATCGAGTTACAAGCACCAACGGATGGACGTTTCGTCGTGGTACTCGAATGTGTACCGCGTGGTGTATTCGGCTCGCGACCCAGTTTGTGCGTGCCGCGTTCACTCGATTCACTCGGCACGACGTGCGATATCGGTGTACGAGTCGGCGGTGTGATGGTGGAACGTTGGGAGAATCAAGGGGTGATCGATTACCCTGCCGACGCGGTCGTGCGTGATTGGATCGATGTGCCAGAACTGCCGCTCGACGCGCCGCTGACACGCTCGTTCCGCCGCGAGGGTTCCGTAATCCCCCTGACGCGACCCACGCTCCGAGTCGGCGGTTCGTGAGTATTCGGCGTCACGGTGTTTTGGGGGCAGCGTTTGTGCGCGAGGCACGCCAGAACGATCAATCCGGATCGGTACCAACTTCTCGATAGCTTTGCAATGCGCGTGCTTCCTGAGGCAATGGTTGAAGTCAACGGATTCTTTATCGACGTTGACCAGCTTGTCTGCGGACGCTATCCCTCACGCATGATGCGATCCATGGTTATTTCGTTCGGACTTCTCTTGCTCGTCATCGATACGACAAGGGGGCAGACGCCGTTTGGTCCACCGCCCGCGAAGACGGCGGTCGCGCTGTGTCTGCTCCTGGATGACTTCACGACGCTCGAAGGAACGATCGAATCGTTCGGCGGCGTCGTGCGCGTCACGACCGCGAGCGGAACGGCGAAACTGCTGCGCCCGCAGCAAATTCTGCACACGGCTGGATCACTCAGCGAACTGTACGAATTCATGTCGAAGCGTGCGAAGAGCGATGCTGCCAGCATCTTGCAACTCGCTCTGTGGTGCGAGAAGGTCGGCTTGAACTCGCATGCGATGACGCACGCCCAAGCCGCCGCAGTACTCGGTAACGCGGACGCGAAAGCCTTGCAACAAAGACTCACCAAGGCCGCCGCAAAACCGCAAAAGCCTGACACCGCCGTGCGCCAGGCGAGCGCGATGATGTCTCCAGCAACGAGTGCGGCGACGACCGCGATCAAACCCCACGCGGCCCTACATCCGGACGCAAGCTTGGCGTTTGCATCGAAGATTCAACCCGTTCTGATGAACTTGTGTGCGAATTGTCATTCCCATAAACAGTCCGGCGGTGCTTTTCGCCTCGAGCGTGTGACCGTGGGGTTGAGTAGTTCGGAATTGACAACACTGAACCTGGAAGCGGTCGCTGCACAACTCTCGCGTGAGCAGCCACTCAATAGTCCCTTACTGATGTACGCGCGAACCGCGCACGGAGGTCAGAAGCTGGCATCGTTGCCGAATCGCGAACATCCAGCCTATCGCAATCTCGAAGCATGGGTGGCCGGAGCCGTGCCAACATTGACAACGCACGCCACACCCGAACGAGTCTGGGCACCAGCAACCACGCAACAGGAACAGCCCACCGTACCGCTCGCATTACCTGGTACGATTGTTAGTGGACCAAAAGCGACACCACCGGTCGCACCCGCTCCGATAGTGCCGCCGACCGTCACCCCACCGCCGAGTGTTGAACCGCCGTTGGCAAGTCCGCTGAAACAAAACGATCCGTTCGATCCGCGTCGATTCAACTCGTCGCGATCCAATTCGGCGTCGGAGCGATCGCATCCGTAGGCCGCTTACCCGCATCCGCACGCCCACTGCCGGCCAATCGGCTGACGATCTTCACGCTCATATCGTGCGTACACGCGATCTGGCAACTCAACCGTACGCCGGTCACGCCCTTCGCCGTGAGGGCGTTTTTCTCCGCTTCGGTCATTTGGGTCGGCGCGCCGCTCACGAACTCTACTCGACAGGTCGTGCAGCGCGCGTTGCCACCGCACGCATGAAGTTGGTCGACTTTCGCATCGTCCGTTAACGCCAAGATGAGTCGCTTCCCATCCGCAATGTCAAACTCGCCCACGCCTTCGACGGTTAGTTTCGGCATCACTACACCTGCTGTTGAATTGGTTTCCGACTACTGATGAGTGTATGGGTGCGAATCGGCTCCCATCCACTCACAACCACGATTGAGAGAATCACGATGCTCGAATCGACTCCGCTCGGCCAGCTTGCGTTGCTACTGGTGGGCACGATTCTCGGTTTAGTCGTGAACTCACGCTGGGTGAGTTGCGTCGTTGTGGTGTTGTGTGGAGTGATGCCGTTCGTGGGGTACGGGTTTACGGATTGGTTTTGCTGAGATCATCCGCTCAATCGGCTCGGTCGAGCCACGATCTGGGTCACAACCGCGCTCGCGTTCACGCTCGCCGTGCGCGCGAGTCTGCGATTCACCCATTCGCGCCGCACGATTGCGATCGTCGTGCTGGCCATCGAGTTGCTGCTCTTACTCGTCCTCATTCCACAACTCGTTACAAGTCTTTTCGCGTATGGACGAGGGGGATGACTTCGACCTCGGTTCCGACGGAATAGTTCACATCGCCCGTTGGTAGGACGAGGAGCGAGTCGGCGGTGAGCATCGCACGCAGGTCTGGTGAACCGAACCACGGTAACCCACGCACCTGATTGCCAGCAACACGCTTCGCCGGATGATACGTCGGCCGATTGTTACTCGCGGCGAATGCCTCGCTCAACTGCAGTTTCAATACACGTGGTCCTGGGTCTGGGTGACCGGCCATCGTGCGAATCGCAGGCTTCACGAATAGCTCGAACCCCACGAACGAACTGACTGGGTTCCCTGGCAATCCGAACACCAAGGTCTCGTTGTGCGTGCCGAAATAGAGCGGTTTTCCAGGCTTCATCTTGATGTGGTGGAAGTGCGGAACGACGCCGAGTTCGCCGAGGACTTTGGGCACGAGATCGAAATCGCCTGCCGACACGCCGCCGGCGAGAATGAGGATGTTGGCGGTCGATAACCCTTCGCGGATGAAAGAGCGTAGCACAGCGGCGTCATCGCGGGCGATGCCGAGGTATCGCGGGAGGCTTCCGCTCCGAGCCGCTTGTGCCATGAGCATCGGTCCGTTGCTGTTGCGAATCTGTCCGCCCATCGGCTTCATGTTTGGTTCAACCAGTTCATCGCCCGTCGCCAGGATGCTGACTCGCGGAGCCGGAATCGCGCTGACGGTCGTTTTGCCCACACTCGCGAGTAGGCCGAACGCGGCCGGCGTGAGAATCGTGCCGTGTGGTAACACGACTTGTCCGACGGCCATTTCGGTCGCACGCCGCAAGATGTGTTGGCCTGGGATTGGGGTGTCGTGAATGATGATGCGATCGGCGGAGACAGACGTGGTTTTTTCTCGCACCACGACGGCGTTCGCGCCGGCCGGCAGCGGGGCGCCCGTGAACAATCGCACCGCTTCGCCAACACCAACGGTCTTCATCGGCATCTTGCCCGCCGGCACCTCCTCAACGACTCGCAGTTCCGTGTTGAGAGTCACTCCCTGGCAACAAATCGCGTAGCCGTCCATCATCGATTTGTCGAACGGCGGCGAGTCGAGATCGGCCGCGATATCCGCCGCCAGCACCTGACCGAGCGCTGACGACATCACGGGCGTGATCTCCGGTTTCAACACCTTCGCATGCCGCAGCACGATTTCACGAGCCGACGAGACGTCCAACATTGCTCACTCCGAGTCGATCGAACGATGTTGCTAGTTTAGCATCGTTCAAAGAATGTCGGTGCGATCGGATTCGATTTGGACCACCTCTGCATCAAGGGAGGTGAATCATGGTGATGACGTCGACAGAAATTGTTCAAGCGGTACTTTTGCGACGACGCGAAATCCGCCGCGATTGGCTGCGTGACTACTTCTCGCTCGGCAGGAACGGATGCAAAAACGGCGGACTCGTGCAGTCCCAGAGTCGGTCCGTGTGCACGTCAACATTATTCGGAATCGCATTCCACTTCCACGCATCCAAAAACTGACACGGTACGTGCAGCAGGATGCCGACCACGGTCACGCTCGCCAGCAATGGCCATGCGAGGCGATGTTTCAGCAATTCGCTCACCACGGGGACAACCAACAAACCCAACAGTGGCACGGTCTCAGCGACGAGCCGTGAGCCGTAGCAGTGTCCGCCCCACCACATCGGCCACGATGCGACGAGGAGCAGGTGTCCACACACCATCGCGAGGGCGAACGGAACGAATGTCGTCGTGTGAAAACTGGTTGGGTGTTGCGTCCGTTTCCAACACCACGCCAGCAATAGGAGCAGCCAGGGTTGATAGATCACCAAGCCGCGCCCAGGGCTGAACAGTACGCCTAACAGATACTCGCCCAACGCCCAATCGTTGTGTGCAAGTTTCAGTGACGGTCCGATGATTGTGCCGTAAATTCGCCAGTATAGGCACGCCCATGGCGTGTACGCGAGCGCAGCGATTAACGGAACCGCTAGACCTCGCCGCCAATCGCGAGCGAGTACCCACACGCCGAAGGGTACCAGAAACGTCACCGCCGACGGTCGACACGCGAACATCATTCCGCATGCGATACCTTGAACCAGCGTCCCCCAACGACTCGGCCAACCGCCGCTTCGGAATTCAAGCAGCAACACGAGCATCGACCAGAAAACCACGCCGCTCTGTTGCCACAGCAGCATCCCAATCGTCGACGCGAACACCGAGCCAGTTGCGAGCATCAGGGTCGTCAGGTACGCCGCAACTGGCGAACCACAGTGCAGGGCAGTGAGAAAGAACATCGCCAGCGCGCCCGCCGCGACGCCGGCCGATGCGATCCGCTCGAGCCAGAGTTGTTGCCACTCGTCGTGCAAATCCGCACCGCGACTCTGGGCAATGCGAACGACCGGCCAGGCGAACACTTCCATGCCGGCCGGATAGCACGAATACAGTCCAGAACGTGAGGCGACTGGCGATGCGAAGTAGTAGGACTCGCCACGAGGGTAGGCCGCCCAGCGCCAGTATTTCGGCGATTGTGTATACTCGGTGAGGTCGCGAGTGTCCGCTTCGACTTGTCGCACCACGGTGGCGACGACGGGCAACGTATCGTAAATGCCGACATGCTCGGTTGTGTGCAACTGGATCGATGCCACGGGTAACGCCACGCCAATGAACCCGACGGCAACAGCGAGTGAACTGTTGGGGCGTGCGGCGAGTTGTGTGGCGATCGATCCGAAACTTTGCCGTAACGCCACTGGCCGCAGGTGCCAAACGCCCGCCAGCAACCCCAACGTAATCGCCGCGCGCGAGAACCGTGGGCCGGATGTCGACATTCCGCCGTGTCGTGCGACGACCACGATTCCGATCGCGACAATCAGTCCGAGAATCAAGCGTTTCGCGGAGGGACGTGGGAGCCAATCAAGGAGGTTGGCGATGAGTGAGAACACCAGCGTGACGACCAAACCGGTCAGCCGGATCTTCGAGTAAAGTGCTCCGACAAAGAGACCCACGCAGATGAGCCATCCGACCCACTGCAGGGCCGGAACCAGTGCATCGTTCAGCCAACGTGTGCTGGGTTTCCAAGGCGTAATCCGGAGTTGGAACATACCTCGGCATCCACGAATCGAACGACGGATTGTGGTGAGTATCGGTTGATCGTCGACGCACGAATGAGAAAAACCGAACAAAATTTGACGATTGTGTCGACCGTTTTGTGTGTGATGTCGGCGTCTGAGAAAAATACGTGGCCAGGGATCATTTTGCTCAAGAAATCGATGATGGCGGCGGGTATTTCGGCAGGGTTCCGTCGGTTCGGTCGGACGGCGTCGTCGCGGTCGATTGCAGCGTGCACGGTTGTAGGATAAGAGGATGTCTTTCAAACGCTTTCTACTCGTGCGACTCGGTCGTCTCCTAACTTGGCCCGTGCGGCGACAACTCGCACGGTTCGAACGCGATTGCGAACGGCCGGCGGAGATTCAAGCGGCGGTTCTCCGTGCGATCATCCACCAGCAACGCGAGACGGCCTTCGGTCGCGATCACGATTTTGCGAGTATCCGCACCACCGCCGATTTCGCCCAACGGCTTCCCATCGCACCGTACGAATACCACGCACCCTATATTGAGCGCGTTCAAGCTGGCGAAACGTCCGCCCTGATCGCGAACGATCGTGTGTTGATGTTCGCGCTCACCAGCGGAACGACCGCGTCGCGGAAACTGATTCCCGTCACTCGCGAGTATCTAAAGGCGTACAAGCGTGGCTGGAACATGTGGGGGGTGAAGATGTATCGCGATCATCGCGGGCGGCGAATCGCGATGCGACCGATCGTGCAAATGGTCGGTGATCCGGATGAGTTCCGCACGAGTGCTGGCATTCCGTGCGGCAACCTGACCGGCTTTACTGCGAAGATGCAGATGCGGTTGATTCGGCGGCTCTATGCGGTGCCGCACGAAGTGGGCAAAATCAAAGATCCCCTCGCGAAGTATTACGTGGCGTTACGGTTTGCACTCGATCGGAACGTCTCTCAGTTCATGGCGGCGAACCCCAGCACGTTGATGCTACTCGCGCGCACACTCGATTCCCAACGTGAACACTTACTCAAGGACTTGCACGACGGCACGCTCCATGCGGACCTCGATTTGCCCGCCGACGTGCGAACCGCACTCACGCCGCGTATCTCGCACAACCCAGAGCGAGCAAGGGAACTCGCCGCCGTCGCCGAGCGTGCTGGGCGATTGTTTCCGAAGGATGTTTGGCCGAACGAGAGCATTATCATCAACACATGGACGGGCGGAAGTATGGGGCCGTATTTGCGGCAACTTCCGCACTATTTCGGCGAGACGCCGATTCGCGATTTGGGCTTGTTGGCGAGCGAAGGTCGGATGACGATTCCGTTCGCGAACAGCACACCCAGCGGAGTGCTGGACATTTACTCCCACTATTTCGAGTTCGTGCCGGAAGGCGAACTCGATTCCAAACACCCTGTGGTGTTGCGCGCGACGAAATCGAGGAGGGACGCAGTTATTACATTCTGCCGACGACGCGATACGGTTTGTATCGCTATCACATTTCCGACTTGGTGCGCGTCACGGGTTTTCTCGGTCGCACGCCGCTTGTCGAGTTCGTGGGGAAGGGGCATCGATTCGCGAATTTGACAGGCGAGAAACTGAGCGAACATCACGTGACGAAGGCGATGGATGCGGTGTTGCAGCGTGTCCCGCAGGCGGTTAGCGCGTACACGCTCGCGCCGATCTGGCATGATCAGCGGCCATACTACGGACTGTTTCTCGAGGAGGGCGACATTCGTGATGCGACAACGCTGCGACAGTTTGCGTCGGCGTTGGATGTAGAGTTGGGAGTACAGAACGTCGAGTATGCGGCCAAGCGCGAGAGTGGTCGACTGGGTGACTTGCGTGTGCAGGTGTTGTCACACGGTGCGTGGGCGACATGGGACGCAGCGCGATTATCGAAAACGGGCGGCGCCGCGGAGCAGTACAAACGGCCGTGTCTGATGGGTGACACAACCTTCCGCGACTCCATGCCCGTACTGCGTGAAGGTTGACGAGATCCTGGTTGTTCTCGCTTCACGAACAGGAGTGAGTCGGAACCAGATCATGACCGACTCAAACCACTACTAGCTCACTTCTTGTTCACTCCTTGGTCATCGTCTCGTCGAGGTTTAGCAGCACGCGACCGATCGTCACCCACGCGGCCATCTGGGCAGGTGTGGCAGTGTGTGGAAGGTTCTTATACTCACTCGGCGACCGGAACGCGACCGCGAATGGATCGCTCGCGGCATCCGCATACTTCGCGGTCTGCTTTGCCAGCAACTCGGTCAGCGTCGCCAGTTCTGCGGCGGTCGGTCCGCGACTCACGCAGCGGCGGGAAGGCATACGTGATCCGCGCCACGTCGGTTGCGCCCCCTTCGGTCAGCGTTCGGAGCGCCAACGCTTGGGCCGCCTCCACGAAAATCGGCTCGTTCATGGCTGTGAGGGCTTGCAGTGGCGTGTTCGATCGCGAACGCTTCACGCAGCAACAATCGCCCGTCGGCGAGTCGAACGCCTGCAACGCTGGGTACGGAATGCTGCGGAAGCGGAATACGTACAAGCTGCGACGATACCGATCGGCGCCTGTGCTTTCTGGCCACACCTTCGGCCCATAACTCGCGGGCGGTTGCGTCAGGAATTGCGGAATCGGCGGATACACACTGGCGCCGCCGATCGTCGGATTCAACAGTCCGCTCGCACGCAACACGATGTCACGCACAATCTCAGCGTCGACACGATATCGCGGTCCGCGTGCGAGGAGGCGGTTGTACGGATCCTTCGTCGCGAGTTCTTTCGTGATGTTCGACGACTGCCGATACGTTTCGCTCATGACGATCGTTTTGTGCAACGATTTCAAGCTCCACTTGTTCCGTACCAACTCGGTCGCGAGCCAGTCGAGCAGTTCCGGATGGCTCGGCGGTTCGCTCTGCGTGCCGAGGTCTTCGGGCGTGCTGACGATACCCGTGCCGAAGTACGCCTGCCAGATGCGATTCACGATCGCACGACTCGTCGTTGGTGCGTTCGCGGCGGTGAGCCACTTTGCGAGGCCGATGCGGTTCGGCGGCAGGTCCGGCGTCGTGTGCAGAAACGCTGGTGTGCCGACGCTCACCGGCTCCGCCGGTTTCAGGAAGTCGCCGCGTTTGAGGAGGTGTGTGGGTCGCAGTTCGCGGCGTTCTTCAAGTGACAGTTGCGTACTGCCAGCCGGATGGTCTTTCCACATTTGCTCGATGCGGTCGTTTGCGGACTTCCACTCGCTCACAGTTGTGCGGAAGTGACTGAAGACCGTGTTCCATTCCGCCTCGGTCCACGAATCTGGGTGGGATTTTGAATGATCGCCAGCACGCTTGTCGGCACGGCGCGATCGAGGCCGCTGAACATCGGCGTGATGCTGAGCCGGAAGCGGCCCAGGTTGTTGTTCTGATTGTCGTCGCTGTTCCAACCGCCGTGATTTTGCACGAGATGGAAGTTGACTGTAGCGTTTTCCGGAACCTCGATCGGCTTCTCGAAGACGAAGATCGCCTGGCGTGGCACGTTGCTACGCCCCCAGCCAATGTCTTGCGACCATGCGGTCTCATCCTTGCCATCGATCGCGAATTCGATTGGCCCCACGACTCGTTTCCGACTCGACTTGTCGGCGAAACTGTCTTCAAGGGGGCGCTCGGTCGCGTTCGCATCCGCGTAGGCTTTCGCGATCTTGACCGGTTTGCCGTTCACATCCACGCGAAATTCCGTGAGGCCGAACAGACCGTGAATCGACCGCCAGGGCCGTGACGTGGCAGGTTCGGATCGTTCAAGAGTTCTAATCGCGCGCCCGTGATTGTTCGGAGGTTCGTTTTTCCGCCGAAGTTCGTGGTGTGTTTTGTCGGCGCGTATCCTGACGCGAAAATCGAACCGTCCGCGAGCAGTGTGTGTTTCTGGCCGCCGCTCGTATCGAGGTCCGGACGAATCACATGCCACTCGACACGCGGTTGTGTTCGTGCCCAGAACGCGACGCGGTTCTTCCAGTCTGGCGTGTTGTGTTTTAGCTCGTCTTCGATCGATTTGGTTTGTTGCAGAATCTCGTGACGTTTCTTTAACTCGTCCGGACCGTAGACCGCGATATTCGCTTCGTGGGCGTTATTGAGATATGCGAAGAGTTGGTAATACTCGGTTTGTGTGAGCGGATCGTATTTGTGCGTGTGGCACTGGGCGCATTGAATCGTCAGGCCCAACACGCTTTTGCCGATGGCGTCCATGCGGTCGAACATCGCTTCCATGCGGAACTGTTCCGGATCGACTCCACCCTCTTCGTTAATCATGCTGTTGCGGAGAAACCCAGTCGCGACACGCTGATCCTGTGTTGCGTTCGGCAGCAGATCGCCCGCGAGTTGCTCGGTGATGAAGCGATCGTAGGGTAGATCACGATTGAAGCTGTTGATGATCCAATCACGATAGAACCAGACGAACCGCGGCTTATCTTTCTCGTATCCGTCGCTGTCGGCGTACCGTGCGGCATCGAGCCAGAGACGTCCCCAACGTTCGCCGTAGTGCGGCGAGGCGAGCAGCTTGTCCACGAGTGTTTCGTAGGCCTTCGGCGATGTGTCATTCACGAATGCGTCGACTTCCGCAACCGTCGGAGGGAGGCCGATGATGTCGAGATACAACCGCCTCGCGAGCGTGATTTTGTCCGCGAGTGGCGACGGCTTCAGCCCTTCCTTCGCCAGCTTCGCGCGCACGAAATGATCGATCGCGTGGCGTCCGTTCGGCACGTTCGGTCGTACGGGCGGTTCGAACGCCCAGTGTTTGGTTTTCGACTCGTTTGCGAGCGAATCCGGCCAGGTCGCACCAGCTTCGATCCACTTGCGAATGAGTTCGATTTTGTCTTTCGCGAGCGGTTTCTTCGGCGGCATGACCGTGTCTTCGTCGCTACTCGTGAGTCGGCGATAAAGTTCGCTCTCTCTAGCGTTGCGAGGCACGATGCCGCTCTTCTTCGACTCACCACCCGCGAGGGCGCGCGACCGGATATCGATGCGGTAGTCGGCGGTGCCTTTCTTGGCGTCGTGGCACTGGTAGCAGTTGTCCTTGAGGATCGGCAGGATGTGTTTCTCGTAACTGATCGCGTTCGGATCACCGTCGGCGCGCGCGTGGGAATTCGTGTAGGAACTCGTGAGAAATGGTGAAACGAACAGTATCAGCCAAGCGAAGTGTCGCATCGTGGATCGCATCCGAGGAGGGAAGCGGTGTGTGTAAGGATCGTTATACACGAGTGTGCCAACTGCACGCCTCGTCGCCCCAGACACATCGATAAACTGACTCCATGAGTTCCACCACGAATATCCCTGAAGCCCAGTGTCCAGACTCGCTCGCCGACGTCTCACTCGACGCGCCGAAAACCGTCGCCGCTGGGTTGCCGGCCGTGACGAGTTCCCTGAGCCACGTGTGGGGGACCGCAGGCATCGTCCGCGGAACCAAAGCCCTCCTCAGCCTCAACCAAACCAACGGCACGGATTGCTCGAGTTGTGCGTGGCCGGATCCGGACGGCGAGCGGTCATTCGCGGAGTTCTGCGAGAACGGCGCGAAAGCCATCGCCTGGGAAGCGGATCGTCGCACCATTGGTGCTGAGTTCTTTCGCACCCACAGCGTCGCAGAGTTGGGCAAGCTCTCCGATTACGAACACGGCCAACTCGGACGCTTGAGCGAACCGCTCGTCCTTCGACCTGGCGCGACTCACTACGAACCAATCGACTGGCCGGATGCGTTTCGCCTTCTCGCCGACGAACTGAACCGCCTCGCATCGCCACACGAAGCACTCTTCTACACCTCTGGCCGGACCTCGAACGAAGCGGCATTTCTTTATCAACTCTTCGTGCGGCAGTTCGGCACGAATAATCTGCCAGATTGCTCGAACATGTGCCACGAATCGAGCGGTCAAGCACTCGTGCCGATGCTCGGTATTGGCAAAGGCACGGTCACCCTCGACGACTTTGCGCACGCGGAACTCATCCTGATTCTGGGCCAAAATCCAGGCACGAATCATCCACGCATGCTTACGAGCCTGCAACAAGCGAAACGGAACGGCGCACGGATCATCGTCGTGAATCCGCTCAAAGAAGCCGGATTGCTGGCGTTCAACCATCCGCAGGAACTCGGTGGTATTCTCGGTGTGTCCCCCACGCCGCTCGCGGATCAATACTATCAGGTGAAAATCGGCGGCGATCAGGCGTTCTTGAAGGGCGTCATGAAATGTCTGTTCGCGAATAACCAACTCGACCACCACTTCATCGCCGAGCGCACCGCAGGCGTCGACGGACTTCGCGCAACGTTAGCGAACATCTCGTGGGACGCGATCACGCACGACAGCGGATTGAATCGTGAGGCCATCGAAGCGGCTGCGGCGGCGATCGGCAACGCACAGCGGATCATCGCGTGTTGGGCGATGGGCTTGACGCAACACAAACACGCCGTCGCGACGATTCAAGATGTGGTGAACGTGATCCTGCTCCGTGGAAGCATTGGGAAACCAGGTGCGGGCGTGTGTCCAGTTCGTGGGCATAGTAATGTGCAAGGCGATCGGACGATGGGCATCTGCGAGAAGCCGCCGCCGTGGCTCGATGCGCTCGGTACCGAGTTCGGCTTCACGCCGCCGACCGCCGAGGGGCACGACACGGTCTCTGGAATCCGCGCGATGCGCGATGGCGTCGCGAAAGTGTTTATCGCGCTCGGCGGTAACTTCCTCAGTGCGACCCCAGATACCGCCGCGACTGCTCGCGCGCTGAAAAACTGTTCCTTGACTGCGCACGTGTCGATCAAGCTGAATCGCTCGCACCTGGTCACGGGCCGGACCGCTTTGATCCTGCCGTGTTTGGCGCGGAGTGATCGCGATGTGCAAGGAGGTGTCGAGCAGTTCGTGACGACCGAGAATTCAATGGGCGTGGTGCAGGCGAGTCGCGGCACCCTCACGCCCGTCTCGCCGAAGTTGCTGAGCGAGCCACGCCTCGTCGCGGAGCTAGCCGCCGCCGTGCTCGGCGCGCGATCGCGTGTCCCGTGGCGAGAACTCGCACAGAACTACGACTTGATTCGCGAACGGATTGCGAACGTGGTCCCAGGGTTTGCCGACTACAACGCGAAGGTGCGAGTACGTGGCGGATTCTACTTGCCGAACGGCCCACGCAACGGCACATTCACCACGCACGGCGGGCGCGCGAATTTCAGTAGTACACCACTGCCGCGAATGGCGGTTGAACCTGGCCAACTCGTGATGATGACGATCCGAACACACGATCAATTCAACACGACGATTTACGGCTTGGAAGATCGCTATCGTGGTATTCGCGGCGAGCGGCGTGTCGTCCTGTTGAACGCCGACGACATGCGTGAGCGGTCATTGAGCGAGGGGGATGTGGTCGATTTGGTCAGTCATTTTCAGGGCGAAGTGCGTCGCGCGTCGCGGTTCTTGGTAGTGCCGTATGACATCCCACGTGGTTGTGCTGCGACCTATTTTCCGGAAGCGAATGTCCTCGTTCCGCTCGAGAGCGTCGCCGAGAAGAGCCACACGCCGACGTCGAAATGGGTCGCAATCACGATCGATCGAGCGACATGAGTCGCAGCAAATCAGGGTCGAAATAGGCGTCGGAATCGCTCACGCGGCGGTTCGGTTGGAGAGCGTTGCCGGATCGACCATCACGGCGGGTGTGGCGAACCAACCCACGTGCTCCACTACCAGATTCACCGTGAAAAAGCCACCGTTCGGCGGCGGAACACACTGAATTTCGATACGCTCCGTATCGCCCGCGTGGACAACGGTCGGCAGTGTGTGGCGCGAGTGATCAAGGTCTGTCATGACGCCGTCCGCATTCCACGCTTGCACACCCACATTCACGATCTGCGGAATCCACGATGCGGTTCGCACGTTTGTCATCTGTATCACGAAGGCATACTCCTCACCGAGACGTTGCAGACCGCTCGCAACGAGCTTGGCGCCGTAGTCCGCGAGGGTCGGCGCCGTGGGCGGAGTCCACTCACGAAGGTAGGTCGGCGCATGACCACATGCACGCCGAAACATGCGATTCCAGAGATTTGGTCGTGGCGTGGCGGGTCGGAGTTGGCCGTAATTCTCGGCGATCTGTTTCACAAACGGAAGTAACGCCGCCGCGAGACGTGGCCAGGGTTCCAAGGGTGGCGACCAACGCAGCGGTTGCCCCCAATACTCGGCGGGTCGTTGATACAACCCACGCAGATACGTCGACGGTTCGGTGAAGTAGCTCCCACCGCCTGCTTGCAGATGCTCGAAGTGAGCCTGATAATGTTCGCTGTTGGTCGCGCGCATGAGTCGTTGCAGTTCGCCTGTGATGATTTTCCCAACCACCTGCGCACAGTTGCGGACTGGAAAATGCGCGAGCCATAATTGCTCTGATTCATCCGCGGCTACCGTTCCGACACGATCGTACAGAAGGTGGTTCCCCTCACTCAATCGACAGAGGCTTGCGAACGCCCGCGGCACGATCACTTTCAATTGTGGACGTTTGTGGAGTCCGGTCCAGTGTTGTAGCCGCAGCGCTGGATTGGGTTCCTGGGCGTCGTCGTGCGGGTGGGGTGCGTAGTCGTGCATCCAGAGTTGTTGTGGCTTCGTCAGCTTGGCGAGGTAGTAGCGAACCGCATCCGGTCCACCGTGGGCTTGCAGGAACTCATCGGCGTCGAGCGGCAGAATCCAATCGGCACCGCACTCGTGAACGGCTCGCCGCATCAGTTCCGTCGTGCGTTCCGATTGGAGATACTCGACACGATCATCTTCAAAGATGCGAATCGGAAGATTGTCACGCACCAGCTTCGCTAACAGAATTCGTGTACCGTCGGTGCTGGTGTGATCGAAGATCAGATGTTCATCGACGACCGCGGCGGTATGCCGACAGAACGCCTCGATGATATCGCACTCATTCTTAACCATCGACACCGCGACCAACCGCATGACGCACCCTCGCGCTGCCATATCGCTGCTGGGTTCGTGGTGTCAAGTCGAGTTGTTGAGATCGTCGAATCGTCGAATCGTCGAATCGTCGAAGCCGATGACAACTCACATCGCGATCACGTTGACTTGTCGGTTAGGTTTGTGGTATGCCAATCACAATGCCTGAACTGCGCACACCCGAACGCGATGCTCCCCCTTCAACCGCCGTCGAACTGTACGTCGACGTTGTATTCGATCGTCCACTGGATCATGCGTACACCTATAGCGTGCCTCCGGAGTTGAACGATTGTGTTGCCATTGGAAAACGCGTTGAATGTCCGTTCGGTCAGGGGAACAAGACGACCGAAGGCTACGTGATCCGCGTCGCGGCGATTCCTCCCTCGCGCGCGGTCAAATCGATCGTCCGTGTGCTTGACGATGTCGCGTTGCTCGATGATCAACTCCTGAAGCTCACTCGCTGGATGGCGGATTATTATCTCTGTGGATGGGGGCAAGTGCTGCACGCGGTGTTGCCAGCAGGGGTACGCGACAAGGCTGGCACGAAAAACGTCGTCTTCGTCGAGCCGATGCCGCGCGACCAGTTGCCGAAAATCATTCCCACGGTCACGCCCAAACAAAAACAGGCCCTCGAACTCATCAAGAAAGCCACGCAACCGCTCGAACTGTTGGCTCTCGCGAAAGATGTCGGCGGCACGGCGCCGATCAATGGACTGGTTTCGAAGGGGTTGGTTCGCAAGTTTACCGAGCGTGTCGAACGCGGACTGAACCTCGATGGTATTCTCGGTCCGCAAGACAAAAATCCGCACCTCAACGATGAGCTGACACTCAGCGACGATCAGGCCCAGGTCTTGGACCGTGTCCAGCAGGCGCTCGCCGATGGGGGCTTTCAATCGTTCTTGCTCCACGGTGTGACCGGCAGCGGAAAAACGGAAATCTATCTGCGTGCGATCGAAACCGTTGTGAAGCGTGGGCAAGAGGCGATCGTACTTGTGCCGGAAATCAGCCTCACGCCGCAAACGCTCGAGCGTTTTTCCGGCCGTTGCGGTCGCGTGGCGATTCTCCATTCGCACCTCACCGACAGCGAACGTGGACAGTATTGGCGGCGCGTCGCGAGTGGGCAGGTGCAAGTCGTCGTCGGCGCGCGCTCGGCGGTGTTTGCCCCCACGCGTAAACTCGGTCTCATCATCATTGATGAGGAACACGAAACGAGCTTTAAGCAAGAATCGACGCCGCGTTACCATGCTCGCGATGTCGCCGTGATGCGGGCGAGCCTTGCGAACGTGCCGATCATTCTCGGCAGCGCCACGCCGAGCCTCGAATCGTGGTACAGCGCCCACAAGCCGGACGGCTACACACTGCTCAGTCTCCCCAAGCGAGTCGAGAATCGGCCGCTTCCGCACGTGAAACTCATCGACCTCCGGCACGAACCGAAGACGCCAGGGAAGCATTACGCGATTAGCCCGACGCTGGAACATGGGATGCAGGAAGCGTTGAAGGCGGGCGGACAGGTGATGCTCTTCCTCAATCGCCGTGGCTTTAGCACACACATTCACTGCCCAGGTTGCGGACATGTCGCCCAGTGCGCACACTGTGACTTATCGCTCACTTTTCATCGGCATCAAGCGTCGCTCGTGTGCCATTACTGCGGCTGGGAAACTGCTCCCTACACCAAGTGCCCTGGGTGCGGACAGATCACGATGCGATATCAAGGACTCGGTACGGAGAAACTCCAGGAGGAGATCGAGTCGAAGTTTCCGAGCAAAGTCGTGCAGCGGATGGATTCGGACACAATGACGAAGCCAGGGAGTCATCAACGAGTATTCGATGCGTTTCGCGAAGGGTTGATTCACATTCTGCTCGGCACGCAAATGATCGCGAAGGGGCTTGATTTTCCCAACGTCACGCTTGTCGGCGTCATCAACGCGGATGTGGGGCTGCACCTGCCGGACTTTCGCGCTGGCGAGCGGACGTTCGCATTGTTGGCGCAGGTGTCCGGCCGCACGGGGCGCGGCGAGAAGGGCGGCAAAGTGATGATTCAGACGTATACGCCCGATCACCCTTGCGTGGCATTGGCGACTAAACACGACTTCATCTCATTCGCGAAACAAGAATTGCTGCATCGTGCCCAGCATCAGTATCCGCCGTTTCATCGCTTAGTGCGATTGATTGTGCGAAGCGAGAAGGAGACGGCGGCGGCGGAGTTCGCCCAGACGCTCGCTGGCTCGTTCAAGACCGCGATGCAGCGTCATGTGAAACCAGGGTCGACAGCCTTACGGCTCCTCGGTCCGGCGGAGTGTCCGGTCTTCAAATTGAATGGCTACTATCGCTTTCACTTCCAAATGCAGAGCGAAAGCCCCAACATCCTCCACCAGGTGTTGCGCGAGGTGTTAACGGTCTCGAAAACGCCGACCGGCGTCGAGTTTCAGGTCGATGTTGATCCGTACAGCATGTTGTGAGAATGGTTGGGTTGTTGAAACCCTCGGCGTTCGTTCTCGTCCGCCAAACTCGCACCGAATTCACACGTCACGCGCACCTCGTGACCTGCAGGCGTATGGTTGCATCTTGAGGCGGTATTCGTAAAACCCACCTGATCGACTCGGCGGAAACCGAGCGATGTTCTCAGTCGGAATTCGTGCGAGTTTCAGGGGCTGATTCACATGACTGGTATTGATCTTCGTGGCAAAGTCGCCCTGGTGTCGGGCGTTGGCGACAACCAGAGCTTTGCGTGGTACATCAGCAAAGCCCTGAAAGCCGCGGGTGCGAAAATCGTGCTGGCAGTGCATCCACGCATGTACGGCATTGTCGACAGCATCATGACTCGTGACGCGGATCGTGAGTCGCGACTATTGCCAGACGGTTCAGAACTCAAGGTCGAGAAAATCCTCGCCTGCGACGCGAGCTACGACACGATGGATCAAGTGCCGGAAAAAGTTCGGACCGACAAACGCTACGCGAAATTCAGCGATTACAGCGTGAAGACCACGATGGAAACCGTCGGCGCTGAGTTCGGTGGAATCGACATCCTCATTCACTCGATCGCATTCAGCCGTGAGATCACGAAGTCGATCGTCGAAACGAGCCGCGAAGCGTATTTGGAAGCGATGGGTATTTCCAGCTATTCACTTGTGAGCATGGTACGCTACGCCGCGCCGTTCATGGCGAATCGGCCAGGGGGCGCGAGCGTCGTAGGATTGACGTACATCGGCGGCGATCGTGTGATTCCACACTACGGCGGCGGCATGAGTACGGCGAAGGCGGCGTTGCAACTCGATGCGAAGCAACTCGCGTGGTTCGTCGGCGATAAGAACGTACGCGTGAACCTCATCTCCGCCGGCCCCTACGCGAGCCGTGCCGCACGCGCGATTAACCCAGACTTCGACAAATCGATTGAATACGCTGCAAGCCACTCGCCATTACGGCGCGCGATCGGTCCGGAAGAAGTCGCGAACAGCACGTTGTATCTGTGCAGTTCCCTCGCGAGTGCCGTGACCGGCCACGTACTATACGTCGATTGCGGCTATCATGCGATGGGTGTGTAATCACGCCGTTTCTTGACGTGGTAGCAGGTCCGACACCCTTGCACTCGCCGTGGAGAATCCCTGTCGGACTTCGCACAGCCTCACTCCGACCCACAACACCAATACTGCCGATATCGAGAAAAGCTCCGTTCGGATGTGGGCGCATCACACGCAAATCGCTTTGACAACTGTCTGAGAATTCGATACCCTCCGCGTCGGAACAGACTTTGGAGGTGAACAGTGTTTCGAACAATGCTACGAACATCACAACGATGGTGGATCGCGGTTGTCGCTGGTTTTGCGACAATCGTGACCGCCAGCGCCGAACCGATCCACTGGAGTTATCGTGCGGTCGATCCGAACGGCGTGGTACTGCGAGAAACAACCGAATTGACCGAGTCGGACTGGAGCGATTTCTTCTTACCCAATCCACAAACCCACGGCGTCGAACTGCCAGATCCCAACCCAGACAATGCATTGAAGACCAAACGTTGGGTCTCAGAAGCCTTGGTGACGATTACGGATGAACTCAGCGGCGAATCCGGCGATGTAGAAATTTTTCGCGAGTGGATTCGCCAGTTCGAAGAAAAATGGGATGGCTCGTTGGAACCAATTTACGAGGGCGAAAACGGCGAACCGTGGCCGGACGCCTACGAACTGCAGTTGGGCACAACGTTGTTTCGCGTGCGGGCGCCCGGTGGGGAGTTGATGGTCTCCGTGGTGCCAGGATTGGTATCACCGCCGAATCCGGTCCCAGAACCCGCGACAATCACGCTTGCAGTTCTGGGGGGCGTAGCGTTCGCCGTTCGCCGCCGACGGAGTTGATCCAAATGATGTCCGCTAAGTGACGCTAAGTGATGTGCCGCATGTCAAGTTGTTCAACAATACTATCGAGCAACTTGATACTCGGATTCATCAACTCGAAATCGCCAACATGTGTGAAATCTCGTCCTGTTGGAATTGCAAACTTCCGAAAAAAAGCGTTAATCGGACGAGACGTGTGAGTCTCACGAATTCAACCGATAACTCGCTCACTCCTCTCGAATTCGCATTTCTCCGCTAACCAGTTTCGCTAAAGTGAAACGCAATCACAGATGAATAACCGCAGAACGGAACCAGGATCACGTCCATGCCCGCGAACCGACTCGATGGGAAACTCGTCGGCCAGCAGATTCGCCAAGAACTCGCCACCCAGATCGCCGCGCGCGCCGCAGTCGGCAAACGTCCCCCTGGACTCGCTGCGATCATCGTGGGCGACAATCCGTCGAGCCAAACCTACGTCCGAAATAAACGCAAATCCTGCGATGAAATTGGTATCGCGAATTGGCTTCATACGTTACCATCGGATACGTCGGAAGATCAACTCCTCTCCTTGATCGACCGCTTAAACGCCGACCCGACGGTGCATGGCATACTCGTGCAGCTTCCATTGCCGAAGCAGATGTCCGAGGATGCCGTCATCCACGCGGTGACGCCGTTGAAGGATGTCGATTGTTTTCATCCGGAGAATGTGGGCCGACTCATGACCGGCCACCCACGCTACTACCCCTGCACTCCGCACGGCGTGGTGCAACTCGTGCAACGCAGCGGACTGACGTGGACGGCCCAAAATGTAGTCGTGGTGGGTCGCAGCAACATCGTCGGTAAACCACTCGGCGTGATGTTGCTGCAAAAACCGACCGCCGCGAATCCGGCGGGCGGCGATGCGACCGTGACGATCGCCCACACACGCACGGCGAATCTGGGTGCGGTGTGTCGCTCGGCGGATATTCTCGTCGCGGCTACGGGCGTGCCGAACAGCATCACCGCAGACATGGTGAAACCAGGTGCAGTCGTCGTTGATGTGGGGACGACGGTCGTGAACGGTAAACTCACGGGTGACGTCGCGGCGAACGTGGCCGAGGTCGCGAGTTGGCTCTCGCCCGTGCCTGGCGGCGTCGGACCGATGACGATCACGATGCTCTTGTTTAACACCGTGCAAGCTGCGAAACTGATCGACGGCTAAGTGCCAAGGGGAGCTGAGCTGCGATGAATCTGAATCTGACCGTCGCGACACGGTATGGGCTGAATATCCTC
This sequence comes from Ottelia alismoides, assembly GCA_037367405.1. Classification (NCBI taxonomy): domain Eukaryota; kingdom Viridiplantae; phylum Streptophyta; class Magnoliopsida; order Alismatales; family Hydrocharitaceae; genus Ottelia; species Ottelia alismoides. The sequence continues at coordinate 115,113 of JAZKJV010009207.1, forward strand.
GGCCTCCTCGGCGTGTCGTTCGCGCTATATTTAGGGGTCGTCGATCTTCATTCCGGTCACGTTCTCCGGCCTTCTCGCGGCGCTGCTCTATCCGCTCACGGTCTCGCTGCATCGTCGTCTGCGTTTGCCCTGGGTCTTCTGTTGCTTTACGACGATCTTCGGGCTGCTCGCGCTGGCGGTGACGGTTCTCACGATCATTGCCCTTTCGGTTCCGCGGATGATCGAACGCCTACCCCCCAACGAAACCGCCTGGCAGGCGAAGTATTCCGAGACGGTCAGCGCTCTCAAGAAGTTCTCGCCGTTTCGTTTGGAAGGAGTCGTGCCAGATAACGCTGTGGACTCGAACTTCTACAAGAGTGTCCGCGGCCTATTCACGCCCGAGAAAGTGAGCGAAACGCTCAGCGGACTCACCGTCGTCGGCCTCCGCTACACAGCCGAACTCGTGCTGATTCTGTTTATCGTGCTGTTTCTGCTGATGGAAGCCGACATGCTCACGAAGAAGCTACGTGCGATCTTCGGCGATGCGAGCGAAACACAAGTGCGAGTTACGAAAGCGATCGGCGAAATCGCCGAAGGCGTGCGCACATATTTGTATTGGCGGACGATGGTCAACTTCGGCCTTGGCGTGACACTCGCGGTCTTTTACAAACATGTCGCTGGACTGGAGCAATACATTTTGTGGGGCGCGCTCACGGCGATGCTCTGTTACGTGCCGTACATCGGTACCATCGCCGCCGGCGTACCGCCGATCCTCGAAGCGTTGCTGCAGGGGAATCCAGGCATGGCGTTGTTGATCCTCGTGGTCTACATGGTGGTCGTGACCTTCGAAGGGTACATCATCGTACCGTGGGTGATGGGCCGCAGCATGGCACTGAACGCAACGACCGTGATGGTGGCGTGCCTGTATTGGCACCTCGTGTGGGGATTGGCCGGACTCTTTTGGCGATGCCGTTGATGGCGGCAATCAAATCGATTCTCTTGCACGTCGAAGAATGGAAACATCTGGGCGACTTGTTGAGTTCCGAGGACGAGGTTCCGCCAACTCCACCACCGCCCCCTAAAGTAGTCGATGGCATGAAATTCGACGGCGATGCTACGGTCGTCATGTAATTTGGTAGTTATGAAATCGTTCCGCGATGGAATCTGTGTGAGTCGTGATGGCGAGGATGGTCATGCGACGGCGATATGAGCGTCTAGTGATTCAATGTTGGCAAGCAACTCCGCAGCGTGAGGAGCCGGAAGGCGACGGCTACGGATTGCCGGATCGCACGCGATTAGCATTGGTGTTAGGGATCGTTTCGCTCTTGTGCGGACCGCTTGGTTTAGCCGCGTGGGCAGTCGGTGAACATTGCCTCCGTGCGATCGCCGCCGGTCAAATGGATCCCTCCGGCGAAGCGAATGCTAAGGCCGGCCGTGTGCTCGGCATCATCGCGATGTGTATGTTCATCGTGAAGGTGATCGGTCTAATGGTCGGCGTCGCGTTCGATTGGTGGCCGATGCCATTTTTGAGTCATCTTGTGCCGTAGTTCACTCCGTGATTGTCTCGCACAGGTACGGCTCCCACGAATTTCCTCATGGCGGTCTGTCGCGAAATCCGTTACGCTCAAGGAGTCTCACCTTTCCCCCATCGTAGGAGTTCTTGATGTCTCATCACTCATCGACCTCTCGCCGCGAATTCCTCACGGCGTCCGCTGCTCTGCTCGGTCTGCCCCTCGTCGCAACCGCGGCGCCGAAATCGTCGAGCGCGCCCGAAACTGCGGTCAAAGCGCTCTACGACTCTCTCACTCCTGAGCAAAAGAAAGCCGTCTGCTTCGCGTGGGATTACGTCGATCCGAAACGCGGACTGCTTCGGAGCCGCGTCCAGAACAACTGGCAAATCACGCCGCAAACGATCGCAAGCGACTTCTACACCAAGAACCAACGAGGCATTATTCGCGATATCGTCAAAGGAATTACCCACACCGATTGGCACGCACGCTTCGATAAGCAAATGAAGGACGACAGTGGCGGCAAGCCGTGGGGGACGACGCAATCGATCGCCATCTTCGGTGAACCAGGCAGTGACAAGTTTGAGTTTGTCATCACCGGTCGCCATCAAACGCTGCGGGCGGACGGCAACACAACCGACGGCGTCGCGTTCGGCGGACCGATTTTCTACGGTCACGCTCCGCATGACAACGAAGACTTCAATCACCCTGGCAACGTATTCTGGTCACAAGCCGTCGCGGCGAACAACGTCTACAAGATGCTCGACGAGAAGCAGAAAAAAACGGCGTTAATCGCGAAATCACCGAAAGAAGCCGCCGTTGCGTTTCGAGCCAGCGAGAAGGTATCCGGCTTGCTCGTGAAGGATCTGTCGAGCGATCAGAAATCGGAAATGCAAAAAGTCCTCGCCACTCTCATCGAACCGTTCCGTATCGAAGATCGTGACGAAGTCCTCGCGTGTCTGAAGGCTCAGGGTGGCCTCGACGCTTGTAAACTCAGCTACTTTGAAGATTCCGACATCGGCGAAGACAAGGTCTGGGACAACTGGCGGCTTGAAGGGCCAGCGTTTGTGTGGCACTATCGCGGCGATCCGCACGTGCATGTGTGGGTCAACATCGCCCACTCGCCCGACGTAAAACTCAACGCAGGCTGAGGCAACGAATCCGATATCTACCCCTGCAAGAATCCGACGTGCTTCTTGTGGGGGCTCTTCACGCTGATAAAATTCTCTGCATGGTGTTCCGACGACTCGCTCTGTTCTTCGTGCTGTTCCTCTGCGTCGTCGTTGTTCCACTCGCTCGACCCACGGCGCAACACACGACCACGTCGCCAGACTCCAAACCGTCGACCGATCCTCTACCCACACCGACGGAATTCGCCACCCTCGCCACGAGCAATGCCCTCGCGACCTTGCGAGCGTCGTTGCAGCGCTACGCGCAAGAGGTGCGTGGGTATCGTTGCACGATGTTGAAGCAAGAACGCGTCGGCGGTCGGCTCGGTCCGGCGGAGCAACTACGGATTACCTTTCGCGATGATCCGTTCGCGGTGAAGATGATTTGGGAGAAGGGGGCGGGCCTCGCGTCCTCGACGATATACGTCGAGGGAGAGAACGATGGCCAACTGCTCGCCCGGAGTTTTGTGGGCGTCGTGCCGTCCGATCCGCACGGCGCGCTCGCGCGAAAATCCGCTCGCTATTCGATTCGCGACTTCGGCATCGCCCGCGGGACCGAACGCACATTACGCGCCTGGCAACGCGCCGCAGACAACGGCACGTTGAAGCTCGAATACCTCGGCGTGCAACCGTTGCCCGAGTGCGGTAATCGGCGGTGCTATTACATACGTCGCACGTGCGATCCGGCCGAGGTCGATAACTTCGCAATGAGTGATACGGGTTTGCGATCGGCTGCGGATTTCCCACGCGAGGCGATTCGTGTTGTTACGATCATGATCGATGTCGATACGTGGCTCCACATTGGAAGCGATTTACGCTCGCCGGACGGGTCGTTGCTTGCGAATTATTACTTCCGTGACATCGAATTGAATCCAATCTTCACACGCGACGAATTTCTGTCGAGCAGCTTGAAGAAGTAGCAGAGACCTCGCACGGCGTTCCCTTTCCGCCACGCAAGCGCGCTCATAAGCTACGGATTTCACCTTCCGCCACTAAGTATGTTGTGCCGCTATGGAAGCTGGTATTGTCGGATTGCCCAACGTCGGCAAAAGTACGCTCTTCAATGCGTTGACGTCGTCAAAACAAGCCCAAAGTGCGAATTATCCGTTTTGCACGATCGAACCGAATGAAGGCATCGTGCCGGTACCGGACTCGCGGTTGAATCGCATCTGCAAGTACATCCCTCCGCAAAAAGTTGTGAACGCCACGCTCAAACTGGTGGACATCGCGGGCATTATCAAGGGGGCGAGCGAAGGCGAAGGGATGGGGAACGAGTTCCTGCGGCATATCCGCCAAGTCGATGCGATTCTGCAAGTCGTTCGCTGCTTCGATGATCCGGATATCATTCACGTCGCAGGCAAAGTCGATCCGCTCAATGACATCGAAATCGTCGAGATCGAGCTGATGTTGGCGGACATCCAAACGCTCGACAACGCGCTGCCAAAAGCAGAGCGCGCGGCGAAAGGGGGGATAAGGAGGCGATTCTCCGTGTTGAAGTCATCAAGAAATGTCAGGAACAACTCGCGAAGAACGAACCGCTTCGGAAATTGAAACTCGATCCAATGGAAACAAAGGTCGTGTCGAGTTTCGGACTAATGAGCGCGAAACCGATTCTTTACGTCGCGAATGTCGACGAGAAGGATTTGCATGGTCAGGGGCCGATGGTGATGGCCGTGCGCGAGTTCGCGAGCAAGGTCGGCGCCGAGATCGTGCCTGTGTGCGCGAAACTCGAAGCTGAGATCGCCGAACTGGATCCGGCCGATCGCGCCGAGATGCTCAGCGCGTCCGGTTTGACCGAGCCAGCCCTCGCGGTGTTGGTACGAGCGGCATATCGTGCCTTGGGACTCCAGAGCTATTTCACCGCCGGCGAGAAAGAAGTACGAGCGTGGACGATTCCCATCGGCGCGACCGCACCGCAAGCGGCGGGTGTGATTCACACAGACTTCGAGAAAGGCTTCATCCGTGCGGAAGTCTACACGCTTGAAGATTTAGAAACACACAAGAACGAAAAAGCGATCCGCGCAGCAGGGAAGCTACGGGTTGAAGGTAAAACGTATGTCATGCAAGACGGCGATATTTGCCATTTCTTGTTTAACTAGCGGCCGACTTCGCCGATCGGAGCACGGAATGCGACGGCGATTCGCAACATCGCAAAAATCGAACGAAATCGGTTCGTAATTGACAAATAGCCAGATATCACATAACGAATAAAGAGCAGCCGAATCGCGGCGAGATGCCGCGAACGGGGGAACCATCACGAATCGAGCGCAAGGTCGATTCTGGGGCGCAGGTGAACTCATTCAACAGAATGACTCACCAGAGGACGTTCAACCTCTAGCCCGTCAGCTAACCTCGTAGGCCGGTCGCGGTGTGTTGCCGCGATCTGACTTGAACGGGCTACCACGTCTCCGCGCAGACGCGCACGCCCACACTCATTCCCATCGTGTCGACATGATTGCTTCCCACCTGGGCCAACTGCCCTTGGGTGCGTCGATCGGCCCTCGTACGCTGTCGCCGTCGGTAGACTTTTTACCGCCGCCCTAATCATCACGTTGATGCCGTACTGATTCCGCGTCGATGCCGCGCTGGGTGCGCGGAACGTTCGCTGAATGGGACCGCGTCTTTTTTCCCATCCATCGTCACGGCGGATGCGCCCGTCGCTTCAACGTCTCGTTTCCTTCGCGAATCGAGTCTGCGTCGAAAAACCGCGCAGCGCCACGCACCGAGAGTGATTCGATGAATCGAACAGCGTTCATCGCTGGGATCTTACTTCTGCTGGCGGCGGTCGGTTGGTCGACCGTCAGCCCACTCGCGTCATCGCTCGCGACCGATCGCCAAATCGCGGAACTCGCCGCTGGGCAACTCCGCGATGACGGCCGTGTCGCGACCACGCTCGAGACCCTGCGCACGCACAATGGACCCAGCATCTTGCTGCCGGTCACGTGCAGCGTCCTCGGACTGGGCTGTTTGCTGCTCAGTCTGCGGAAACCCACTCCAGAACATGAATCGGAACCACAATCATGAGTGATCTGAATAGCAAAACGATGTCCAAAATCGCGATGGTGCCCATCGTCTTGATTGGTCTGGGCGTTGTCGGCCTGATACTCGCCCGCACGGTCGTGCGACCTTACGACGTGCCAGAATTCCAAGAGATCGACACCAGTGATTCGGCGTTCCTTATCCCCCTCGAAGGGGACACGAACAAGCAACAAATCTTCCCGTCGGAAGAGTATTTGAACAAGCAAAAAATCGCGGCGAAACGTGTGCAAATTCCGCATCAATGGCAGCAGACCGGCTTCTTTCCAGGGAACGGCAAATACGTACCGACGTTGCGCCTCGTGAAGGTCGATCGCAAGCCCGTGACTCGTGAATGGACACGCGCGAAGACGAGCGGTAGTTCGGCGAAAGACGAAGCAGTATCGGCAGAATCGAAGGACAGCATCAACTTCACGGTCCGGCATCGCCTGCACCGCGAACATTCCGGAAGACCTTGCAGCGACCTTCCTGTACACGTACCCCTCGAGTAGTTTGGCGGACGTGATGGACAGCGAGCTTCGCGCGCGCATTCAACAGGTCGTCGCCGAGGAAGCCGCACGCTATCCCTTCTCGGAAATGCTCGGCCAAAAGACGGAGATGATGGAAGCCGTGCGGAAAGACGTGATTCCCTTCTTCGAGAAACGTGGCATCAAAATTAGCACCGTGGGGATGCTCGGCGGCTTGCAATTCGAGAACGTCGAAATCCAAAAAGCGATCGACGAGGCGGTGAAATCGCAGCAACAGAAGATCGTCGCGGAGGCGAAACGTGCGGCTCAGGAGATCGAGAACGTGCGCATCAAGATGGAAGCGCAAGCGTTCGCAGATGCAGAGATTCTGAAGTCGGAAACCCAGGCGAAGTTGAAGCGTCTGGCGGCGCTGGCGGACGTCGAGGCGCAAGCCTCGCGCGCAAAAGCGGAAGCCGAAGCGAAGAAACAGGTCGCACAGTTGGAGGCGGAAGCCGAGTCGATCAAGGCAGAAGCGACGGCGAAATCGAAGTTGAAGGTCGCGGAAGCGGATGCGGATGCGATGAAGAAGCAGGCAGAAGTTCGCTTGTTCGAAGCCGAGCAAGCGATGCAAGCTGGAACGGACGACGTGCTGTTGCGGTTCCGCCAACTCGAGTTGGAATCGGCGCGTTGGAAACAATGGGATGGAAAGATTCCGACCCTACCGCAGTGGCAGGCGATGTCGTCCGCCGTCTCGCCGTTCGCGACGATTCTGTTTCCGCAACTCACGACGGAAAAAGTGAGTAAGTAACAACGGCAAGCGTGAGAGCCGAATGCCGTGCGGTGTTCGGCTTTCACGGTTTCACAACAGAAATCCCTACAATTCCAGTCGAAAAATCGCGCCACTGGCACCGTCGGCGGGTCGATACGTCAGCGTCGCACCGAGCATCTCCGCCCACTGTTTCGCCAACGCTAACCCCAAACCCGCACCGCCCGCGGTCGTGTCGGCACCCTGTCCGCGGCGAAACGGCTTGAAGATCGTTGCACGATCCGCCGCCGCGACTCCTGGGCCGCGATCTTCCACTTCCAACACAATCCGCTTCCCCTCGCCTGGTTTTGCCCACAACCAAATCCTCGGATCAGTCGCGCCAGCCGAATACTTCCGAGCGTTGTCGATGAGGTTGCTCACGATCTGCTCGGCAATGCGGGCATCCGTTTGCACGACCGTATCCACGGGCAATGTCGAAATCACGACGAGTTCCTTCCCCTCGGCCGCACAGCGATCAAACCACGTCTGGCGCGCGTGGTTGAGTAACTCGTCGACGCGAGTTGACGCGATGATCGCCCGTGCGGAACGCTTTTCGAGCCGTGCGAAATCCAGCACGTTCTCAATGAGCTGATTCAATCGATCCGATTCGCCGTGCAACGTCTGAAGATATTCGCGTTGCTTCGCTTCGTCTGCGATCATACCGCTCGTCAGCAAATCGAGATACAACCGCATCGACGTGAGTGGCGTGCGGAGTTCGTGTGTGACGGCGGAGACGAAGCGAATGCGCCGCTCGGAGAGATCGATGAGCGTCCACCCAGCGAACCATGTGCCCGTGAGTGCGACAATCGCCGCCAGCCATGCGAGCGCCAAGCCGAGGCGTAACGGTGTGCGACCGGTCGGCGGCGGGTCGGGTAGGGGGCCAGGTTGAAGCGTCGCCGGAATCGCCGCCATCTGGCGCTCGGTGAGTTCTTGACCTGCAAACACAGGCTGAAGTTGGGCCTCCGGTAAATTCGGCCGGATCCCATCGAGTAGTTCCGTCCGCAGTTTCGGCCAGTCGAGCACGACACCCTGAAAGACCGTTTTCGCTTCCAGTCGCGCGATCCGCACGAGAACGAGATAGAGGCTGCCGTCTTCGGCAATTAGCCACTGAGGACGCATCGGCCCAACGTGGACTGCGGGCGGTTGCACTACCGACACTGTCGGTGCGTTCGCGCCTCCTGCGCCGCGTTTCATCAACGGTTTGGACGTGCCGTATCCGTATCCGACGCTCGGTGCAGGTTGTGGCGGAGCTTGCGGTACTGCGATAGTTTGTGGAGCCGCGTCCATGGCTGGCGACTGGCTCGGCGCGGCAGGCGGAGCCGGCGAACTACTCGTCGGCGTCCCCCCTCCGGACGCACTCCGGACCGGACGTGGTGCCGCGGCTGGTGGTGGTGTGGATGGCGGTACGGGTGATGGTGCGGGTTCAGTTAATGTGGGTAACGGCGGAGTTCGCGAGGCCTCGGATTTCGGCTCGTTGGGCAGGGATGAACCGTTGGGTTTACTCGCGACGTCGGTGAGGTTTTGCAGATCGCGAGCCGATTGTTTGAGTACGTTTTGCCGTCCACGCAGATCATACAAGTCGTTTCCGTTCTGGGTTTGGTTCTGAAACCGATTCGCCGCCTGTTGATACTCGGCGGGCGGTTGCATCATTTGCGATAGACCTCGATCCGGCTCAGTGCGATTTCCACCCATGAACGCATGGGCACTCCGTTGGCCGAACAGCCCAGGCAAGGCCGGTCGACCGTCGGCGGCGAGGGGGACTCCGATGGCGCCATCTGAGGGATCGGTCGCGGCTTCTGCCAGCCAGATCGAATGCACGATGCTCGCTTCGAACTTTTCCCGCAACTCGCTGAGCAACGATTGACGAATGGGGGTCAAGTTTTGCAGCGCGAGCCGGTCCTGCGGTGGGAGTTTTTGCACGAGTTGTTCGATCGGCACCTGCGGTGATTGCCAGCCAGTTTCCGGATCGAGTTGAAAGTGTAACAACATCCATTTGGGCAAGTCGGCGGACAGCAGCGGCGAGGGGACACGGCCAGGGAGGTCGACGTTGCCCTGCGCATCGAACGCGACCGCATGGGGGACGTACAGGCTAAAATACTGGGCGTAAGGCCGACTATTTTCGACCGTCAGGCTCGGGAAGAGGCGGCTATCGAGTTGCCAGAGCGCGAGGCGTTCTTTGGCGGCGAATTCGGCGCGGCTGTTCGCTTCGCGTTCCGCCGCTTCGACACGCAACGCCACGATCGTCACCCACGCTAATCCACCGAGGACGAGCAAGGCAACCACCAGAAACACACACACTCCGCCGAAAGGGGTGAGCAATCGCCGCATGGTCAGGCGACCTCCACGATCAGCCCTGGGCCGGCCATATATCCACACGAGCGTACTGTCAAAATCGCCTCGCCGTGGTCCTCCTCGCCGGCAGGGTCTTTGAGTTTCGCCCGTAGCCGTGCCACGTGCATGTCGACGGCGCGCGTTTCTACTCCAGCGGTGCCGATGCCCCATACGCGGCCGAGGAGTTCCTCGCGTGGAACCGCTCGGTCCCGATTCTCGATCAGATACTGCAACACGGCGGTTTCGGTCTCGGAGAGTTCCGTGCGTTCGCTCGCCGACCAACGAATTTCACGGCGCTGTAAATCGACCGTGCCGCGACCGAGTGTGATATTCCGAATGGTTTCGGTTAGCGGCAGGGTGCGTCGCAACACGGCTTCGACACGGGCCAGCAGTTCGCGAGCCGAGAACGGCTTCACCACATAATCATCCGCACCCATTTTCAATCCTCGCACGCGGTCCTCTTCCGTTCCGCGTGCGGTCAACAGAATCACAGGTCGTTTCGGATACTTCCGACGCAACTCGGCGAGTACATCCAGTCCGTCGCGTTTCGGCAAAAGAACATCAAGCAGCACCAGATCGACGCCACTACCAGATGCTTCTTGCAAGCCAATCGCTCCGTCGGGCGCTTCGGTCACGTCATAGCCGGTTAAGCGCAAGGCATCCGAAACACCACGACGAATCGCCGGTTCATCTTCGACGACGACAATTCGTGCTTTCGGCATGAGAACCCCTCGCGACCTACGACAAACTCTTGCATGATTGTACCGTATCCGGCGTAACAGTGGCGCAACACACGGCGAGGCAAGATTCACAACTTAGAGAGCCTCATGGTGTCGGCTGGGTGGCTTTCCACCATCACCTATTTTGCCGTAATTCGCACAGATTTTCGGAAAATGTTGGCCAGAATCGCTACTGGCGTTAATTCTTCTCGACTGAACGCCGAATGAGGAAGTGAGCCGTTGGTGGAAGCCGTCGGACCAGCGATGAGGGCATATGGGCATCACGCGATTTCTGCTCTTGGCCGTGTTGGGTGGTTGGATCGGTAATTCGGTTGCCGCGCAGACCGTTGCGCCGCCGAGTCCGGTCAGTGTGCCTGCGGACCCCCCACCTGTGGTTCACACACCCGTGCCCGCTGGGGGCATTGCATCAACTATTCCGGTCCCATCGGCGGCTCCGATCACCGCGACGAACGTGTTGACCGCGCCACCAGGGTCATCGATTCACCCTCCAGGTACGGTCACCAGTCCGTTCGCACCCAACGGCTGCAACGGACCCTACGGCGGTAATGGACCTGTCACCTACGAACTGTATGTGAACACGGGGCCGGCGCTCGTGATCGGCGGTAGCGAACTGAGTGCACGGATTAACACGGGTTGGCGCACGACCGTCGGCGCCCGGACGTTGTTGTTCAACACGACCGGCGACGCGGCCTGGGTTCTCGATTTGGGCATCGGCTATACGTACAATCGCGGTCGCCAAGAACGCGGCGGACCGATCGACGTGCATACACCAGCACCGCCGTTGAATGTTGGTGGACAGCAAATTCCGCAGCCGGACGGTCTTCGGAATCACATCGTCCGTGGCCTTCATCGCACGGAATTCAACTTCGCGCTTGGCCGTGATTGGTGGTTGCGTGATGTGGGGTTTGTGACACCGCACGAGCGTGATTCGTGGAACCGTCGCATTGGCTTCGATTTGGGCGGGACGCTGGGGGACATCACACGTCGATCTCGTGCCCGAGCGGATCGACCAGCCTGAGAACAACTATCTGCGGAAACGTAGCACGACGCACGGCATCTTCTTCGGCTTCCGAACCGACGCCGAAAAACAATTCGGCAACTGGATTTTCTTTACGGGCATGCGGAGCGAACTGGATTACACCTGGACGAACGTCGTTCCACCAAAGGGCGGCGATATCGTCGGCATCAACTTCCTCTTCCACGCCGGCGTGCGGTATTAACTCACACGCGAACAACTTGGCTGCTCTTAGCACAGTTGTTGACCCATCTCTCCCTTGTGAGAGATGGGTCGCATCGTATTTGAATGCACATGCATGAATTACGACTTGGCTCGAATTACATCTTTACCCACCCACGGCCGCAGCACCTCCGGCACGACAACCGTGCCATCCGCCTGCTGGTAATTTTCCAAAATCGCAATCATGGCGCGAGTACACGCGACGGCGGTGCCGTTGAGCGTGTGAACGAACTTCGTCCCCTTCTGGCCGGTCGGACGATAGCGAATGTTTAATCGCCGCGACTGATAGTCTGTACAGTTTGAGGTGCTCGTCACTTCGCCATAATCGCCGCCGTTGCCGCGCCCAGGCATCCAGGCTTCGAGGTCGTATTTCCGATAAGCCGGACCGCCAAGGTCTCCTGTGCACGTGTCGATCACATGAAACGGCACGCCGAGCGAGCGGAAGATGTCCTCTTCGATCGCACGAATCTCTTCGTGAATCGCGTCGCTCTGGTCTGGTGTGCAATACGCGAACATTTCGACTTTTGTGAACTGATGCACGCGATAGAGACCGCGCGTATCGCGGCCGGCGGCGCCAGCTTCGGTCCGGAAACAGTGCGAGAGGCCGACGTACCGTAGCGGTAACTTCGCTTCGTCGAAAATCTCGTCGCGATGCATACCGCCAAGCGTGATCTCGGCCGTCGCGATCAGACACAGATCGCTATCGGCAACGGTGTACACTTGTCGCGTTTCGGCGTTATCACGAGGCGCGAAGCCAATCCCTTCGAGAACGTCGACTTTCGCCAAATCGGGCGTAATGATCGGCGTGAAGCCTTTCGCGACGAGTTTGCTGATCGCGAACTGTACCAACGCCAGTTCCAGCAGGACCGCCTCGTTTTTGAGGAAATAGAACTTCTGACCTGCGACTTTCACGCCAGCTTCGAAGTCGGCAAGATCGAGTGATTCGACGAGTTGGATGTGATCCTTCGCCTTGAAGTCGAACGTCTTCGGTTCGCCGAACTTCGCCACGACTTTATTCGCCGCCGCGTCGGTTCCGACGGGTGCGGCTGGGTGCGTCATGTTCGGAATCGGTAGAATCGCCGCTCGCAGCGCGTCCTCGACTTCTTTCAACTTCGCGTCATAGCCCGCGACTTGTTCTTTCAACTTCGTGCTTTCCTCCTTGAGTACCGCACGTTCTTCCGGCTTGGCGGACTGGAATTTCTTGCTCAGTTCGTTTTGCTTGGCTTTGGTTTCGTCAGCGAGTTTCTGGATCGCTTTACGGTCCGCATCGAGCCGCACGACCGCGGCGACATCGCACTTGACGTTGCGATTGGCGCAGTTGGCTTTAACAGCATCCAGGTTGTCTCGAATAAAATTCGCGTCGAGCATGGCTAGCGTGTTCCTTGAGTCAATCCTGATTTTGTATGGATCGCCACGCGAGTGCGAATGGCCTGGAATCGGCTTCTCGTCGACTGCGGAAGACGTTACGCAGAGAGAAACGAGTGCAACGATCGCGAGCGGAACCTTGCCAGTACCCAGCGCGAGACCTGTCCCCTTTCCGCGTTAATGACAGCAGAAACGTTTGTTGCGAAGGATGAAACAGCTACTCGGAGATAGCACAACCTTGGTCGAGTGATCATCAACGATCGCCATCTTCTTGTTGGCAGAACTCCAGACACGATCGTGGGTCTGATATCTGCTTCTACAGCTACGCTCGAATTTCGCGTGGTCCGGCCTCCGAAGGAATTCACCAAGCCGTTCCGAAATAGACTGCCGAAGTTCGTTCGCCGTTGAACATCTGGACGGAGATCGTCAGTAAGATCGGCGACAAATTGCGTGCAGCCGTTGCGGTGATGGTGGTTCTCGATCCGGATTGCAAGACCATCTCGGTTTACCGCGAGAACGAAGAACAAACGCTACTTCGCATCGATGACACCCTCACGATTCCGGATTTGCTTGCAGGATTCGCCATGCCCGTGCGACAGGTTTTTTGAATAACCGCCGAGTCGCGTCGATCGCGGAATTGCGAGATCGCTGGCCTACTACCACACGAGCGGAATCAGTTTCGCACGCGGAACCACGACGCCCGTTAGACCACCATGCTTGGCGATCAACTCCGAGGTCTGTGAACGCAGAAATGCAAATCGCGCCGGATCCGGTTCGGTCGAGAGATACGCGTCGAGCAGTTGTGACATCCGCTGATCGTATTCTTTCTGCGAACGTGAATGCCATTCGCAACGCCCAGGCAATCGCCGCAAGTCGCCGTCGAAGGTCGGACTGATGTGATACATCTCGTGAACGACCGTCAGCAACTTGTCCTCGAATGGCTGATCGAGAAACCGCGGTAAGCAGAACGTCATCAAGTACAGCATCTCGCGGCCATCGACGAAGTAGCGTTGTACTCCATACAGCACGCCGGAATGTCGTTTGATGAGGCTACCGTTTCGCAGTCGCAAGGGCGTCACGCGTGCTTGCAGGCCGTAACGGCTCCGGTTGCGACTGGGGTGTGAAGGTCATGAGAATACGTGACGGATCGAGATGCGCGAACGAAGGGGAACGTGCGGCAATATCGTGAACCAATTCGTGCATCGCACGCGTAAAGTCGAACGGTGTCGCAGATTTGACCGTGCGGCGCGTGAGGAGTGTACGCCGCGGCAACGATTCGACCGAGTCGAACCGCAACTGCATCGGTCGGCGGATCGGTTCACGACGTTCATCGCGACGTTCATCGCGAGCGTAATCGCGAATCAGTTCGCGATTACGCTCGCGTTGCTCGTCCACCAGCGGGTTCGTCACGCCGAGCATCCGTGTGTGTCCTTGTGGGGGAATCCAGTAGTACCAGGAGCGTGCCTGGAAATTGGCGTGTTGAGCAGCAATCGTAGATGACGAGGCAAGTCTGGTCAACTGGGCAGGGGGGATTTCTACCAAATCGAAGTCAATCGGACTTTCTTTGCGGCTTCCAGTCTGATCGCGCTAAACCTTTCGATCGTGCAAGCCGATACATTCGGCAGACTCACAGAAATTCGGCATGGTTGATGAGGTGTGACATGGGTGGGACTCGTCAGGTGCATGGTCTGCGCGGATTGGTCGCTGGCGTGAGCTTGGCGGCGCTCGCCATGACTGGTTGTCAAACGTGGTACGGCGGCATGACATTGCCGAGCGGCCAGTACTTGAAACATCGTCCGCAGTATTTTCCGGCGGAACCGCGATTCCCACTCCAACGTGAAGTGGATTCGATGGCCGATCCGGATGGCTTGTTGCGTCGTGGTGCGGCCGGCGCGGCACCCGCGATCGCTCCTGCGGGTGTACCTGCAAACCCAGCGCCCGCCGTTGGGGGCGCGGCCGCACCTGCCGCGGGTGGAGCGGCACCAGCTCAGGAAGCGCCCAAGGGCATGTAACTCGGATCTGTGTGAATTGAGCCCCACACAAGTGGGGTTGATTTGATGCACGGTCCCTGGCATAAGCCGTCGTCTTCTCCATGGAAGGGGATCGCTCATGCGTCAGGGATCGTGCGTTGTTCTGCTCATACTTGCTGTGAGCGGCTGCCAATCTGCAAACAAATACACTTCGCCATCGCAACCGCTCAAACCAATGGTCTCGCCGAACGCCTCGGCGACGCGGACGCCTGTCACTCGCAGCGAAACACCCTTCAATACTCTCTCGATGGGCAGCGCGAAAACGCCCGAGACGCGCTCTGCCGCCGGCGAAATGCCACGGCCCATTCTGCCCGCAACTAGTATGCCCGCAACTAGTATGCCCGCAGCCAATCTGCCGGCGCCAGTCACGCCAAGTGCGCCCGTCATTCCCAGTTCGCCGAGCGTCATCGCCGAAACGCCGAAAGCGCCCGAGTTGCCCGCCGCGCCCGCACCTCTTGGCGGACCGTTGATGGTGCCCGACTTGACCAAGTAATCGCTCCGCCCACGAATTCATCGCAACGCAACCGCTGCGGTTGGTATGTTAATCGCGATATGCATCGATACTTCGCGACCTGTGCCCGTGGGCTAGAACCAATCCTCGTTCGTGAACTCGCCGCGCTCGGCGCCGAAGCGGAGCCTGGTCGTGGTGGCGTGGCGTTTTCCGGCGATCACGATCTGCTCTACCGCGCCAATCTTTGGCTCCGCACGGCAGTCCGCGTCTTGCGGCCGATTCACGAAGCCGACGTGTACTCGCCGGACGAACTCTACGACGCCTGCCGTACCATCGATTGGTCCACATTGATGTCGCCGGACCAAACACTTGCCGTCGATTGTAACGTGCGTGATTCCCGCATTACCCATTCGCAATATGCCTCACGCCGTGTAAAAGATGCGATCTGCGATCAGTTCCGCGAGAAAGTCGGCCGCCGACCGAGTGTCGATACCGACACGCCGATGATCGGCCTCAATTTGCACATCTCACGCGATCACATGATTCTCAGCCTCGATTCGTCGTGGCATTCGCTGCATAAGCGCGGCTATCGACCGATTCAAACACGCGCGCCGTTGAACGAAGCCCTCGCGGCCGGACTCTTGCAATCAACTGGCTACGATGGCGGAGTCCCCCTGGTCGATTGGATGTGTGGTTCGGGCACGTTCCTCATCGAAGGCGCGTGGATTGCGATGAATCGACCGCCAGGCTTAACGCGAAAGTGGTTTAGTTTCATGGGGTGGCCAGATTTCGATCGCCCCTTGTGGAACGCGATTCGCGAAGACGCACGGCGTGGCACTCGAACTGCCGCTCAGCCCGATCGTTGGGGGCGACGTGCGCCGCGATGCGATCGCGTTCGCTCACGACAACGCAAAAGGCGCCGGCGTCTCGAACGTGTTGCGGTTGGCGGTTCAAGACTTAACGACCGCAAAGCCGCCGGACGGTCCGCCAGGGATGATTATTTGCAACCCACCTTACGGAGAACGGCTCGGCGAAGAGAAAGAGTGGATTCCGCTGCATCGCGCGATGGGCGACGCGCTGAGTCGCTGGCCAGGGTGGCGCTTGTTTGTGTTTACGTCGAACGATCGACTCGCGCGCGCGATCGGCCGCAAGCCGATTCGTCAGCTTCCGTTCTTCAACGGTAGCATCCCTTGCAAATTGTGGGAATTCGCGAGCGATCGCTAGTCTGGACTTGGTTTAGACTTCTTCCAGGGGGCGTTTCGCGTCGCCGAACGTCTTCGGACGCACGTCCATTTTGTCCATCAACGACAGAAACAGGCGACACAACTGGCGTTCCGGTTTCCCTGTGTAATCGAGTACGCGGCCCGTGCGTAACCGTCCGCCGGCGCCGCCGAGAACGATCACGGGTAACTGGTCGTTGTCGTGCCGTGCGCCGGCCATCATGCTCGAACAATGCATCAGCATCGTGTTATCCAGCAACGTGCGTGACCCTTCCTGAATGGAATCGAGCTTGCGTGCGAGATACGCGACTTGTTGCATGAAGAACTGGTTCACGGTCAGCCAATCCTCACCGTCGGTATGCGATAGCAAATGGTGAATCATGTAGTCGATGCCGTGTCCCTTCTGCTCGACGCTCGAGAGATTCGGAAATCGCAGCGCGCTGTGATCGTTGTTCAGTTTCAAGGTCGTGATGCGCGTCGTGTCGGTCTGGAAACCCAAGACGAGGATGTCGATCATCAACTTCATGTGTTCAGAGATGTCCTGCGGTACGCCGTCGGTCGGACGCTTCAGATTCGGCTTGGTGAGTGTTGGCCACCAACCTTGGAGTTGACCGCGTTTGCCGGCGTCGGCGATCCGTTTCTCGACGTCACGCACGCTATCCAGATACTCATCCAGTTTACGTTGATCGTTGCTACTCACTTGTCCACGTAGGCTCGTCGCATCCGCGAGAACCGCGTCGAGTACGCTTGTGTCTTCTGGCGACGCTTCGTCCTTGAAAAGGCGATCGAACGCGAGTGCTGGATACAGTTCGAGTGGTGTCGGCGTGG
This sequence comes from Ottelia alismoides, assembly GCA_037367405.1. NCBI lineage: Eukaryota > Viridiplantae > Streptophyta > Magnoliopsida > Alismatales > Hydrocharitaceae > Ottelia > Ottelia alismoides. Next base: position 132,258 of record JAZKJV010009207.1, read on the forward strand.
TGGGCGAACTCCACGAAATGTGCGAACTGTAGAGCATGCTATAGTTTTTGTGAACCGACGGGTTTGACTGTTCGCATGCGAGGACGAGGCTGGGAACCTTGTTGCTTTTGCCGTATGTTTGGGCTAGGAGTTGATCGAAACTGGTGCCGGAGCGAATATCGCCGCCGCTCGCGATCGGCGCGCCGGAGAGCATGTTGCCCGTCTGCGAACTGTGGATGTTCCCTTTGCGGGCTTCCTCGTGATACAGCCCACGAACGAAGAGGAGTTTCGAACGGAAGTCGGCAAGCGGCTTCAGTACTCGGCCCAACTCCATCGCCTGGCCTTCGCCCTTCGCCCACCATTCTTTCGAGTGAAATCCGTTTCCAGAAAAGGTAACGCACAATCGAACTGGTGCATCGCTGGAGGATGCGCCCGACGGCCGTTCGTCGCCCCACACGTTCCGTGATTCGAGCCACGGCAACGCCATCGATACGCCGACACCACGCAGGAACGTTCGTCGACTGAATTGATGTTCGCGCATGTTTGGATCTCACGAAAGTGGTGTGTCTTGGAACCGTGGCAGGTTTGGTATTGTAGTTCATCGCAGAGGCATTGCGAAGCCCGACGCGGACTCCACGCCGTGAGAGCAGGTGCGGCGGTGGGGCCTGCGGGCCGCATCGCCAAGCCTCGTCGACTACTCTCGTCGACTACTCTCGTCGACCACGACCGATGCTTGCTGCCAGTGTCTGGAAGCACGCTCGTGGCGACGATGGCGGTGGTATTGATCACTTCTCCCTTCGTTGAGAGAAGTTGATCCGGCTGTTCGGCACCGGACCGCAGTCCTGTTGAACTCTGGCGATCCGGTAACCGATTCCCACTCACTTCCGCAAGAACCGCCCACCGACGATGATGATCGCCGCTCCGATCAGGCCACTCAATGCCTCGGGCGACACCATCGCGCCGATACCAGGGATGCCAAACGAGTGCCCGAACAGCGCCACGATGATGCCGATCATTCCAGGAATCGACGACTTGTAGCCGTAGTACACAATCGCCGACACCAGCAGGAAGAATCCGCCGATCACCGCACCGTAGTTGCTCAGCGGACGCCGTATCGCCTCTGGGACAATCGGAATCTTGACGGGTTGATATCCGCCTGGTACGCCCTGGACACTCGCGGCGTTTCCGGCGGTCGTCGAGATTTGATTCAGCGCACCCTTGGTATTGCCCGACGCAATCCCTTTATCCAATGTCGCGGCGGCATTCTTCGTGACCGCAACCCATTTATCGATGATCCTGTTTTGATGCATCCACATCAGACCGATCGTGAAGACCGCGGCGCCGACAACGAATCGCAACCGCCGACCGAACCAGTTGTGCAGCATGTTGCGGAATCGCAAATCGCGTCGCTTCACGCCCGCGATGTTGTATCCTTCCGGCGGTTTGCGCATGCGTGCCGTGCGGATCATACCCTTCAAGTCGACCGGCTTTCCTTCCTTCGCAGCAGCCTGAACAGCGTTCGCTTGATCGACCATCGCATCCGCCAACGCCGCTGCTTGATCGCGAGCATCCTTCGCCGACACACCCTTCGCCTCGAGCGCTTTCGCTTGCACTTCCTCAAGGTGTTCGCGTTCTTTCTCCTCGGTTCGTTCGCGAATCTTCGTCTCGAACCATGCGATGATCGGCTCGCGCCACGCGGCGAACTTCTTACCGCTCTCGCTAATCGCCCCCTTGCGATACAGGCGGGCGCTCAGTTTCGCATCGTAGCCGAAGAGCGTCTCGTACAGTTCCTCCCAATCGTCGCCCGCATACTTGCACACGAATTGCCGCAACGATTCCTCTTCGAGGCCGTTTATTCGCATCGTCTTAAACAATGACTTCGCGCTTTCGATCGGACCTTTGCGTGCCGACTTCTCCGCCGCGTCGGTCATCATCCACAACACATAGGCCAACCCCACGCCCACCAAACCAAATGCCAGCGTTTGCCACAGGAAACCGAATACCGCCAACGCAACGACGAACAAGAATCCACCGCCGACGAACATGAGCCAGTCGATGATGCGACATCCGAAAAGCCATTCGCGAAACTTCGTAAACAGGTGCGAACCGCTCATCGTGCCCTGAATGATGAAATATGCGATCGGCGTGATGAGCATCATGCCTAACAGCCCGCCCCGCCCAGCTATACATTCCACTGACGCCCAACCCGAGGATGCCGAGGACACACACGGCAAAAAATGCGATCGACATCGATGTTTTCAAACCGCGTTTGCTTGTGCTGTTGAAACTCGATGCCGCGAACTCCAGTTGTTGGGCGTGTTCTTCCTTCGGCGTGAACGGTCCGGTTCGCGACATCCCCAAATAGGCTTCAAGTGCCAGAATCACATCGTCCATCGTTTGGTAACGGTCTTGCGGCTTTTTCGCGAGCATCTTTTGCAAAATGCCGGAGAGCGCTTTGGGCACGCGACGGACGATCTGTTCCGGCGGTACGATCGGCTCGGTTTGGTGCTTTGACATCACCTCCAACGCCGACTTTCCAGAGAACGGCGGTTTGCCCGTGACCAGGACGTACAGCGTGCAACCGAGCGAGTAGATGTCGGCGCGAGCGTCGACGGTCGAGGAATCGCGTGATTGTTCGGGCGCCATGTACGAGGGCGTACCCATCACGACGCCTGCGCGAGTCATCCCAGTGTCCGCGTCGTCGTCACCCAGGTGGGTTTCCGCACCTTTCGGTTGCGGCACGTCGGGTGTGGGGAGTTTGACGAGGCCCAAGTCGGCCACTTTCACGATGCCTTCGGTGTTCAGCATCAGGTTATCTGGCTTGATGTCGCGATGAATCATGCCTTGGTTGTGCCCGAACTTCAGCCCACGCGCTGCCTGCAACGTGTAACCGACCGCGACTTCGACATCGAGCTTGCCTTTCTCCTTCACTTCGTCCATGAGCGATTTGCCGTTCACGAACTCCATGCTGAAGTAGTGAATGCCGGAATCTTGGCCGATGTCATACACTTGGATGACATTGTGATGCACCAATTGGGCGGCGGCGTAGGCCTCGCGTGTGAAGCGTGCGACGAACCCTGGATCCTTCGCTAAACGCGAGTGCATGATCTTGAGTGCGACTTTGCGATTGAGCGAGGTTTGTCGACCCAGCAACACCGCCCCCATCCCACCCTTGCCCAGCACTTTGACGACTTCGTAACCGCCGAGTTTTTCCGGAATCTCGTCTGGGCCAGATTTCGGCTTGGCCTTCATTGCGGGTTGGTCGTCGCTGAACGCGGAGGTTTGGTCTGGGTTGCCTGCGCCTGCTTCCGACGCAGAAAACACTTCCGTGCCTTCGCCCGCCGCCGACTGACCAAACGCGCCGGTTTTGTTCACATCGCGATCGAGTTCGGTGAACTCGCCCGTGCTGTTGGGGTCTTGCACGGCCGACGGTGAGAACGCTTGCGTGCGGTCCGGTCGGCTTTCGATTTCCGTGAACGCGCCTGTGGTGTTCGGGTCGTCGATGCCGGACGGCTGGAACATCGCGGTCGCTTGCGGCTGCGGCTTTTCGAACTCCGTGAACGCGCCGGTCGAGTTCGGATCGGCTGCGGCGACTTTGCGTGGTGCGGGCGCCTTCGCCGGCCCACTCTGATCTTGCGTGCCGAGTTTCTTCGCCGCGATGGTGCCTTCTGGATCCTCTGGCACGATCAAAAGAAACTGGTGCTGGCACTTCGGGCACTTGGGCTTGAACTGGCCAGGCTTCAACCCTTTCGGATTCAGTACACCGTTGCAGTAAGGGCAAGTAATACTCATGCGAAATGATCTCGTGCGGCACCCGTCGCAACGTCGTGGGCGACATCAGATAACGGATAAAAGAAACGACGCGAGTCGCTAGGGGTCTGCCGACGACGATTGTACCTAACTCGTCGTCGGACGCGACTGGAAACTTGTGGAGCGTGAGGTTTCTGAGCAATGCAATGCGACGAATCGGCGACGCGCGCTGACGCGGGCGGTTCCGATCTGCGGAACGCGACGCGCACTACTCCACGAGCGTTAACGATACTTGCACGCGGTTTTGCAAGATGCGTTCGAACACGGAGCGGATGTTGTCAATGCGCGTCTGATACGGGCCTGTGATAATTTGTTCACTGGGCAAGGGGTTCAGAGGATCGGTCGACGTATTCCCAGCATGTGCCAGAGCCTGTAAGAATCCCAAGGCTTTCGGTCGCAAATCGCTCGAACTGCTGAACAAGTCGCCGAACGCGATGGGGTACACACGCACGGGCGCGTTCGGTAGCGAGTAGCCGCCTTCCTCCACGGGCTTCGCCATTTGACTCGTAATGGCGATCGCTGGTGACGTGCCCGCGAATCGCCTGGGTTCGTGAATAATTCGCCGCTCTCGTTGTACGTGTACTCTGTCGACTCACCGGAACCGCTGAAGCGAAAATGTTGCACAGCGTTCGGCACACCGTCGGTTTCGAGGATCACGATCTTCGAGGCGCCGCGGCGGCCAGTACCCACCCCAGGCTGATACGAGAACATGTTGTGCGCCAAGGCCAAGCCTGTCGCTGGATCGGTCGATCCGTTCGCGTTCGGTAAATTGCCATTCAATCGCGATCCCAGGCCGACGTTGTACGGTAATAACTCGGCGGTCGGATTCGAAACGATCTGGGATAACAACGACTGCGGATAAAAGAGCGACGCCTTCAGTCGCGGCCAATCTTGCCCCATCGGTACGCGCCACGTCGTGTAGTGGGGGTACGCAAAAAAGATCATGCCCATGTGATCATTCGGATGGTTGAACTTCGTCTCTTCGATCGCGGATTGGACACCGACTTTCAACTGCCACCCTTGCGCCTCGCGCACCGTGCCCGCCAACCAGTTTCTCACAGGTTGACGTGTATTCAGAAACGCCAACATGGTCATTGGACCAAACCAGAAATGCAATCGCGGCCGGTTCGGATTGTCAGTGTAATTCATGTATGGACGTGGATTCGCCGGTCGGGGTCCGATTCCATCTGGATCATATGATGATGTTGTACCAATCGTGATCGTTGACCCTTCTGGCCATGGGATATTCTCCACACCCGCGAGCGCAAGCCGAGCATCATAATTTGCGTTATTTGCAGAGTATCCTAACACGAAGTCGATGTAATCGCGCCAAAATCGTGCATTCTGATTCGAGCCAAAATCATCAACATGATCTGGGATGGACGTGTAATACACAATTCGGCCAGCTCGTAGATTCGATGGAAGTACTTGGGGGCCAGTCTTCAACCAGGCCAGTACGGCGCGATAGTTGATCCGAAACGGTCGATTGCCACTCGTCGCATTGCGCAAGACATGCCCTGGGAGCGGATTCAAGAGTGTTTCGTTGATACTTTGCGTGCCGGATTGGACCGGATTGTTATCCGCTTGAGGATTGAAATAACGATACGTCGACGGCGGGCCGGTATCTGGGCTGTCACCACGCAAAAAGAATCGCCGCCGCCAATCGCCGATCCAGTTCCCATTCGTATCGAGTGCCGGAATGCTTCGATCGACCGACTCCGGCACGGGCGGACCCACATTTCCACCGCCAAATCGTGGGTCGGGTGGCCACTGGAAGAATGTTTTCCCCCAATACGCTGGCCCCATCGTATACCCTTGATGGTTTCCCCAAATAGTCGATGTTGTCAGACGAATCCCCGTGCTGGTCGCCGAATTCACATATTGGTCGACACGCAAATCGTAACCGTGGCGTTCCCAGGCATCGTCGTAGAAGTTCGTCCAGTCTGTGCCGCCTTCGATGGTGTTGCCGTTCGCGATCGGTGGGCGTGTGGCTGGAATGGATCGTGGCGTCGGCGTCGGATTGCTACCACTCGCGAACAACAAGTCCACGGCATTCCGTGCTGCGCCTTGGGGGTGCGTGACATCCCAATTCTGACCCGTTGTCAATACGACGCCCCCCTTACGCGGATGGCGGTCGCCGGCATACTGTACCGCGGCATTGGCTTGCAACGCGAAACTCTCCGGCGCTGGCGTTGGCCCTTGCGAGTTGCTGACATCGTTGGGGTTGTAGCCGGACCAGTTGTAAGTCGGCGGCGTGTAGGTCGCTGGGTTCCCAGAATTGATAATCGGCGGATTCCAGCGGTGAAAGGCGTTCCGGAGGTTCGCCACCGCACTGATGACATTCACGGGCGTGCTGGGTGTCGTCACGTTGATCGGATCGAAGCGGAAATCGCGGATGAGCGGTGGACCGTTCGGCGTTTCGATGGTGTGGTTGTTCGGCGCGAAGACTTCGCGTGTGCCGGCGATGAAATTGCTTTTCATCATCAAGGGGTGCGGTCGAGCGCTCGGCGACGCGTTCACCAGATTGCGATCAGGATTGGTGGTTTGGTAGACATCGTATCGGCTGTAGTGGCCGAATCGCGGCACGTTTGGGTCTGGGTTCAGCAGCCCATGCACGAAATCGTTAGAATTGGCGGTACCTGGTTCCCAATGCAGCGTGCTGCTGAATTGCATCGAACCAGACATGTCAAGAATGATCGCGAGGTCACGCGGACGATGCGCCGCGACGGCGCGCACTTCGAGCGGCATCGAATTGAAGCCAATCACTCGGCCGAAGTACGTGGGTTGTTCGCCGTCAATCACGACTTCCATCGCCGCCCACGACCGGCCGTTCGGCTTCGCGGTCGGAAACGTCGTCCGAAAACGCTTTAACACAGGATCGTACTCGTACAGGCCCGCACTCACGCGGCGAATCCGACTACTCGTGAAGTATTTGTTGAGGAATACGTTCGCCTGCACGACTTCGCGCGCCGTCGTTTCCGCGACGCCGCGTTTGTTGTCGTACAGATCTGGATCGGTCCCATCTGGATGGCGGTTGTCGAGGACACGTGCACCCGCGAGCGCCGCGGCGTCGGCCGCGTTCTGGCATTGTGTCCGTGCCACCATCAGCATACCTAAGTCGATACCCAGCGCAACGAAGCCAAATAGTGCAATCACGCAAATCGCCAACATCGGCACAATCGTACCGCGGCGAACGGTTCGAGATCGGATTCGAGCCATCGGACGAGTTCCATCAAAGGTGAGGACCAACGTGAAGGGGCACGCAATGGTCCTACCTGCGATGTAGCTTGCAAAACGCGAAACTACCCGCAGATTGCCCAGCCTTGCATGGATCGTGAAAATTGCATTCGCTACTATCTGTACGATTGGTGCAATTGATTTTTTGAGCGGCTGTAAGGGTGTTAGGGGTAGACCTGTATCCCTCGGCATTCCATGTCACGGAATGAGAGAATCGATCATGTCAACGTTTCAAAATCAGGTCGTATTGGTAACGGGTGGTACGAGCGGAATTGGTGCGGCGACGGCGAAAGCGTTCGCGAAAGCTGGCGCGAAGGTGGTGGTCTCCGGTAGGCGTGCGGCGGAGGGAGCGGCAGTCGTGCTGACGATCCGCGAGTTGGGTGGTGAGGCGAAGTTCGTGCAGGCAGACGTCACGAACGAAGCGGATCTGCAGCGTGTTGTCGCCGAGACGATCGCGAGCTACGGACGGCTCGACGTGGCGTTCAACAATGCGGGCGTTGAGTGGACCGGAGCGTTCACGGACGTCACGGAAGCCGATTATCGCAAACTCTTCGACGTGAACGTGTGGGGCGTAATTGCCGCGATGAAGTACGAGATCCGCGAAATGCTGAAAACCGGCGGTGGCAGCATCATCAATACGAGCAGTATTGCGGGCCATGTGGGGATGGCAGGCGTGAGCGTGTACATCGCGGCGAAACACGCGGTGGAAGGCTTGACGAAATCAACAGCGTTGGAGTATGCGAAGCAAGGCATTCGCGTGAATGCAATCGCACCCGCGGCGATCGTGACGGAGATGATCGATCGCTTCGTCGGTGGCGAGCAGACAGAGCAGGGTAAGTATCTCGCAGGGTTGCATCCGATCGGCCGGATGGGGCGTGTGGACGAGGTAGCGGCGGCGGTCTTATACTTGGCAAGCCGCGAGGCGTCGTTCACAACTGGGATTTCGTTACCGGTCGATGGCGGATGGTTGGCGCAGTAATCTTCTCAAATTCTCGGTTTACGATTTTGGAGCGTGCTCATGGCGAAGCTAGTTGTGGTGTATTTCTCGGCTCAGGGCCATACGCAACAGTTGGCGGAAGCGGTTGCGGAGGGTGCGACGAGCGTCGCAGGAACGACGGTCGATGTCGTGCGGATCGTTGGCGAAGACATCAAGGAAGGGCGTTGGAGCAACGATGCGGCGATGGCAAAACTCAACGCCGCCGACGCGATCATCTTCGGTACGCCAACATACATGGGTGGGTATGCGGCGCAGTTCAAGGCGTTCATCGATGCTTGTGGTGGCGTATGGTTTTCACAGGGTTGGAAGGATAAACTCGCGGCCGGCTTCACGCACTCGATGGGGTTGAGCGGCGATAAACTCAACACACTCAACAGCCTGTACATCAACGCGATGCAGCACAGTATGATTTGGGTGAGTGTTGGCCAATTGGTGGAGGGCACGGCGAAGGAGAACGTGAATCGAATTAGCAGTTATAGCGGCGTGATGGCACAGTCCGACTACGGTCAGGACACAATCAGCAGCGGCGATCGCAAGACTGGCGTGCTGCTCGGTCAACGTGTCGCGACGGCCGCCGCACGCTGGACGAAGTAACGATGCGGTCCACTCGGAAGCATGGTGACGCGCTCGAATTGCAAAAGTGATAAAACGAACTTATGACCTCCACAAACATTAGCACCACGCCTACGACCACACGACAACGGATGCCGTGGTGGGTTGCGATCCTCACGGCGATTCTCCTCGTGCCCACGATCGGCATTCCGATCACGATGGGCATCCTTCGTGAACCCGCGTTCCAATCCCTCGACGACGTAGCTGTCGACGAAATCAAGTCGATGGAGTTGTTCATCCTGCAACGGCCGGACAGCGGTGACGACATCGGTGGCACTAAAGGAATGTTCCGCGTGCCGACCGAACACTATACCACAGTCCTCGGCTCGCTGCGGAACGCGACGGCGGTCGAAGCGGCGCAACCGCGTGGCATCTGGCTCGGCCGCATGATCGTGAAACTCAATGACGGTCGCCGACAAACTGTGATGTTCCATCGCCCTCGAAGCGACGGCGGACCGAGTGGTGCGAGTCGTATCGAAATCCGGATTGGCAAAAACCAATTCCTGGGTCCGGATGTCAACACGTTCACGAAAACGCTCGACCAAATGATTCCGAAACCGCCCGCCGACGAGAACGCCAAATCGTGAACCCCACGCAACCCTTGACACGCTTACCAGCGAAACTGCATCGCCGCGTGTGCTTCGTCCTCACCGAAGATGCCGTACTCGCCGAAGAACTGCTCGCGCGTAAAAAATTGGCGAACGAAGTTGCTGGCCGATTATCCGAGCGAGTCCTCCTGATTCGCCCAGGACGGATCGAGATGGTTCTCGACGAACTCGCGAAGATGGGACACACGCCACAAGTCATCGGCCGGACGGGGTCGTAAAACAACAGAATGCCTCCGACGCCAGACGACATCTCAGCCGAGTTTGTAACCGCCACGGCCTACTGCCGCGAGACCCTCCTGCACTACGCCGATCCGCTCTTTCGATCCGTCGCTTCACAACTGGTGAAGCCGAAAATCGGTCAGACACGCGACGAACTCGCCGAGAAAGCCGCCGAGACACTCACGAATCCGCCGGTCATCGATCGGCGACTCCGTGACCTCTCGGAATCCGCCAAGACACTCATCCGCCTCATCGGTTTGTCACGCCAAACACGTTGGAAGGTCGGGGCACCTTCTCACGCTCGCCGCCGCGACTGGACACGGCGAGGGGTTCACGCCGGTCCAAACGCTGCTCGACCGCCGGTCTGCTGTATCA
>JAZKJV010009208.1:600000-880423 GCA_037367405.1 Ottelia alismoides
CTCGCAGATGCGCCCATTTAATCCCGATTTACTTCCCACTGACGGCGGTGATTTGTTTTAGAAACGAAGGGTTTCCAGTTGGGGAATGGCTGCGTATGTAAAAAGAACAAAAGGGGGGAGCTTTGTTTCAAAAAAAGGGAGAGTTTTGAAAGAAAAAAATGTGTGGGCTATTTATTGTAAGGTTCAAGGGGCCTACGGTTTACAATTAAAAAAGTGGTTGATTTGGGCCCCTTTGGGCCCGAGAAAAAAAAAGAGAGAGAAGTTTCAAAAAAATGGAAGAAAAAAAAGAAAAAAAAAGGGCGCGTACAAAATGAAGAGTCGTACGCAAGTTAAAAAAAATTGTTTTGCGAAAGCCGATAAAAAAAATGAACGGCTTATGTTAAAAAAAACAAAAATTACGTCTTTTGGTTTCTCTCAACTTGATCAATGCTCATGTTCTATCAAGTATGGGAGAAAGGGGGAGTCAGAAATGGAATATTCTTCAGGACTTCTGCGCATCCACGACTGACAGACCAACACTCCAGATTTCTACAAATCATCCGTCTTCACCAAGCATCAACTTCTTCGTCGAGGCGTATACTTCTTCTTTTACGAGCCGATCAATTTACCGCGCTGGACTTCTTCTAGAGCGATTCTTCTCCAGGCACGACAGAGATATGTTCCGGTGACCTGATATCGCAGCGGTTCTACAGGCATGACAGAGATACGTTCCGATGACCTGAAAGCCGCAGACCCGTCCTCGTGCGAGGTCTTCTACCAGCAGCAGACTTGTGTTCTTCTTGTGATGTATCGTGTGAAGATGTGTTGTATACTTTCTTTTTTGCAAGCTGCAGCTTTCTCAGCTCCGGCTTGAGGGGGAGTGTTAGAGAATGTGATAGGCGGGTAATTGAATCTCACCAAGATCCAATTACCCCACTCATGTTTAGTCCCACATGGATGAGCGTTGGGACTCTGGTCTGTCCGAGAGGCTATATAAGGAGTTCCTCACCCCCTGTACTCATTGAAAAAGTCAATAGACAAACACGCCCTATTTGAGGACTTCTCCTGTGGTTTCATCCCGCTCATCACGGAGTAGGGTTCCACGTTAAAGCATTCTTTATCTTTTTCCATGTTCGCTTACGCATGTTTATTTTCTTAACATGTTCTATCGATAACTAGGCTCATGCATCCATATTGGTTTCTCAAAATGAATGCTTCAAGATTGCATGTAAATGTTGGGGTCACTTTACAATGCTAAGGGATCGTCCAATGGTTGAGACTTGTGGTGTTCTCACGATTGGGAGTTCTCAATCAAGAAGGCATACAAGGTATTGCCTCTACCCTAGGTTTTTATCCATGTGATATAGTACATGACTATTAGTTTATAAAAAGATCTGGAATTCAAAATCTTCCTCGAAAGTTAAGATTTTTTAAGCTACTGAGAAGGGGACGTGTAACGATAAAAGTTCGTAGAGCCAAGATCTTTTTCTTGGCAAATTATATATTTTTGTTGTTTACTAATACTTCTGAAGAAGTAGAACATGTGTTCTTCTCTTAAGAACACGTGTTCTTCTCTTACAATTGGGTTAAAGAAATTTTGCATAGCTTCTAGATGTCTTTTAGGGTGGCATAGCATCGTTCTCGACGTGACTAGCTACAGCCATTGATTGTTATATGCTCTTTGTGTTTAATTGGTAACATGGTTGTTTTCTACTAAGGAAAATCTTGTGAGATAATGTAATGAAGCATGCTAAAACTCTCGTGGAGTCTTGATTTGTCTAACTATTTTGTGCAATTTATCCATAAATTTACAGGGTAAGCAACAATTGGGATGCCTACATTTTTTACCTCATGATATAAATACCCTCTTATCAATGGACACTTAAATCCGGACACTAATACTCACATCGAAAAACACAGGGCATATTACTATGCATGTGTGCGCATGTCTATGCATATATAGATATTTGTACACATGTTAACATGTATATGTGTCTACATAACATATCTAAATGTATGTGTATGTGTATATATGCCACGTATATGTGTGTGTGTGTCTGTATTTTCTATATATGCATGTGTAAGTTCCAAAGTAGGAAATATAGATATTGATATCGTATCAGTCAGCCCGGAAGAGAATATATTGAGATATATCGAAGACATCGGTGGAAATGTCAAAAATAGCTCAAAAAGCCATTTTTACCGTTTTTTCAGAAATTAAGATCATCCAAGATATTAAAACAACAAATAACCTGCAAATACACATTTATATCACACATATTAGTCACCTATACCCCATATATCACACATATCGATCATATCGAACCTATCGTTGTTAATGCTGATTATTGGTTTATATATATTGGAAATGGATTTCATTCAAGTTCTTAAAACATTAAATAGCTTAGAAATATACACTTAGAATATAGATCATATATGATCCCTATATCGCACATATTGGTCATATTGAACTTATCGTTGTTAATGTTGACTGGTGATTAATAAACACTGAAATTGGAATCAAAGTAGCTAAGTTAAACATATTTAGAACACCTGTTTTGTTCAAGGAAGATAGTGAATGGCATTGAGATGAGTCATTTGATTCAAAAAATGTACATAATGATTAATGAGACAATGTTTCTTTGGTATAAAGATTTATCTATTCACAAAAATAAATGAAAATGAAAATTAATGCAATATTGTAAAAGAGATTACGTAGTCATGAGGGGTTTAGAACCAATTGTTCCATAGAGGGTAAGGTACGAAATATCGATATCATAATGGTCTGCCCAGTGGAAAATGGCGTAAAAAACGATATCATATCGGACCCGTGATTCTAACTTGATCAACATTAGACTTGTTTTCGTCTCTATTTCCAAAGAGTGAGAAATCCACCAATTGAAGAATCGTAGTATGCACCCCCTGTAGCACCATAGTCTACCAGACGGGAAACAAAATATATAATTCACGATGTGTTTCAATACTATGAGTAGCAAAAAAATAGTGAAACCAATCTTACAATGGTAATACCATTGATATATATATAGATAGATATCAACGAAATATCAACGATATCAGACAATATCCAAGAAATGCTACACTGAAATCAAACAATTTTGACCGATATGGTTCGATATCGACGATATATCATCGATATCTTGAAAGATATCGGCCGATATCCAGTAAATGGTTATCTATATAAATATCAGTATGGGCTCTCCACTGATATTGATATATTTTTTTATCCAAAAAGGGGGAAACACGCTTAGGTGTCCACCCCACGCCGATACATCACAATATGATCTTCTATGTGTGTAACTATTTATACATGTATATGCGTACGTATCTATATGTATATTAATTTATAAGCATACATAATACATGAAACTAATATGTGTTGTATATGTTGTATGCCTAAGCATCTGCATGTCTGAAATTTATGTATGTTCATACATGTACAAGTACATGTGTTTGATGGTACCTTCAATATGTTTAACCGAAAAAATTGAAAATGGATTAAAAAATGTAAAAAGAAGGTAAATGGCCCTATTTTAAACTTAAGCGCATGTCTTAATCTCCCGACACCTCGAGTCATGTCATGCACAAGCATGGATGGTGTCTAACATAACACGCATCTCCTAGGCACCCAAACGAGCATCAAGAATGCCTTTGACAATAGCGACTAGAACTTTGTTAACCTCGCATTGTCCTGTCATCTCTTCTTCCATGATCAATCATTCAATGATATTTTGCCTCCACCTTTCATGCTACCAAGTGGAAAGAGTCTTGTCTTGGTGTCCCCCTCAATCACCCAATATTGCCTAGATTTTCTCCTCTGTTTAAATCTCTTATCCTGAGACCCTATTTTAATAATGATGCACACAATTACCGATAGGCATTCACATTATTTTTATCTTCGCACTCACATTATTGTACCCACGTAAATGGTCCGGTGGTAGTGTAGTGTGCCTACCACCTAAAAGATCATGGTTCAAATCCCCCCTCTGCGGGTTACGTTAGGTAGTCGATAGCCAACATAATAATAGTCGAATTTTCAACATGGATTTGAGCAAGAATTCCTGTGGTCGACCCTACTTATAGTGAGAGAAGGCTTTGCCATTTTTTCAGCTTGTACATTATTAAAGATATCAGTCCAAGTCTCCAAAAAAGTTTCACTTATTTTTATCAATTATTGATGCATTTACTTATTTAAGAACTTGTAAAAGCTCACAGATGCATAAGTAGTCAAAAGCCAATGTAAAAAATAATCAAAATTTTCAACATGGACTTAAGCACGAATTCATGTAGCCGACCCTACTTCTAATGGGAGAAGGTTTTGCCATTTTTTGCAGCTTGCATATTATTAAATATATCAGTCCAAGCCCCCGAAATCAAGATAAAGTTTCACTTGTTTTTATCAATTATTGATGTATTTACTTATTTAAGAACTTGTAAAAGCTGACAGATGCATAGGCAAGCATGCAGGATCATATAAGAAGCATTCGAACCACCTAACTAATCGGTTCATACTAAAAAGACGTAATTGATTGTTCGGTTCATACTAAAAAGACGTAATTGATTGTTCACATAAAGTGGCCTAATCGATCAACTTTTGCTCGTGGATTTAATAGATCGATCAATTTTTTAACCTGAAGGATATCCAAGGAGACTTATCGATCACTTTTCATCTTTGGATATTATGACTGGTCGGACAACTTTTGTTATTGATCGATCATGTTCACTGAGTTTATTGGTCACTTTTCAAATGAAGCCTTTAATGGTCAGCAACATGATCGGTCACCCTTTGCCATTAGACCAATCAAGTGTCATGTTGATCGATCAGCTTATGATATTGATCGATCAACTGTGTTTTTTTAAGAAAGATTTTAAAGTTGATAGTATTCCTATTTTGAACCCAACAATTATTATAAACTTACAATGTTTATAATCATCCTATAAAAGCCTCTAGACCCCTTTATTGCTCAACACATCTTACCATGCATCACACGTACACTACATACGTTAAGTATGTCGCATTTCTATTCATTGAGAGCAGCTACTACTTCCGCAAAGCATACTCCTATTGTCCTTAAGCCTCAATCGACATTCAACCTTCAGTCTTGTATGACTCGCTAGAGAAATCATTCATTTAGTTATTCTACTCCACGTGTGATCTTGCTTACAATATACTTTATTCGTCAATGGATCGAGTTTGATATCTATTGATATCGTGCTTATCATTGATACATTTGTATAGCATCTATAAACTATGGCTTGATTAAAAAGCAATTATGTATCTGTTTTTACAAAACCTTGTTGTGCAAGAAAAGCGGTATTCAATTCAACTTGCGCAAATAAATTGGTGAGTGATCCAAGTTTGCGGGAACTTTGGATTCTGAAGTTGAGAAGTCTTTGGTGTGGTCCAAAGTAGTACATTTATGTACATGAGCCTTAATGTGTGATCTAGGGTTGTATAAGCCTTTGGTGTGTGATCCAAAGCATGTATAAAAATGGGTGCATTGCTCACGGTAAATAACTTGGTATAATGTTTGGTTGATCGACACGGCCGACCGGGAATCTCAAGTCGAGAACTTAGATCATAATTCCTCTTTAATATATGTGTGTGATTGATTGTTTATCGTGTTTATTTTGGTTATCTGTCATTGTCATTTTAGATATCATTTTATCTTGAGATTGTCTATGATAACTAGTATTTATCCCCTACAACCCCAGTAATATCCGAATCTTACAAGTATCTACTAAATCTCTTTTTTTTGCATCCACCATTTGGCCCATCAAGATGATACCTCCTCATTTCCACTTCACAAGTCAACAACACCCTCATGTCATCCACCTGTCAAGTTACTCCAACCCTCAAGTGCTGCATTTTTTCTACCCTATCTAGATGCTCTCAGTGACTTCTTGTACTCAATTAGAAAAATCCATATGGACATGAGCCTTGCTATCGGAATCCTCAGTATGTCTTCGACCTGCACATGGTGTTCCACGACCAGTTGCGTGAATCTCGATTCTTGCAGCCACGGTTGTTCGAACTTGAAGTACCTAATGGGTATAATGTGTTCATTGGACTACCAGATCAATAATGTACTATATGATAATGGCCTAGGCTTGGATGCGATGACAGAAAATGAGAATGCCTCTATAAATTCCAAGGAGCCAAGAAGACGTCGATGTTTCCTTCCATGTAAACTATTTTTTTAGAAATCTTCCATGTAAACCTATGTTCATAGATTGGAAGGTCCACCAAGTCCAACTCATCAACCACCTCACCAAAGTCGGCCATCGTTGCATCCTCGCTCGACCCACCTTTCTATCTATCCTCTAATGAAAGCACTATATTGAAAACTCCCCCACCAAAAGGGCGTACTACATTAGAAAGGCCTCCACAAACACCAGGGAAGCCAAGAAGACATCAATTTTCGACCTTGTGATCGAATTCCTCCATGTAAACCATTTTTTAGAAACCCCCCATGCAAATCTATGTTCCTAGAAAGGAAGGTCCACCCCCCAGCTCATCAATCACCTAACTAAAGCTGAACATCATTGCATCCCCTCGTGACCTGCCTTTTTATATATCCTCTAATGGAAAGCATCACATTGAAATCACCCCCAACAAAAAAGGGGGTTCTCTAAGGAGGTCTGCCCAAGGTGGATGCTTCTAGGTGAAAGCACTTTAGCTCTAGCCTCAAGACGAATGGTATCTTTGTTATTACTTTTCCATTTACTTTCATTGTGTTCTCTGGATTCCGTTGGATGTTTTGTGGTCGAAAAACTTTAGTCTTTAGCTCTAGCATCAGAATAAATTATATGTTAATGTTACTTTTCTTGTTCGCAATTATTGCATTCATTTAACGTGTTCTCAGTTGAGACCTTTCTAAAGTATCTTTCAATAGATCTTCAAGACATAAGCTACAGTGAATTCAATTTGCTTTCTCAAAACTTTGGGATCAACTACAAGATGCTACTTTAGGATAACATGGTGAGTGTTTGTCTTAAACTATGTGTTTGAGTATATCACAGTGTTGTTCCATTACGAGCCAAATGAACCGTGAGGGGGTGTGCAGGTACTTTCTTTCTTTTTTACTTTCCCTGTATTGGTTATGCTTGTGTAGACCTTAATTTGACAAGTCCAGGTTTTAAGAGTTCAAAAATGACAAGTTATATCTCAAAATTAGCATAGATTTTTTATTTCTCTAGGTCAGAATTCTCTTTAAATTGAAATTCCTTCCGGATGCACAATTTTCACATGTTCTGGCTTATGAGCTTTTCGCCGTAATTCCATGTTTACACAATATAATACATAAAATGAAGTGTTCTGTAATGGTCTTTTTATGATTTTGGAATGTTCCATCTCAAAATGGGGCCTGTAAATCATTTTGGCAGGGAAGAAAATACTTCAGTGTGCCTTTCGGACTTTAAAAAATTGATTAACTTACAATACCATTATAATACAACGACTATGTTCTTTGATTTAATTTAAAGACAACCACAAACATCCATTCAGCAACTCTAGATCCACCATGAAGAATCATCAAGATTTTCGCATACAATCTAATTTAGATAAAAATTTTTATGAATTTATGAAAAGTCAATAGACTCTATTCTACTCAACAGTGATTATGCGTCAACAAGATAGAACCGAGAAAAAAAAAGACTAACCCTGTGTTTCTCGATCTCGTACTGCGGGCCATTATACTCCTCCAGAACTGCTTGCAACTGATCAGGACTTAATCTAATTACCCTACGATCAAAGTCAAGCAATCAGCAGGTCGCCACAAGATCAGCAGTCGAATTGGATTTTGAACCCAGATGCCACTCCAAACTCACCATTTGGTCTGGTGCAGCACCTTCGCTCCGGGAATCTCCTTCAAATCCACGACAAAATCCCGAAAGATCATGGGCCATTGCCCACCTCCGTCCGGCGCCTTCGATGTCAGGAGCTTCACCTTATCAGACTTCAGGTACTTCACGAAGTCCTCCACCTCCAACTTGGGCAGGGTCTCCACATTCCTATCAAACTCCTCCTCCTCTGACAAACCGGCCTTGAAGACCTCCTCCGGCACGTAGAGCTGCCCTTTGAATTCCCTCAGCAGATCCTTGAGGTACACCGGCCTCGCCCCCTCCTCCGCCTCGCGATCGCCCCCGAAACGATCGTGCAGACGCCTCGTGATCCCCGTGCCCCGAATTGCATGCTTGCGATCGGCAAGGGCCTCCTTCTCGCGGAGCGTGAGGAGGCGTTCGCCGACGAGGAAGCGGGGTTCGACCTGACTGGGGTTGTCCTTGAGGATTCTGGAGATGAAGTCGTCCGAATCGGAAGCGGGGGCTGTGGGGCTTGGGGAGGCGGAGAGTGGGCGGAGGAGGTGGTGGGTTCTGGAGGAGCGAGTGAAGGTGCGGGACTTGGCGGAGAATGGGAGGCGGCGGTGGAGGATGGGACTTGGGGACAGGAGGAGGGCGGTGGTGGTGATAGTCATCTCCTCCGAGGAGGGGATGTAGGAAGGGAGCGGGCGGGTATGGGAGATGGCGGAGGGTTTATCCGGTTCTTGAGAAGGGTTTAATTGTAAATTTGTCTGTTTGCGTGCTGCCGTTACCTTCCAATCTTGCTATCGAGATATATATCACGTTAAACTTACGAGAACAAAAAAAAATGTCAGAGCATGACAACATGTATTCTGAATCACATCATCGTGTTTTCTCTTTTCTGATCTTCTCTTTCATGTTTGGATCATGTGGTTCAGAATGCATGCTTTCATGCTCTCACATTTTTCTGCTCTCATAGGATCACTCTCATATCTCATATTTATATGGTGGTATTGATTTAGATAAAAATTGTATACTTACTAAGCTCATATCTGATTTGATAATGCCTGTCAAACTATATATTAAAGGTCATTTATATATTAGTGTATATAAAATTCTAGTTGTAGCCTATCAATTGTAAATTTAGATAATGTAACTATAAACTCAAATAGAATAGTGCATATTCAAGTAGGTAAAGTGCATGGTTTATTATTGGCTTGTAGTGGATGTGGTTGTAATAGTCGACTAACTAGGTGGATTAGCCGACTCAACTAATCCAGTTGAGGGTAGCCGACTCGATTGGACCTGGTCGGGCAACCCGACTAATCGGGTTGACTAGTCAGCCGACTTTTACATAGAGCTTTTTTTTAATGTTTTGCATTTTAAAAGCAAACTTATTCTAATATACTTAATGTAATATTTAAAGTCAATTACTTCTTCTGTTTTATATAGATAGTATGGAAAATGTACATATCTATGTAAATATATAAGAATATATGTATAAAAATGAATTATGTATTTAAAATAATTAAAAAATTAAAACCAACTAATGACATACTAAATTCGATTAATCGCCTGATTGTCCATTAATCCTTAATCAGTGACCCTGCCGACCAACTAGAGATTTATGCAACCTTGGAAGCGGATAATGCATATTCAAGGAGAGAATAGACGTAACATATTGTAGAGAAAGACATGAACGATGCATCCTTTTTTATTCTAGGCAAGATTGAGAAATTCATCTTGCCCTCAAACTTATATGCAGTGAATGCCAACACCGTGCCTCAAACCTTGGATCTAGTGCACTCCCCCAACATGCACCTTATATGAAGCATTAGTATAATTCGTTGGACTATAAAATGGGTGATCCCTACATGTAATCACCGAGCTGAGATTGTACCATCTTGGTAATTGGCTCCCTTTTGGTCCCTTGCAAGGTTATACATGATAAATGTTCATTTAATTAAGGTATTGGCCCGATCTTTACCATAAGCCCACAATGCACCTTCCTTCCCCAATCTGCTTTTTACTATATCCATTTGTCCCTATTATGTATTAGCAACACAAGCCAATGAGAATAACAACAAGAAGAAGAAGGGTGAAGTGTAAAAGAGGAGGAAGGTCCTCACGATGGAGACACATATACAATGAGAATGTGTCATCAATCATGGATGGGAAGCGACTTAGGCGTATGAATACTCGAAACATTCATTGGTGAGGCTTGCAAATGATAGAATTTAGCTTTACAAGGTGAGGGTGAACGACGTGTGCCTTATGCAATCGTGACATCGATGTCATCATCGACGCTTTGGAGGAGGTGATAGAGGAGATGTTTGGTAGGAGTAACATGCTAATGAGGCGGTTTTGAAGGTTGAGGACATTGCATCCAAAAACCGATGATGGATTATTCCTATGATGGGTAAGTCAACTAACTTTATTTTGATGATAACAAATCACTGTAATTATTTTTCTGCAAATGTCTAATCTTTCTAGCTAAAAAGGAAAATTAACCATGAAAACTTGATGTGTTTCAAAGAAAGTAGTTTGTGCATGTGTCGTGCAAAGATGGAGATCATACACATTGAGCTCTAAAGAATAAAGCTATTTACATTGATTCGTAGAAACTCATGTGAATATTAAAAGAAGTTTAAAAGAAAATCCCAAAGACAACTCAAAGTAAGAAGATGAATAGGAGATCTAACTCAAATCAATAAGAAGCTCGAGTTAAAGATATGAATTAACGAAACAAGAAGTCTAAGGCCCTGTTCGTTTGGGTCATAAGGAGGAATGGAATAAGGGGAATAAGCCCCCAACACGCTTCCCCGTGGTACGACTATTCCCCATTATTTCATCTTATTTCACTCTTATTCATATCTTTATCCCACCTTACCTACCTTTATTTCACCTTATTCTCCTTATTTTTATCCTCCAGCCGAACGGAGAATAGACCCTTATTCCCCTTATTCCCCATCCTTATTCCTGCTTATTCTCCTACCGAACGGGCCCTAAGTTAAAGTTTTGGCTCGAAAGGACAAGAAAACTTGAAACTCTTTTGTTATCATGTGTAATTGTTGTCTTGATCTTTGAAAAGGATAAAATCCTCTTAAAGTTTTGAACACATTAAAATTACCTTACTGCAATCATACCCATATTCACTTTTGGTACATCAAGTGTGAAAAATAATAAGTCATTTATTGATGCTTTAAGTGTGTGCATTGTACACTTGTTCATTTTACAATGCACATGATCGTGTACTGCTGAATGGTTTTCCAACCTATACCCATTCATCGATATGCTTTGGTACATGTGATCTTGTACTCTTTACTGTTGCACCAGTACCCTTTGTTATTGTGCATACAATTGTACACCAATACAGGAGCTTAATGCATCCAATCTAACACATTTTTTGTATCGTTGCACTCGCACATCTTTATATATAGGGAAAAGGGAAGCTACATATGGGGTGCAACCAATTAGCTATTGTAACATCCGAAATGCACCAAATCCGAAACCGACCCAATTAGCGTCCGATTAATTCAATAAAGTTATCTGACAACATTAGATAACCTAAAACGATTAATTGATCGTGAATCAAAAGTTGTTCGGATGAAATCGACTAAAAATCGGTCGCATCGAATCGCGTGCCGCGGAAAAGCCATGGCGTAAATTCGGAAACCACGAAAAGAACTAAGACCGACATTAGATCCGATTCAACGATACAAGACCAACGAAATTGACCGTTCGTCAATCGGAGATCGTTTGATAATTTTAAATCGTAAAAGTTAACCTTAAACAAAATCGGTATCCAAAAATTTCGGGCATTCAAAACTCGACCGGAAGTATATCAATATTATACTTATTTTGACCATCATTTTGAGACGGTCAAATCGACATATTGTGCATCGAAATCTGACGACCGAGGCACGAATACGGTCAGCTTGAAGCATGTCAAATAAGGAGAGATTTTGGCAAAAAAAATATATTATTAAAAACAGTAGCAGACTGCTGGAAATATCCAGCAGCCTCTACTTGCAAATTTTCCCTATTACCACTTGGACTACTTTTCTCCACTTGTCAACAATTGAGGCCTTACTTCCCCTAAGTTCTATCAACAAAAACCTCCATAAATAGCCCAAAGCCCTTTCCCCTTTTTGCCTCAATGCTTCTTCTCAACCTCACAGCCGAAGGAGTCCTCTTCGTCATCCTTTGCTACTGCCCAGCCGTGTGCTGATCCAATTCCAGTTCTAATCAAGAGCCTCTTCATGCTTTGCTCTCCATTTTGGGAGATCTACAAGGTACACTCCCCTCTTCCCCCCTTATTCTTGCCATATTTCTTAAAATCCATCCGAGCCCTATGATTCCTGTCAATTTCATATGAAATTGTTGCTGGAAACCCTCTCCAACAGTTATAAAAGATCCCTACTGCTCTCTACATCCACAACTAAAGTTGCAGGACTCCCTATTTCAAGTTTCTTCTGCTGGCCAGCAACCTTTTCTGCCCAACTGGAGTTTCTTTGAAGCCCTCCTGCATGTAAAATCATCTCCAAACTTGGAAAAATCATAGGTACAATCCTACTACCCATCCCTTGCTGCCATGCATGTGCTTTTACCCCATTTAAATCCCTCTTGTTAAAAGTTTTGGGACTGGGAAATCATGAAATGACATTTAATTTCTTGATAATCAGATTTTGTTAATAAGTTCTGCTGTTTGACAGTATATATATATATAAGCATTCCATTCTATTACCTTTGATTTTCCATTTTATTAGGTGGTCTGAATACTATACATAAGAGTATTGTTGTAAGAACATGGAGTAGACCATTCCTAAGAGAAATATTAACCACTTGTAGTCTCGCAAGCGTCCAACTTGAGTGGGTGGGCGTTTGAACACTATGTATCAATGTAATCCATTTGAATGATCCATGAGTGTAACATCATCCATTCCCAAAATTATGCTAAATGACAAATTGCGCCT
Source organism: Ottelia alismoides (assembly GCA_037367405.1). NCBI lineage: Eukaryota > Viridiplantae > Streptophyta > Magnoliopsida > Alismatales > Hydrocharitaceae > Ottelia > Ottelia alismoides. The sequence continues at coordinate 612,774 of JAZKJV010009208.1, forward strand.
GTAGATGAATTTAAGAAATGAAGTTCATGGATTTTTGCTTACTGGTAGGTAGGAGAAGAAATATTTCATTTGAGAATAACTAATGGGCATGGCATTTTTTTGGTGCAAAATGCTGAATATGAATATATGCACTTAAAAATAGAACGGACAGGGATATAATGCACAGCAGTATAAATTTTTAGTTTATCCCACACATATGGTATTTTAGAAGAGAGTGAGGAGATCAAGAAGTTGGGTAGAAGAAGACGACGAATGGTAATTAAAGTTCCAAAAATTCTAATTCCAGATTAGGATGGAGTGTATTACAAATTCATGCACTACTAAAAATCTCAAGAAATTCCTGTAGTAAGAAAATGGCTTAATCCCATTTAGATATGGATGCAGAGTACCCCTATATAGCTTGGGATACTTGATGCAACCCTTGAACAATTGCTATCCAAGATCAGTCTATAAGTTTTGTCATTTCAATCCATAGGAAAGCAACCAAAGGTTATAACCAGACTATAACTAGGCATACCTACTGCAATCTCATAGGGTAAAAATATAGTAGAGATTATATGCAATTCAGCACAGCAACAAATTAATAGGTACGATGCCTGCACCGACTTATCGAAGATCAATTGCCAGTTTTATAACAGAGGAACAGTTTGTCAAAGAAATTAAATGATACGCAGAAATTTGGAATCAAGTATTGTTGGATTCCATTCATGACATATGCATATGCATACAACACCTAATGCCATGCGAGAGTTCTAGGTATTCACCCTTAAATGGTGTGAATAAGCCAAAATGAAAGGGCAAAAGATGACAAATCTTCTCTTCTTTGTAAATCTAGTCACAATATGCTTACGACAGGTAACCCAATGAATAATCAATTTCATAAGAAAATCTTTTATATGTGATCTGCTAGCATTAGATCACTACAGATGGAATCATTGACAAGATAATCATATCTGTTAAATTGATCACATAGGAAATTAAAGAAGGATTGAGGAATCAAGTATGTTAGTGAATCAAGATGACAATTAATAGTGCCGGTCATGGTGATCCCTACACCTGACCGTGCGAGAGCGCGGTGACTCTCAACTGGGCGGTAGGAAAGGAAGCCCAGATAGGGCAGCGGCCGCCAAGTGCGCGGGTCTAGGATCCCAGTCCCCCTTCGGTTTTTAACGTGAGCTCACAGTGTTTTTACACCTCGTTGGGATCCCGACTTTAGACCATTCCGCTGACCATGTTTTAGGATACCCAGGCGGGGGATCCTTGGTTTTCAGTTTTACGTACGAGCTCGGTTGCCCGTAACCGGTCGGGCTGTTTTCTAGAGCGACTTTTCCGGGAAGTCCCTCTCACCCGTCTCAATGGCGTAGTTTGGGAGTAGACCTATCCCTCTATTGGACCGTCCTTCCAACTAGAGGGCGAGACGGAAGAGCCTTTTGTTGGCTTCTTCACCGCTTGAGTTTACTTCGCCAACAGACTTGGCGATTCTACATCCAGATCATCCATATCTACATCTAAAACATCGAGAGTTACATCTGAAAGAGTACAGTTAAGGTTTGGAGGAAATAATAATTAAGATTAAGTTGATTGGAGGTGACTTTAATCTGATTCGAAATCCCTATAAGTTAGTGGACGTGTTGGGAACTTAGTTAGGATGCATTATACAACACTGCATGCCTACGGAGGCACCCCAACCCGAAGGTACTTTTAAATACCTTAGAGTCATAGTGTGAGGTTACACACAGACCAAGACCACAGACTACCCACTAACTTAAAAGGAGTAAATAACATTAAGGATCAAATCCATCATCATCATATCAAGTCCTATATCGAAAACCATGATATAATCTCAATGACAAGAAATTAGCAATTTCATGTGCCATCAAGTTCCACGACATGATCTCCAAGACCTAGAATCCTTATCTTTATCTACATCATCTGGAGTTATATCTGAAACAATTGAAGTTAATAATTGCAGGAGTCACTAGACTTAGGAATTAAAAATATTAATATATCTTCTCATCCCAAACTTTCCATCATCACTCATAAATATGATCTCCAGGTACTATGAGAATAAAATATACACTCAGTTACAAGAGAAATATGCTTAAGTAGGGAATGTGGGGATAATAGCTAATCATAAGAGGTGGTTACTAGAAATCTGGAAGACTTTTACGTTGCAGGTAGAAATAAACTTTATTTTGGGTTGCTCATGCCTCTCTGCTTGCTTGCTTTTGATCACAATAAATGCCTGTTATTTTTATATAAGTTTTGGGAGGTACCAGCAACCGCTGACGCCTTTTCTTCCTTGCACGCTTGGCAGGCAAACAGCCTGCTATTCAGTAGTAGTTCAGTAGCCGTTCATGCTTCCTGGAGATAGAGTTTATACCCGACGGTATGGTTTAATTTTGTCTCAGTTTTTGTTCAATTTATAATGTATTATGTTTCTTTCTCTTCAGTCAGATTTTTGGGATATACTGTATGTACTGTCAGACTTTGTACATGTAAAATATATGGAAGTTAATGGAATGAAATAAGATTTTGGTGACCATTGATCTATGTGTTTGTGGTTATAAATGTTGATTGTGAATGTCATGTGGAAAATTATTCGCGCGAAAAATTTCCCCGTACTTTCAGTTACTTAATGCGATAGAAATGAATGTTGTAATGCAAAATGTGTGATTAACGAGTACCCGGATCCTAGGGGGTTCACAGCTACACCCGATAGTTTTCTTATTGTCTTTTTTATTTTTTTAGGGAAATGTATAGGGATTACTTAGTTTAGTGAGTGGAATATGTGTTTCAAATTTTATGCAAAACAAACATTCATAACATTCTCATCCAGATAGGGTCACTTTCAGCAATTAGAAGACCGTTAAAATGTGATAGTCTTTATGGAGATGATAGAAGTGTCAAATTTAGGTGAAGTTTGCATGAGACCATGATGATATATGGTTATTTAAATCCCTCTAGGTTTCATTTCAAAAACACAAAAAACCAATGAAAAATGGTTAGCTGCAGCTAGTTGGCCCGGCCCCATATAAATATAAATGTGTGTGTGTGCGTGTGATTTTTATACAATGAGCCCTATGGCTATTAGACATGAGATGAGCTCATCATCTAAGTCGTTGGATCTGCTCATTTTAATCCCTAAATATTAGGGCCCTATAACAATAATGGTAGAAAAAAATAAAAAAGAATTTTAATTAGATTCCTAAAATAGTATTTCATTTATGATAACTAATGAATCTTTGATTTATCATTTCTATACTCCCTTATTATCCTCAAAACACAAGAACTTCGTTGCAAATCTTCATTAATTCCACATCTTTATCAATAATCTTTATTCTTATAACTAACCCTAATATCTTTATTTAAATTAACCTTTTTATTTTTCTTTATTTTCTATTTTATTAGAACTCTAAAAAATAGATAAATATTGTAGATATTTATGTTGAGCTTTGAAAGAAAATAAAAATACAAAAAAACAAAACCTTAAATTTGTAGTGTTTTGTATATTAAAAATACTACCAAAAACATTTCTTTGTATAATTGACCTCTTTTGACTTTTTGATCAACATGAAACATGCAGTTCTCACTGAGATATACAACTTTCATGTTTTGACTTTTTTAAAATCGCCCCCCTCTATTTCTTTTGGATTTTCTAGATCTTTTCCATTTTATGAATAATCTGATGGGGCCACGTAGCGCCCTCTGGGATGCCTACGTGGCCCTTTCTTGGTGCTCCACCTAACCTCTCCCTTGGTCGCATGATCACCCCTAGCTATCTCCATCTCCACCATCCATCTCTCGCTCTCCCACATCCCTTGGATCACACCTTCCTGATCGCATCTGAACCGCCCCCTAGTTCCCTAACCGATCGCAAGATCTGACCCCATCCAGCAGCTAGACTTCTTCCACGTTAACCTTCTTCCCTCAGCATTAGATTTCGCTCACAGACTCCATCACCACCATCCATTGTCTCCCTTCTCTCAACCCTTGGATCGTCTCCTGATGTGATTTGGGATGCCCCTATCATGTCTCTTCCTTAGTTGTTAGATGGCTCCCCCATCCAATGGCTCTGCATCCCTCCATGTCACCTGTTCTATCTCCACCGTTGGATGAAGCCCTAACTTCATCTCAACCACATGTCTGCGCCTCACTTCCCACCATTGGATCAGATCCCCTGATCTGATCCCACCCATCACTTTGCGCCCCCATCTTAGTCGTTGGATCTCGCGATCCAACGACCATCACCTTGTCGTCTTCCAATCGCGTACCCCGTGCCTGTCGTTACACCTCGCTCGGCCATTGCCCCCTTCTTTTTTTGGCCTCCACCTCAGTCACTCACTCCTGACCTAATAACGCCCACACATAGCCCTAATACCCATATTTCTCGTGTGATTATTAACTCTCCAGATCCGATCTTCATGGCTATCACCAGCCATCACTATCACCCCCTCACTTTCCATAAACGATCGAACCTCTGCCTATAAGTACCTCGCCTCCGGCTCCGTTCATCGTCGCCTACCATTCTACGGAGGTTTCCCCTAGTCCAACCCCCACCCCCCCTGATAGGAGGGAGGTTGAATCAAGGTCGATCATGGAACTATTATCCGAGGGTCGACCCACGGCATCTCCGATATGTTATGGCCTTTATAGGAGTCGTTGAGCACAGAGGATCGGCCGACCTCATCGTTTGACGACCCGAGTACCTTTATGTGACCGATCGGCTAGGGTTAAGTTACTAATTAAGCAAGTGTCGGGGTGATCCAATCAAAGGATCAATGAGAAAATAAACAACTTTCAAGAACAAACAGTGAATGTGAGCGGTTTGCTACTTTTATTTACCTGGTATAGCGACCAGGGTCGAACTCTTGAAGCATAACTAAAAGCTAAGTAATCGATTTCAAAAGATTTTTTTGTTTTTAGTAGTTTTTAATTTTCAAAATTTTATTTTTCAATATAAGAAAATAAGTACAATACAAATACAAACACTATTTTATATTTTTCAAAAGGTCAATAAATACTCAGAAAATTGCTATTAAAATGATTTTGGATATTATATGTTTTATAATATTTTTGAATATTTTTCATATGTTTTTATGATTTTTTTAAAAAATAAAAAAGTAGTAAAATCAATAAACAATGCACAGTTAGGAGTAATTCGCAAACTAAAAATAAATAAAGCCCAAAACTCCTGGAAATGAATTTTATGGTAAAATATAGGTAAATACCTACAAAGAGAGACTAAAATCATGATTTTTGGATTTTTTTTCTATTATTTTATATAATTTTTATAAATTTTCAAATGGTTTATATTTTTTATTTTTATAAAATATTTTTAAATGAAAAACTTCTAGAGATAGAGGATAAGAAAAGACACCTACTTTATTTTTTAGGATTTTTAGATATATTTTTGAATTTTTATGAATTTTCTAAAGCAAACATGAAAGTTTTTAGGGACTTTTGAAGTTATAATAATATAAAACAAATGAAAATCTATAAGCAAAAATCTCCACAAATAAAACTTGCAATCGGAGACTACATGTAATTTATAGGCAATTTTTTTGTCGATTTAATATTTTTTGCACTAAATAAAAGAAATTGAAATAAAAATAGTTTCTGTAGGGACCCGACTATAATTGCTTTAAGTTTGTGGCCATCTAGAATAACAAAATCTGAAACTATAGGGTTCACTATGCAAGTTATCCATAAAAAACTCATGTCGCACGTGAATCGTACTTACAGGGGTATATATCCAATTTCCAAAACTAAAGATTCATTCCATAACACAAAAAAAATTAGGGCAGAAACTGCAAATAATCTAGAAAACTTGTGCAGGTGTACGTGAGTCGAACCGAGATGGACTAAAAAGCAAGTATGAAATGACAAGAGTCTAACTGTAAATGTTCTCAACTACACATTCTATAAATTGGACTCGAGCAAAATAGCAGAAAGGATAAGGCGAAAAATGCAATATACCCTTGTCGGCAAGGACGACACATGGCTCGATCTGAAGGCTCTTGTCTCTGTGCTGGCTTACAGCTCTGATGAGGCACTGCAAAGCCGATCTGACGGTTCTGATTATGTCAGGGACGTGCGGTTAGATATAATACTCCATGTCTGATCCGGCGGTCTGCAAGTGTGATCTGTCGGGCGACGCAGATGAGGGATCAACTTCGATCAGATGATAAAAGGTTGGGCATTATCAGACAAGCCAGACCCTGGAGCTACATCTCTAGAACGAATAACAAAGGAGGACGCTGGAAGAACTCCACTCAGGAGAACTTCAACCAGACGTGGAAGGCGATCCACGTGTCTGATGGCTTCGTTGAAAGGTCCAGCACCGTGTGAGGTCTCTTTGTGTCGACCAAGATGCTCGGATGAAGGAAGTAACGGTCGGATTGTCCAGATGGTGACGCTCCACTTGGAGTTTCTCCACCACCTGGAATGAGGCTCAAACCGCGCCTCCTCACGTGCGTGGGTACCTGCAAAGGAAAGGTGGACTCAGAGGCTTTGCTCTGGTCAGTTTATTGCTTGCAACTGAGAAGAGAAGAGAGGTGGAGTGGATGCTCAACTTCCGACGGAAATGGAGGGAGGTCTTGCCCTAATCCAGTCTGTGGATGGTCAGGATGCGCTGGAGGATGAACGGTGGAATGGCATGTCGATCTATGCTTATGGAAGTGGGATATGGGTCTCCGATGCTCGGGTCGGAGCAAAGATAGAGGACAGTGGCTAATGGACGGACTCGAGAATGAACAGCTAAAGGGGAGCGATTGAAGGTACATGAAAGTGTGTGAATGGAAGGCAGAGTAAGGAAAAGGTGATGGTGAGTTTGTGGCCTCGATTCTGCAGCGGAAGGCAGAAGAGGCTTATCGTGATACCGTGCTCTGACCACGAGCTGAGCTGCATTGTATCGTTCACCCAATCTAGCTCCGAGAAGGCCAACAGGATACTGTCATTATCATACAGGCACTGGTAGAGGAAGGGTGGTGCAAGGAATGAGCTATAGAGCTCGGGAGGCGAGGGATATGTTTTATAGGGGTTCCTAGGGTTCCAGAAAGATCGGAGACGTTTTCGAAACCCTAGGGTGATCTGGTTGCACCTAGGGGTCTGCGAGGAGCACATATCATAGGAGAATATTCGGGTGCAGAAAGCGATGCAATTGGTGATCGGACCCAAATGGAAGAAATGGGAGAAATCAGGCCCGACGTAGGGGGAGTCAGGTCGGGTCCTGGAGAGGAAGGGTTGACTGAGGTCAGTAATCTGATGTGGACGAATCAGAATGCTAAGATTTACATAATTAAATAAAAAATAAAAAATGGATTCAAAATAAAAATTTAATAATATAAAAAATATTTGCAATTTTTCAAACTATTTTTTATGATTTTTAATTATTTTTTATAAATTAATATATTATGGTATATATAGTATAATATAATATGTACAGACATGGTATATGTATGTATTATATACACGTATTTTTATTTTATTGTTTTTACAAAAATATTTTTTATTTTTTTATTTTATTTATTTATAACATAATTTAAAGAGTATAGAAGTTTTTTTTATTTTTATAGATTAAATAAATGTGTTAAATAAATAAGTATTATATACAATATTTACAGGTGTGGCTAATGTAAAATAGAACTTTTGATTTTATTTTTATTTCTTTCATGTTTTATGATTTTTATTTTATTTTTATCTTATCATTAAAAGTATTTACAAGTGTTTAATATAATATTCACAAGGTGTAAATATTTATTTGTATAAATATTATACAATATGCCATATCTCCCTCTACTTATTCCTTGTCGATCACGTCAATTATTGACCTTCACTCAAGGTTTGGGCTTTAGTCTGTATATATTTCATATTACATCCTTCTATCATCTTCTTTTATCTTTATTCTTTTATTTTTAGAAAATATGTGTTAATTATGCAATACTAACAAGGATGTGTACAATGCTAATTTATTGTATTCACATATATTTATAGATGTTTTTGCTAAAAGATAAAGCTAAAATAAAAGAATAAAGAATGATAAGCATACATTCACCACTTCTCCGGTGCTCAGCATAGGTCTCTACTCCACCAATCATCTGCTCCGACTAGGTACCCTTCTTTGCTTTTTCTTCATTTTTCTCTTTATTTTCCTGATGCTCACACACACCCTCACCGATCACTAACCATCTTCCGAGCTTTGCCACACTTCTACCATCCTCACACTACCATCCGCTCATCCTCTCCCTTCCTCCAAACCTTCCTCCGCTCCGCTCCATTTCATCTCTATCTCGCTGGAGAAGAACATTGAACCCGCACCTTCTTCATCCCCATGGCCCTCCATTAACCACACAACCCTCATGCACGCACGCTTTGACTAAAACTAACCCCTTTGCAGGTGAATTCTTCAATGGTTGGAGTGTGCACTCGAGTTATGATCTCGTCTGTCTCCTTCGACGAGTATCCACTGCCAGCTCTCGCATCCCTCTGTCATCCCTGCTACTCGTCGTCATCTTCTTCGTCAGATGTCTTGGGAGCTTCCCCGAGCTTCGGCATCTCATAGGAACACGAAAGGGGAAATGGAGCCTCGCCAGAGATCCACCATCGCCGCCACCTTTGCGATCATGGTCAAAGAGCAGATACCGATGGATGGTGCCCCCTTGACAGCCATCCAACGACCCAGATCAAGACACATCGCTCCACCATACCAAGAGGTTCGACGGACCCAAAGCAACAACGAAGTAGGAGGCTACACCACATGGCCTCCGTACTTGCAATCGATCTAAGCCTCATCTTGAACCTATATCGCTCATGTGCAACGCGCATGCGAGATGGATTAATTGCAGACAAGCCCTTCGAGCTTTCCCATTTTACAAATATGTCATGCTCAGGTGTGTGTGCCTTGCGTGTGTGCTTGGGTATTTTGCAAAGATGCCCTGCCAATATTCAAAAATTACATCCTTGCCCTGTGAAGGACTAATTTGCAATATTCATCTTCATATTTTGCATAATTTTCTTGCATTTATGCCCTTGCACTCTTTATTCAATAACTTGAACATCTGAATTCCAGTTCAGTTGATTTCAGTTTCATTTTGTTGTAAATTTCATTCTCTACATATATGGGATCATTTATTATCTATTTTAACACTCAATTAAACTCACTAAATTTTGATATGTACAATGTCATATTATTCATCATTTAAATGCCATTTGTGTTCATTGTGATTCATTTTAACGTGGAAATTGACTCGGAAATTAAGCCATCTTTTATTGCTCACTAATTTGATTAATTTAGGAGCAACTTTATGCATAATTTATATGCTTGCATATCATTAACATGCATCTCAATTATTTTTTATAAAATTAAATAAAAATGCATGCATCTCTGTGCCATCTCATTTGCATCGTATACTTATGCACTCTGAGTTGTACATCGCATATGCATCTTAAGATCTGAACAATTGAATTTATTCACTTACATTTTATCGATAATTTTCGATAGATAGATGAGGAGGCTTGTGTCCCTGTGTTCGACCTTGGTATCTTGCCAAGTAAAATAATTTCCACGTATTCGAAGGTATGGTTTTTGGTGAATTGTTTTCACCACCTATACTACGATAATACACGACTATTAACGTGGTGAAAATGTGGTTCATCAGTAATCCATTGATTGTATTGTTGGGTGATTAATATGTGATGAATATCCATTTCATCACATTTATTCTTTCATTTTAGCCTTTAAACCCTAGCTAAATGTATATAAATAACATTATTTTACTTAAAATAACACACATTATTTATTGAATAAATATTGTATAAAATATTATATTTAAAGCCAAAAAGAATAAAGAAATGAAATGAAATATCAAAGTTACTGAATGACCCTAAATCCCAAGACCTAAGCATCATGATAACTGGTTCGATAAGGAATAAAGTAGGGGGGGGGGATAACTGGCAAAAATACAAAAAAAACCCTAACTTGTAAATCCCCAATAAGTCATTTTTGGGACCTATTTTGATTTTTTTTATTTATACCTAGGATCAATAAACTTTGAACATGAAAGTTGAAGATAAAAAATATATAGAAAATACAAAAACTATTTCATGTAAGAATAATACATATTGTGCTTTCTACATTCAGAATAAAAATCCAAAATCCAAACTTTGTAAACATGTATCTCCTCCATATGAACTCTAAATGCATCAAAATCACCTTTAATCATATATAACTTTTTATTAGCTATTTAACAAAGGTAGTTTCATTTAATTCGGGCTTAAGATGCTAAAGTTAGGTTTTATGCTCCTATTGTATACTATATATGAATAAAATATTCATTTTATTTATTCTTAATATTCTTTTATATTTTATATTTTATGATTTTATAAATATTATTTACAACATATGTACATAATTATAATAAAAAACATTAAATATAAATCAAAATAAACATGTATACGAAAATACAAAGATGAATTGTGCATATATACCTATATAATAAATAGCTATAATTAATCAAGTGTACATATCATATAAAAAGAATAAAATAAAAATATATTTATGTATATTTAAATACTTTATAAACATATAAATTAAGTAGACAAAATAATAAAATCTAAAGTACAAAATAAAAATAAAATACATATTTTACATGTACATATACCTATATTTATATTTTTAAAAATTAATCTATAATAAATTAACTTGTATAAATAAATAAAAATCATCATAAAATAATACATATTTTATTATGTTTTGATAAAAGTTAATAAAATCATCTAATATTTTATTTTGATTTAATAATGTATTTTTGACTATTTTGTCTTTTTCCGTCATAAGTGGACCAGTGGGGTTGCGGTTAGAGTTGACCTCGGTCAACTCCATACTCCCCCCAAGGTCTACGTCTCACAGACCTAAACATACCTCTTCCTCGAATTCTCCCTCCAGATTATTTCACCCATTTTGCTTGACTCCTTATGATCTATTGCTTCTCGATCATTGCACTTTTATGCCCAAATATTTCCTCGATCCTTGGATCACCGAGTCGATTTGTGTTCCTCTTCGAAGTAGTGCATGTTCATAACCCATTCATTCGGACACATTTCAAACATGATTCCTCTTCACTCCTCTAAACCCTAACCCTAAGCACGATTGAAGATATTGGTGACAACATGAACCTATTCGAGGGTTCAGCGAGAGAGGACGGTATTGAATTGAGGTAGATCCAAGCTCTCACGGATACCTCCACTGCGAGCTTCGTTCCCAGCTACTCTAGGCCAATGAGCTTTTTTTTCTTGCTTTTTTTCATTCCTAGGCCTAGCAGCTGAGTAATTTAGATCTTATTTTTATTTAATTTCACCTTTTATTCCATAAATAAAAAAAATTGAAGTTCGTTGGAGCTGAGCTTCGGTGACCTCCCTCATCGTATTCCGATTGTTCTCCACCGCACTTATCACCTCTATTTTCTTCCCTCGTCACTTCTCTATGCCCTCACACCACTTTGTTCCCCTTGATCTTCCCTAGATCAAGAGAACAAGGCTTTCGACAATGCTGCTCATCGGAAGCCCTCCGCCCACCCTATTCCCATTCACCTGCCCACCAATCTGAGTCATGTACCCTTGGTTTTTCGTGGTGTAGCTAACACTGGAGGTTACGGAGCTCAGAAGCCTCAAACGAGGTGATTTTGATAAAGAGGGAGAATCTTGGAGCACCACTCTTTCTTCGACCTCATGATCGCATGTCACGACCCTAATTCAGGGTCGTCAGATCCTCTTATATTCGGATTTGGTTAGTCATCAATAATTTATTTAGCAATCACAAATAACATTCGAAAATAAACCGCAATTAAAAATATTCAAAAATAAGTATTTAATATTTTTATATTCACATAATAATATTTACATGATACATTATCCCACTATAACCATTTACATGCACACAAACTGGAAAGGAAATACACAGAAGATTACCAACTACGTTATAGAGTAAAGCTACTGTGGTTGGCTAGATGGCTATTGTGTTAGCTGGTTAGATTATTAAGATCCTTGCGATGTCTCATCGATACATGTTGGGTTTCCATAAATCATATGATAAAAATCAGCGAGTGCTAAGTAACGAAGAAGAGAATAGAAGAGGAAATGGCAAGATAGTTTCTCTTCCGTTATCGTTTGAAATTTTTTTTCAATCGTTCATTATGGGAAGAGAGTCAATAACCCTAGCGGAAATTCGCGCGAGTCTGCATACGCGTGAACTTCGGCATATGGCTACCTAGAAGCAAGTCTCTAATGCTGCAGGTTTGATTATGACTCATGAGAAGAGTCATGTCAGTTCTAGATACACAAAGAAGAGAAAGTAGAAGTTCAAGTTGAAGAATCACATTGCTAGGGACATCTGCAATTACTGCAAGGAACATGTACATTGTAAAAAGGATTGCCCGAAGAAGAAAGGGAAAACTACGGTTGTTGTCGTAGCTCATGGAGGCGCAGATTCTGAAGGCGATCTGGTTCTCACCGTCACGGATCAGAAGACGACGGATAATACATGGATTCTTGATTCAGGTTGTTCCTACCATATGACTCCCAACGAAGATTGGTTCTGCACCTATGAGAAGATAGATGGCAGAAACATCATCATGGGGAATGATGCAACATGCAAGATTATAGGAATTGGCTCTGTGAAGATCAAGATGTATGATGGAGTCGTGAGGACGGTGACAGAAGTATGTCATGTTCTTGATCTGAAGAAGAACATGATATCACTTGGAGTCTTGGACTCTAAAGGATACATGTATAACGCTGAAGGTGGAATTATGCAGGTTGCCAAAGGTGGGGTTGTTGCCATCAAGGGCAACAAGCAGAAGACACTGTACATCATGCATGGGTCTACAGTTACCGGTTCTGTTGCAATGGTGTCCCAAGTCGAAAGATTAGAGTAAAAATTGTGGCATATGCGGTTGGGACACATGAGTCAGATGGGAATGAATATCCTCATTCAGAAAGGCCTCATCAAGGATCTCAAGGGATCCAAACTAGAGTTATGTGAGCATTACGTGTTGGGAAAACAACACAAGAAACAATTCATTAAAGCTATCCACAGGACGAAGGAGACGCTCGACTACATCCATGCTGATTGTTGGGGTCCTTCACGGGTCTCATCTTTGGGAGGTGCCAGGTATTTTCTGTCTATTATTGATTATTACTCCATGATGGTGTGGGTGTACATGATGAAGCACAAGAGCAAGGTATTTCAGACCTCCAGGCAGTGGAAAATCTTGGTGGAGAACCAGACTTCTAAGAAGGTAAAGCATCTTCGTACAGATAATGGACTGGAGTTCTGTTCATCAGAGTTCAATGAGTTCTGCAAAGAGGAGGGTGTTGCGAGACATCTCACCGTCAGAGATATGCCACAACAGAACAGGATGCTTCTGGAGAGAGCAAGGTGCATGCTCTCTAAAGTTGGACTTGGTAGAGCATTCTAGCCTGAAGCTGTGAATACAACTTGTTACTTGTTGAATCGGAGTCTCGCATCTGCCATTGGTTGCAAAACACCTATGGAGGTATGGTCTGGTAATCATGCTGATTATTTTATTTTACGAGTCTTTGGTTGTGCTGCCTATTATCATGTTAATGAAGGAAAGTTAGAACCAAAAGCAAAGAAAGGGGTGTTTACAGGCTATGGTGCAGGAGTAAAGGGGTACAGAATCAGGTCTCCTTCTGAGCATAGAATTATTGCTAGCAGGAATGCTACTTTTGATGAGAATTCCATGCTTTACTCGAGTAGTAAGTCTATTGATGCATGGACAAGTGATGTTGTGCCCGAACAGGTGGAGTTCGAACTAACACCAAGTAGTGATCACGCTACTTCTGATCATGATGTTGCTGAACGGCCTGAAGCTGAGCAACCGGAGGAGAGGCAACCAAGTGTTACTACTGATCGGCCTCGTAGGGAGATACATCCACTGCAGAGATACATATTTGAAGACATGGTTGCATTTGCACTACATATTGCGGAGGAGACAGAGTCTCCAGAGCCCTCCACTTATAGGGAGGTTATCTGGTGCAGAATCCAGGCAGTGGATTGCTGTTATGGGTGAGGAGATAGAGTCTCTTCACAGGAATCAAACATGGGAGCTTGTCTAATTGCCAAAGGGAGGAAAGTTGTTGGATGCAAGACAGGAATCTCATGCAATGAAGGCATCAGATACAAGGCACGTCTACTTGCGAAGAGTTATAGTCAGAAGGAAGGTGTGGATTACAACGAGATATTCTCTCCCGTTGTAAGATATACATCCATCAGGGTGCTACTAGCTCTTGTAGCACATCTAGACTTGGAGCTGGAGCAGTTGGATGTGACGACAACCTTCTTGCATGGTGAATTCGAAGAAGACATTCTTATAAGCCAGCCGGAGGGATTCATATCTCAGGGTAAGGAAGATCAAGTGTGCAGATTGAAGAAGTCATTGTATGGACTTAAGCAGTCTCCTAGGCAGTGGTGCAAAAGGTTTGACAGCTTCATGATTGATCATGGGTTCAACATGAGCCCGTACGATTGTTATGTTTACCACAAGAAGGTGGAGGATGGCTCCTTCATTTTTTTGTTATTGTACGTCGACGACATGCTGATTGCTGCCAAGCAAAAGAGTATCATAAATAATCTGAAGAAGCTCCTTAATTCAGAGTTTGACATCAAGGACCTTGGTGCAACAAAGAAGATTATAGGGATGGAGATAATTAGAGATCGTGCAGAAAAGAAACTTTTCTTATCTCAGAAGAACTACATTGAGAGAGTTCTAATGAGATTTGGGATGTCTACAACAAATCCTTTAGGTACTCCATCCGCTTCGAACATTCATCTTTCATTTTCTTTCGCATCACAGTCAGACACGGAGAAAGAACACATGTCACGTGTTCCCTATGATAACGCAGTTGGGAGTCTTATGTATGCCACGGTATGCACAAGACCTGATATTGCTCATGTTGTGAGCGTTGTTAGCAGATTCATGGGCAACCCAGGGAAGGAGCATTGGCAGGCAGTCAAACGGATTTTCCGCTATATGAGAGGAACATCATACATTGGCCTTATCTACATAAGTGATTCAGAATGTTTAGTTGCTGGATATTCAGACTCAGACTATGCTGCAGACGTCGATGGAAGGAGATCAATGACATGCTATGTTTTCACTTTGGGGACTTCGATTATTAGTTGGAAGGATACCTTGCAACCATCAGTTACTTTGTCTACTACAGAGGCAGAGTACATGGCTTTGACAGAGGTTGCAAAGGAAGGCATCTGGCTAGAGGGCTTGGTTGGAGATCTCGGTCTTCAACAAGATCATGCTATAGTATATTGTGATAGTCTCAGTAAGATATTCTTAGCCAAAGGTCTTGTGCATCATGAAAGGACCAAGCACATCAATGTCAGATATCACTTTATTCGTTCTGAGAAGAAGATCAAGGTAAAGAAGGTCAGCACAATAGATAATCCAGCCGATATGATCACAAAGGCGGTTCTGGGAGTAAGTTTAAACATTGTTTGGACTTGCTCAATGTCGATAGTTGGAAGTGGCCCAAAAGGGGCTGGCGGCGGCATGGCGAAGCTTGACAAAGCTTCTCAGAGGATTCAATTCATGGTGGAGATTGTTAATGTGACTTGAATCCTAACTACTTGTTGGGTTGCTGATGTGGTTGATACGTGTCTTGACTTCTGATTGGCTGAGAGCTGTTGGGCCATGATTGCTGACATGTCTGATCTGTGTCATGCCTTCTGATTGGATGAGAGCTGTTGGGCAAGGATTGCTGACATGTCTGATCCGTATCCTGTCTTCTGATTGGTTGAGAGCTGTTGGGATGGATTGCTGAATAAAAATGGTATTCTTCTGTTGCAGTATAAAAGGGGACCTAGGGCCACCGGATACTGCATCCTCATTCTGATCCTGTTCTTATCCCATATCTGTACCTTCTCAGTACCCTCTGTATTACATTTTTCTCCATATAGTGAAACCGATCGTCGTCGTCCAAGGACGTAGTCCATTTATGGGTGAACCTTGTAAATCCTTGTGTTTGTGTCTTGCTTGTTTGATCGTGTTTGTGCGTGTTTGCTTCCGCGATTCGCAACACATGGGATGAGGTAGAGTGGACTAACAATCCATGATTTAGATAGAGAACAATAATAGGTGTATGATTGTGATGTTTATGGAGGGAAGAGGTGGTCAACTTTCAAGGGGGAATTGGTTGTAGGAAGTGCACAATGCCAAATATTTATTACAATGATGGCTTTAGAAAAAAGAGCTATTAAGAGAGGTCATTGATACCAACGAACATTGGTAAATTCACAACCTCTTGAAACATATGTATAACCTATAAAAATTATTGCAAGACATTATCTCCGATCATTGTTAATGGAGAGCATATTCTAATAAATATATGGAGGCGAATATTTTGTCAAAGTTCAAACTCAATTGTAATGCTAAGCTTGAAGACACACAAGTCTAAATGTATGTATAACATATCAAGATTGTTGCGCAATTGCAAGTACATTCGTTATTAATGGAGAATGTGAATGAATGAATATATGGAGCTGAAGGGATCGTTGAAGTTCAATTGCAACAATGAGCTTGAAGATGGCCCACAAGTGAGTGATGCAGGGTAGAAGGTGGTGAAAGCATGATTGTGACATCATGGGAGAGAGGGGGCTAGTGCAATACACAGTTAAAGTATTGTCATGGTGAAGATGTGGGATTCCACAGCTGTAGTGTGGGTGGCTTTAGAGAGGATGGAAGTGGAATGAATGATAAGAGATTTATGAAATAGAGATAGGCGAAGAGAGAGCTTGGTGGGTCATGGAGTCCACAATGGGGTGGGGAGGAATCGGAAGAGGAGGAGACGATGGTATTGATGATAGCGACAAAAGAAAGAATGATCATAAAAAAGAAAGAAATTTTTTTATTTTTTAGAGGAGAGTTTTTGAAAAGTTTGTTTTAGGGATCACTTAACTACAAAAGTAAAATGGGAATACTACTAGTTGGAGTTGTTACCTATCGCAAAATCGACTTCCTATCAAGTCAAAGGATAAGAATATCAACTCGTCTCGATTGAACATGATCATCCACCCTCAATTCCTCATCATTTACGGTTCCTTGAAGTTTGGATGTGAGGACTATCTTAAAATAATCATTAGTGCTAGGGGCTCCTTGAGTTATGACAATCTTCTTTATGCTATATCCGTGTAACTTAAAAATGTGAAGAAGTCTCTTAATTATGGCCTATAGAATGTGATGATGTTGATTATTAGATCTGAACAAAATCATAATTTTTAGGGTGGTTAATAATGCTTTAGCAGTGCACCTACTTGAAGGTCATCTGAAATAGCTTGATAAGAACGTTAGAAGATTCTTAGGTGCTATTGAGACTAATAAGGAATCTTTGTGGTGAGAAAGTAGGATGGTGAACTGCCTCGATCTTGGGGATCATTCCACTATATGTTTCCACACTTTTACGAAGATAAGGGAAGCAGTCATTCACTCCCCTCCCTCCTCAACCCAAAGGGGGAAATGATGAAGAATCCATTGAGATTGCTAACTATGTGATGGATTGCCAACTATCTGATGGATTATGCCTTTAAAATTCTGTCCCCATACCAACGATGCATACTGAGGTGGATCCCTCTCCAAAATTTATAGTTTCCCAAATGACTTCTATTGGCTTGAAAGACCTTTTGGGTCATAGGAGGTAAAGAAGGCAGTGTTCTCCGTTCTCTCGACTAAGAGCCCGTGCCCGTACAGATTCAATGACGGTTTCAATAAGAAATATTGGTCCCTAATAGAATATGATTTTAGTTGAGCTTTAAATGTTTTGCATGGTGGAGGGAGCACGATTTACAAAATCAACTATGCTTTCCTCATCTTCATAGAAAGTGCAGATCCCCTACCCCTCTTGGGGACTATCTTTCCCTTGCTTGTTACAACAACATCTACAAGATATTTTCAAAATTACTTGCTCCGAAAATGGGTGATGTGATGTCTAACTTTATCTCCCTAACTGCTTGATCTTCATCAGGTATCGCTCGATTGGGAATGACACCAACTCATGCAATAGTTGATCTTTTGGGTTCAATCATAAGAGGGGTGGGGGGGGGGGTGTGGGGAGATCATGCCTCAAGGTCGATCTCTCAAAGGTTTGAAATTTAATTGATCATGATTTCCTTCTAAGAAAGTCGATATCCACGGGATTTTGAGGAACCTGGATTGCTTGGATTGAAAATAGCATTTCCACATCCTCCTTTTACGTGCTTATGATAATTATAATCCCCGTTGACTTCTTCAAAAGCACATCTGATATGTAATATGGTAATCCATTATACGCATTTTATTCACCTTCCTCATGAATCACTTTCTTGCATGATGGGCATTATGATGTCCAGGGGTGATCATTTGTTTAGAAAGGGGATGCATGAGGATCTTGCACATTCAATCTATATTGACGACCTCTTATTCTTTTGCAATTCCACCTAATAATATCTACACAATATTTTTGGCATTCGTGAATTCTTTGATGTTGGTCGAGTTTGTGTTAACACAGTCAAAAGTAGGTTGTTCTACTCCCAAAGTTGTTAGGTGAGTCTTCTCCATAATCTCTCACTTGGTATCATGGAGGTCTCCTTTCCTACCACCTACTGAGGGATCACTCTCACTTCGAATCATGTTTGGAAATTGGAAGATAAAATAAAAGGGTTACTTTGTGCCTGGAAAACAAACATGCTTTCCTCTGCAGGAATACTTCAAATGCTTAAATTGGTTGTCAATGGGATATCCATGTATTTGGCATCGAGCATTCTCACTTGGTATCATGGAGGTCTCCTTTCCTAGCACCTACTTAGGGATCACTCTCACTTCTAATCATGTTTGGAAATTGGAAGATAAAATAAAAGGTGCCTGGAAAACAAACATGCTTTCCTCTGTAGGAATACATCAAATGCTTAAATTGGCTGTCAATGGGATGTCCATGTATTGGGCATCGAGCACTCTCATTTGCACGATCACAACACATTAAATTTCTGGCATCACATATGTTCTCTTGGACTTTGTAGACATGAGGTTTTGTGGACCGCTATTTGTTTTCTTAAGGAGACACGTGTTTAAGTTTATGTTCCCTGAACTCCCTCATGAGCTCAATGTCTATTTGACGTCACTTTGAGCTCTACAACATCTCTGTTTTGACTTGCCATTCTCAAAGCTGGGTTGGAGGCAAGGCAATTTCTTGGAGGCTCTTCTCCATCCTACATATGGTTAATGCAGTTAATGGTTTCTCCTTCAAATCAACATGGAATCCATCTAAACAAAAAGCCCTTATTTACCCCAGTACAAAAAAGTATGGAATGTTAAGTTTGCCACTAAATACTCAGGTTGTATATAGCATGTTATATTGAACAAACTCTCCATTTAGGATTAACTAGCGAAGTTTGATCTCATCTCAGATCCGACTTGTCTACTTTACGAATTTGATGAAGAATCAAGGGATTGACTACATATTTTTGGAATGCCCCTTCTCCCTGTTGGTTTGTAATGACTATGGTGATGCACAGAGGGTCCCTTGCCTCTTTTTCTGTTAGGCATTCTTGACTGGCTAAAAACCCGTGGGACATTGGGGGGATGATGTCTCCTCTAAATTATATTTTTCCCTCGCAATTGTTGTTTGTAGAGTTGGGCAATAAAGAATCACCGTTGTGCATGATGGATTAGAGGACTGACCTATCAAGTTGCGAACCTTATTTTTATAAGAGAGGTTGCTCTTAATGAGTAAGCACCATTTTTTGCATGCAGTCTAGAACATTATTTTTTTGCTTCTATATTCTCGGATGCCAATGTTCTAGGTGCATGCTAGGCATTTGTAATCTTTCTTTTCATTTTGTGGTTAACGAAAAATCTTACTTATCTTTAAAAAATGCAATAAACATAATATTATTAAAATAACACGATATAATATTGTTTTTATTTGTAGTATTCGCCTAATCTTCACTATATTTCAATACAATAAACACACGCACACAATATAATGTTTCTGTCACACTTTAATCTCTTCGTATTTCATTTTTCATATTACCTTCTTTTGTGGAATTCTACATATATTCATTCACACTCCTACCATTTAATTGCGTCAGTAACATTGTTAATTTTGATAATTTAAGAATTAATAAAATAATAATTGTTATGGATGACTCAAATAAAAATGATCTATACCTCAACCACTGAACTCTTCCCTAACAGAACTCAAGAAAAATGTGAAAGGAACAACTTTTGCATAGAGTTTATCTCAATTTTGAAGCGTGTATTGATTAAAGTATAATTACAAAATAATGCACATCCTTCACTTTATATTAAAGAGGGGAGAAGTACCTCCCTAATTAATTTTTGTTGACAATATTATAATTTATCCTTAGAAAACTTTAAATCCATCCAATATTTCAATTTTACCCTCGGAGACTTTAAATCCATCTATATCCAAACGAGGACAAGTCCCCACGGAAGTTAATATATTTATGTAATTTATGCTCTACATTGTTAGGCATGTACATCATACCTCCAATTTTTTATTGTTGTTTGGATTTTTTTCGGTGTTATATAGTATTTTTTTGCTTACATTTTTTTACAGGAAAAAAAGGTGACATCCCGAGTTGGGGGTCACTGCTTACCTTGTGGACCAGAATTGATAGAGGGAAAGACAATAATCGATAACATTTTCTGAATAGAACATTTGTTTTTTAAAAATTAAGTCATTTCTGCCCCCTATATGGACCATAGAGTTACAAATGGTAGAGCACAATCGTCTGTCGAGTTACTTCCAGCAGTCCTCAGAGATCTAAAGAAATTAACCAAGCCACCGTTTGTGACCCACGATGCTCTTAATTCCTTCCAAACCTGCTCTGACAAAGGACACGTGAATAACAAATGTTCCGCATCTTCAGTCTGTGCGCCACATCTGTCATATCTGGTGTCTGAAATGCCAAAAAGCCTGCCCCTTGTGGCCTTATCAGAAATCCTACCCATTCTGAGGCACCATAGGAAGACTTTCATTCTGCATGGGATCTTACTTGCCCAAATTATCTTCATATTTGTCTTCATGTCTTGATCTAAATCATCCGCTCTCCCTCTAAATATCTTGTAAACCTTCTTTACAGAAAATCTGCTTTCCATCCAAACAAAATGATCTCTCCCCGTAGATATACAACTAGGAGAAGACAATTTTGACTACAATCTAGTCATCTCCTCTAACCTTCAGTTTGTAAGGTCAGATAGAAACAACGGGGCCCACGAACCAGATCCACAAGCATATGCTACGGTGCACTCCTTGCTTGCCACCGACGCAAATAATCTTGGGAACCTATCACATAGTAATCCATCACTCGTCCAGTTGTCCAACCAAAAACGAAAAATCATCCAGGTGCCCATCTGAGCGATTTTTTTTGCTTACATAAAGAAAAGAGATGATCTTCCCCTTTGATCAAAAATAATATCTCTTTCGAGGTGATCATAATGATAATGTAAATTAAATCTGCATGTACTATCATAAGTTGAAATACATTTCTGTTTCTTATATGGGCATATTATAAAGTAAAATAGATATGCATGTAAATATTTACTCCCAGACAAAGTCAAGAAAGAGCTTTGGAACGTTTCTTGCTTTGAGATTATAGGGAATGATATTTAAGTGATGGTTGCATATTTTTGTTTTTGCAATTAAATGATAGGGATGTAAATGATTACATAAGTTAGATGGTATATCCGTATATACTTACTATTAGCAATATGGATATCAACATAACAATGCACAAATATTAATTAGTATCGTCATTTAAGATGCGATCTCTAAGAAGGTTTAATGCAACAAGGATAGGAGTATGGATCAAATACGGATTCAATATTGCATGCAAATATTTAATTGATAGTTAGATGTATTAGATGTCGATGTAGTGAATTACTTGATTGAACTTCTGATTGTCGGATGTGATTTCTTCCATTTACATTGCATTTTTAAAATTTGCTAACTAGTATTTTAACAAAAAAATCAAATGTGTGAAAACTTTTAAAAAATAGTATTTAATTTTCCATCGGACTTGCCAAATTAGTAGCAATTAGATGGCATTTCTTGTCATCCATAAAGGAATATCAACTTTCAAAGTAGTGCAAGACACCATTAGTTTTTTTAGATATCCCCTCTAAATTTAGTTTACAATAAATGGCAAGAAGACTAATATTTTATAGGAGCATTTACACCATGACATGTGAAATCATATTCAATTACACAATAAAAGTCCCGATAATATTACTCTAATTAGCATATGCTTTTCTCCAATCGTTGCAGTGTAAGAGATTAAGAGTTGGTAAAATTAGGTGATTCATGGTGTAGTTTCAACAAATTAAGGGTTGAAATATACCTAAGATTTTAGCTATTTGTTTTATATTAAGTTGTTGGCTAGATTATGTAGGAAATTTCATGAATTACAGGATTTCATGAACAATGACAACTTTACTTTAATTCTGATACGATGAAAAGGGTCATGGTTAATTGCATTGTAGAGATCTTGGGTATTTATGAACGCATCATTTGCCATTAAAAGATGAAAGGTTCATTGGTCTTCAATGAATTTATTGAGCTAATGCCATTCAGAAGTGAAGGACATGCAATATATGTGGACGTGAAGAGTGAACTGAGGCAAATGTTGTGTGACACCCCGTCCTCCCGAGGACCTTAGGTTACCCGTCAAACACGTCATTCGCCTACTTAATCAGCTTAGAGTTAATCCGTTGTTACGAAACCCTGAGGAAATTTTTCGCTTTTTAAACATGACATTCACAATATTTAAAACTGGCTATGCAAGCAACCACAAGAAAACTAAAAGCGGAAGTAGTAGTACACCAGAACTGAACAAAAGGATATCCATTCATTTTCATTTCATTCATATAACATGCTGAAGTTCCACAACATTCAAAATACATGTAAATATCCCAAAGATCAGGCTACAAAAGAGAACACAACTAACAACTGTCTAATGAGCTCCAAAAAGATATACATGCTCTGAAAGTATAGCACCAAAAGAAACAACAGCAGCCCAAACTACGTCGGCTACTCGGTCGCTGGGCCCTTGCCTGCCACAAGTAGAAAGGGAACAAGCAAGTATCTCTCACAAAGTTGTCGAGTACAAATTCTACACAGTTCTATTAAGAAAAGTATAGTAAGCACAGTCTAGAACAACTAGAAAACTGTAAGGTAACTGTAGTGTACAAAAGAAGCTAGCAAGTAAAAGTGGGTTAATTGATTCTTTTAAATTATTTACTTGCTTCCTGAAGTCTAACAAAAATACACTCGCTCACTACCACACCGTGTCTCCCTCGATCAATGGAACTAACCCAACAACAACTCAAGCCTAGAAGTAAGTCTATGGTCTTGGTCCGGTTAGGACCTCGTCATCCGGATAGGACTTCATAGTCCAGGTTGAACCTCACACTATGACTCTGAGGTATGATGTACGCCTCAGGGTTGGGGTGCCTCCGTAGGCATGCGGTGGTGTCTTGCATCCTAACTAAGTTCCCAACACTCCTTCTAGCTTGTTCTCTCAACTTTCATTGATCCTTGGTCGACACATGTGATAGCTCGCTCACGAAGGTGTATAAGAGGAACCGTACTCACAACTCTCTCAACACCCAACCCTCGTTAGCCTCTACTAACAGAACTGTCGTCACTAGTCCCCTAGTGGAAACGTCACTCATCTCTTACCCCATCACGAGGTCACAGCCTGGCGGAAAGGTAAGACGAATCCTCAGTGTCTACTAATCATTACCCCATCACCAGGACACCAGCCTGGCAGAAAGGTAATTAAAGGGGTTATTAGTGTTCAATGGAGAATCTTTACTGGGTAATTGGTGAACTGTTACATGTCTATCGATTACCACCCCATCACCAAGACACCAGCATGGCAGAAAGGTAATAATCTCAGCGGTGAGGAAACCCCCGAAGGAATTCGTCTGCTCTCGCCAATCCCAGTGGAAGTGTGGTCCAAGGAAAAGGCAGTGGTAGTACGACTACTATGCCACTAGAGGTAGGAAAGAGAAGAGGTAAGCCTGCCGGACCCGACTTCCTCTCTCGTTGCTCAACTTCCGGAGGAGAAGAGCTACGTAAAAACCAGATGAGCTCGTAACTAACAGCAGAGAGCCCCCAACCTAGGCTCTCAAAGAAAAATCAACAGGTCAGCGGAAAGGTCTAGACAATTCATGGATCCCAAAGAAGCGTAAAAACCGAGCCGGCTCGAAGAAAACACATGAAAAGGACTGGGATCCTAGACCCATGCTCTCAATGTCCGCTACCCAAACCTGAGCGACCTCATCTCCTGCTCAGGTGAGGGTCACCGCACCCTCGCACAGTCGGAGTATGAATCTCCACGACTGGCCATATGTGACATCACCATTTCTTTTATTTTCATTTTTCACTCTCAGTGTCTATGATTCCTTTGACTTATTTTACATCTACAAGTTATCGGTCCTAAACCCGAACTTGTTCTTACAAGCTCAACCGATCGAAGGTCAGGGATACAGACCTATTATTAGTCCCTCTCTCATCTCTCACTGATGAACATCTTAACTTATAATCTTGGCTACCAGATTAGTGAACATCTTCCTTTCCTAGATCCTACATGATTCGCAAACAAACACAAAGATCCGGCTACTTACTAGAGAAAAACTTTAAGGCAACAGGAAATCAGTTCATAGATTGGAGGAGTTAAACTCCTTATCTTACTTAGAGTCAGATGACAAGTCTTACACAAAGGGACACCAAAGAACGTGACCTAACTTACATGTACTCATTAGTGTGCACATACCACATGATGTTCACACTACTTGTGGTCTACTACAAGTATTTCTAAACTCTTTTTAAGTCCATGCCACATCCCACAATACGTGCCAATCTTGCCAAAACACAAGTTCCATAAAAGTCTTATTTTCACGTGTGATCCCACATATATTTCAGCCCATAGCTCACAAAACCCAGCACTTGGTCTCTTTACTATTAAAATCCCAACTTCAACAAACATTTAGTCCCATGGAAATATGAATGTACTACATAGTTACCAAAGTTTATCATCAAGTTTGTTCCCAATTTATTAATCAGTATCATGGAATTCGAGTCCACCCCCTAAGTATCAATAGAGTACTAATGCACAACTCTAAGATGGGTTTTAAGAGGGACTCTACCTTTCCAAAAATCATCACACAACAGTAGAAAAATGTGTGTGCGCAGTTATATGCACAACAACACACATATGCACAACTTATCACAGTGAACCATCAAAACCATCAACTATTCAACTCAAAATCCATCTCCTCTAAGGAGTTGAGTTACTATATGATCACTCATAATATGTATGAGGAGAACTCGATGATTTGGCGTTTTAAAAACCACAAAAAGATGTGCTAATGGATCTAACATGCATACACTGAAATTTGGCTAAAAGTCCTTGGACAGAAGCTATCTTTCCCAAAATCACCACCAAAACTTAAGCCAAAGGCATGGATCTCATGCGTTTTATAACACACATTCATACAACATCCAAACCACGAAGAATGGTTCTTAAGATCATCTCAAAAACCATGCATAACCCAATTACAAGGAAGATCACAGATTCTGAAATTTGTTGAACTGTAATATAGCAGCAGTTAAAACACTCCCAAATCATCTTCAAATCCACTTCTAAGCCATGTATTAAAGGTCAATAGGATGGAGACAAGATCAAACAGCAAGGATACTCGAAATGGCCCTTATATCGTACAAAATCATGCATTAATCGCATGCAAATCACAAGAACACAGGTCTGAATTTCAGCTGCAGGTCCATGTGAACAGCAACCAAAATCCCCAAAATCATCATACAAATCCGAAATTTGCACATGGATCTAAAGCCAAATTGATGGAGAATATAACAGCAATCAAAATCACTCAAAGGGGCTTAAAGAAACTCCCCAAAACATGCTTGAACTCGGATTTAAAAAGACATGTCCAGATCTGCCATCTTCACCAAAACCGCCCATAAGAATGGATAAAACCCAATTTGATCACAACAATCATCCAACTCAAAGCTCAACGGAAAATCTGGGATTATAGGTGGTTTAAATCCACTTAATGGCAGCAAGAGAGGGGTATATTTGTACCTCACAACCGAGCTTAAGAACAAGGTGAAGAACAGTCACTTGATCAGCCTTCAAAGCTTGATTTTTGATCCGAGCTTGGCCTTGGATTCAACATGTACTTGGTGGAGAAGAAGCTTCTTCCTCCCAGCTTTAATTTGAGCCCGAGAAACTCAAATTTGGTGGAGATTTGGGTGGGGAATTAAGAAGAGAAGGTGGAGAAGAAAGAGTGGTCGGTTAGGGCTTTTAGAGTGGGGAAAATGGAGAAGACGAAGTGGGATTACAGGGGACGTCTATGGGGAGTTATTCCCTTGTGAAAAATTGCAACATAACCCCACCCACTCCTCATAATTGCAACCAAGGCCCACCCATGAATAGAAATCCATAAATGACTACCAAACTTTAGTCTCTAATCTTACTTAGCCACAATTAACATCTCAAATTTAGCATAAGCTCACTAATTGTTCATCATCTTGGGTTTACTTAGTCATTAGATTTTAAGGATGTTACAATCATAAAAATCTCAAAGAGAGTCTCGTCCTCGAGACTCCACTTCTAAGTTGGGTTCGTCGGTCTGCCATAAAAACCTCAAAAGGTTTTTAACCCATAAAAACCTCAAAGAAGGTTTTTACCCAGAAAGTGAAATGATTTGCCAAACAGAGAACTGATAAACTAAACTGCGAAAATACCTGAGAAGAGTCGCGGGTATCTCTTGTGCATAGCTGCTTCGGTCTCCCATGTCGCCTCCTCAACACCCTGTCGGCGCCATAGGATCTTGACCAAGGTAATCTCCTTGTTCCGAAGCCTCCTGACCGTAAAATCAAGTATCTGCACTGGCTCCTCCTCGTACGTCAACTCTGGCTCTATGTCAAGGCTCTCATAGCTGATGATGTACCGAGGATCGTGCACGTACTTCCTCAAGTTCGACACATGGAATATATTGTGTATAGCCGCCAAACGTGGGGGAAGTGCCAGTCTGTATGCGACTTTCCCAACACGTGAAAGTATCTTGAATGGCCCAACAAAGAGTGGCGGCAGCTTGCCATGAACTCCAAATTGTTGTATGCCCTTCATGGGAGATACACGTAGAAACACAAAATCTCCAACCTGAAACTCCAAGTGTCGGCGACGTCGATCTGCATAGCTCTTCTGGCGACTCTGTTCCGTCAAGAGCTTCCTCCTCACCAAATCAACAATCCTCGTGGTCTCCTCCAAGAGATCCACGGTATAAAATGCATGATCGCCTACCTCGCGCCAACTGATTGGCGTAAGGCATCTCCGCCCGTAAAGAGCCTCGAATGGCGCCATGCCGATGCTCGAATGATAGCTGTTGTTGTACGTGAACTCAACAAGAGGTAAATGATCCTTCCAAGTTCCCTTCCACTCTAGAGAACAGGCGCGTAAAAGATCCTCCAAGGTCTGTATCGTACGCTCGCTCTATCCGTCCGTCTGAGGGTGATATGCTGAACACATCTTCAATTCGGTCTGTAATGCTGACATGAACTGCTGCCAGTAATGAGAAGTGAACCTCGAATCTCTGTCAGACACTACCTCGCGGGGTATGCCATGTAACATCACAATGTGTTGTATATACAATCTGGCCAACTGAGAAGGTGTATAAGTCATACTGACAGGTATAAAATGGGCTGACTTCGTCAACCTATCAACAATGATCCAAATGGAATCGTGACCTCCCGGTGTCCTTGGCAATCCCGTAACAAAGTCTATCGAAATGCTCTCCCACTTCCACTCCGGAATGGGGAGAGGCTGCAGTAAACCAGGTGGTCGTTTGTGCTCCACCTTCACCATCTGGCAAGTCAAACACCTACTGACATGCCCAGCTACGTCCCTCTTCTTCCCATCCCACCAGAAATGTCTGCGAAGATCGTGGTACATCTTCGTACTGCCGGGATGAATGGAAAGATGCGAACAATGGGAACCACTACCCGATATGCCTTCCCACAGAATCGACTCTGAGACAACAAAGTCGTCAAACTCATCCTTCACTGCCCGCATGTATCTGTCGCGAATCCACGGGTCTGTCTGCTGACCTGACACTATACGGTCCCAAAGGCTGCTGTATCTAGGAGGTACGGAGATGGGAGAAGACGTATTGTCCTACGGATGCCAATCCGTCAGTGCTGCAAGTAAATCCCAAGTGTATAGCCAATTCATCATACCCTTCGTGTGCGCTCTCCTGCTGAGGGCGTCTGCAACCACGTTTCCCTTACCAGGATGGTAAGAGATCGTGCAATCGTAGTCCTTCAGTAGCTCTAACCATCTGCGCTGTCTCATGTTCAGCTCCTTCTGATCAAATATGTACTTCAGACTCTTGTGGTCTGTGAAGAGCTCAAAGTTAACCCCGTACAAGTAGTGGCGCCAGGTCTTCAGAGCAAAGACCACTGCCGCCAACTCAAGGTCGTGCGTGGGATAATTCCGCTCATGCGGTCTCAACTGTCTCGAAGCATAGGCAAT
The DNA here is from genome assembly GCA_037367405.1 of Ottelia alismoides. NCBI lineage: Eukaryota > Viridiplantae > Streptophyta > Magnoliopsida > Alismatales > Hydrocharitaceae > Ottelia > Ottelia alismoides. The sequence continues at coordinate 641,416 of JAZKJV010009208.1, forward strand.
CACATGTCCCCTTTGCATCAGCACTGCTCCCAAACCATCACCTGATGCGTCTGTGTAAACCGCGTAGTCCTGTGTACCTGACGGTAGAGCAAGAATCGGAGCTGTAGTAAGTCTCTCCTTCAGTGTCCTGAAGGCCTGCTCGCACGAACTATCCCAAACAAAAGGTACTCCCTTCTGCGTCAAACGCGTCAAGGGGAGTATGATCCGTGAAAAGTTGCTGACAAAGCGTCTATAATAGCCTGCCAACCCAAGAAAACTACGGATCTGTGTCACTGTCTTAGGCTGCTCCCAAGACATCATTGCTTCTATTTTCGCAGGGACCACTGAGACACCTGCTCCTGAGATGACGTGTCCCGAGAATGAGACCTGAGGTAGCCAAAACTCACATTTACTCAACTTGGCATATAGTTTATGCTCTCTCAGGGTACTGATGAATCCACATTTCATCATCTTTATTCTATCATTTTGTCACCAAAAACCCTAGCAAATGCCTGTAAATAGCATTAAAATCATCATCTTAGCATTCATGCATGTGCATTATATTAGTGTATAAAATACTGTAATTAAAGCCAAAATTATAGAATAAATAAAGAAAAGAAAAAAAAGAATAAAAGATTGTAAATATTTTATGACCCGAAACCCCTGAGACCTAGGCATCTTGATGAATAGGTCGAAAAGGAATAAAGTAGGGGGAGATAAGGTCAGAAATACATATAATATACCTATACATTCTATTCATTCTTTATTCATTTTGGGACCTATTTTTGGTTCCACTTTTTGTACATCAAATAAATAAACTTTGTACATGAAAGCTGTAGATAATTTTATATAGAAAAATACAAAATTGATTTCATTGATAAATAATGTACAGATAAAAAGTTATGGTCTGAATAAAAATCCAGAATCCCAAATTCCCAGACCCGTATCTCACAAATAAAAACTCCAAATGCAGCATACTCACCTTTAATTGTATATAGAAGAAAATAAGCTAATTAATGGCGGTGGTTTCGCATTTGGCGGAGCTACGGTTTGAAAGTTGACTTCTGGACCCTCATTGTACAGTGTACCGATTAAAATATTCAATTTATTATTTATTTATTATTTTTATAATTTTATATTTTTATAATGTTGTAAATATTACTTATAATAATTATGTACATTAAAATTGGAATAAAAACCTAAATAAAACTTAAAATAAAATACATACATATTTGATACATGGGTATTATACCTGTATTTATATCTATATAAAATATACTTCTATTTTATTAATTATACAAATTATATCAGAAAAATAAAATAAAAATATATATGTGTATATAAAAGTATTCTACAATTTTATAAAATACTAAATAAAAATAATAAAAATAAAATACAAAATAAAAATAAAAGAATACAATATATAGAATAATATACCTATATAGGGATATAAAAGCAACTTGTAAAAATATACTTCATAAAATAAATTAAAAATCATAAGAAAATACTACATAAAATTTTAAACATTTTTTATTCTTTAACCAAAAATTAATTCGGCCTTTTTCTATTTTTAAACGAATTAATAAAATAATTCTTCAATCTTTTCCCTGGTTGGTCCACGTGGACCAACCAGGTGCGGTCTAGAGTTGACCTCGGTCAACTCCCTGACCGAGGCCTGCCACTTCTGACGCCCTGATTTTCCCCCGTTTTCAAGAAATTTTGGCGCCCGATCCTTCCATTTTCTCGCCTCGAATCCTTCTTGGAACTTCTTCCCTGATCATCCCTCTCCCACGACGCGCCTTCAGATCACGCAAAAACCTCATAATGCGCGCGTGGATCTCGCTTGAAGGAGACGCCACCATCTTCTACTTAAACAACCCGCCACCTTCGAGCCCAATTTTGAACCCTCTTGGACCATTAATCCTCCTCCCTTTCGTGCTCTGTGGGTAGCCGGAGGTGACAGCTCCACTGCCCTGCCGTCAGACGAGTCGAGGAAGGCTCGAGGCGTCTCCACCACCTCCGCCGACCACCGGCGTCGAGGTCCTTCCACCTCAGGTCTTCCACCTTCGAGGTATCACTTTTTCCCCTTCCTTTTCGTTCCATTTTATTCCCCTGAGTTTCAGTATCAAAAATCCCCAAAAAAATCGAGTTCCCCGTCGATCGATCCATCTCCCATAGCTCATCGCCGGAGTGCACCTCCGGCTGTCGTTCATTCGCCTTCCACCGATCATCTCCGACCATCCGCTACGCCTCCGCGGGGTCCAGGCAGATTGTCCTGGACCCTCTCACCTCTTTTTGCAGGTCAAGACCCGGTCAAAGCCCCTGGGGGCTCATTTTGAAGCTTCACAGGAGATCCCTGGAGCTCGAAGCTCCGCCGCCTTCGCGCCACCGCCACCGTGCTTCTTCGACGAAGCTGAGTACCCCAGCACATAGAGAGACCTTCCAGGAGTTCGCAGCCCATTTTTGGAGCTCATCCATGGCGGAGGGCGGAGATTTAGCTCAGGGAAGCTCGCCTCGCCGGCGCTGCTTCCCTGTTCTTCCTCATCACCTCTCCACCGTCAGATCGGGCCGCATCTCCAGAACTAGCAGCAACCGTTAGATCTTCTCCAACCATCACCGTCGGATCCAACCGAGGAGATCTGATCGCAGCCATTCATCGCCAAACCGTCATCGCGCGTTGTGCGCGCGCCACGTGGATAAGTGAGCGGCCCTTGGCCGTTCGATCGCGCACGAGGAGATAAGGCGTGGGTATTTTGCACTTTTCCCCTCGCCAAATTTTGTATTTCATTTCAGTCCATTAACTTTAAGCTGTAGTTTAAATATTCCTGTAATATTTGCCATTAGAATCCCGTAGTTTGCTTATTTGCACTTAGGTCCAATCCGCGTCACCTCACGTGCCCGGTGCACGTGAGGGGGCTGGGTATTTTGCAAGGACCCCCCCTGGAGTTTGTTTATTTCGCTTAAGTCCATGAACTTTTTAATTAAGTTGTAATATTTTGGAGAAATTGCATCTGAGCCCCTGGAACTTTGTAATATTGCAAAAATACCCCTGCCAGGTCACGTGCCCAGTGCGCGTGAGTTGGACATTTTGCAACGAACCCCCTCCGGGTTTGGGTATTTGTTTTTAGTCCAGAAACTTGTATTTAACATTATAAATTTTTGTGGAAATTGCATATGTGCCCCTGGATGTTTGAGAAATTGCATAAATACCCCTGCCAGACCTGTTCAATGATTCGATGCTTGTTCTAATTATTTAACCTATCTTTTTAAGTCCAAAAATTCCACAAAAATAGAGTTTAGTTCCTGTTAACTTGTACTTTGACGCTATCACTTTAGTTTTTGATTTTATTATATTTTCACATTTATTAAAAATCAAAAACATGCTTTTTGTGCACTGTCTAGCTTAGAAAACACCAAAAAATATTAAAACACTTCGAAAAATTCCAAAAAAATTACTTAGTGTCTATTTTAACCTATTTTAATGTCAGTCCAAAAATAACTAAAAATCTCAAGAGAAAAACACTAAAAATTTAAAAACACTCAAAAACTTCAAAAAAATATAGAAAATCCTAGAAAACTCCTAAAAATACAAACTCAGTTCCTGTTTGTTCTTTATTTTATTCTCTTTATTTGAAAAATAGTATGAAAATTTTTGATTGCTGTTTGCTAATTTTAATTCCCATTTTACTTACAGCTAGCACATTTTCCACTATTTTCCCTCATTTCAGTATTTAAAAATACCAAAAACATTTGAAAAATTCCCAAAAATCACAAAAACAGTAAAAAATCCTAAGAATACAAAATACTTTATTTCTGAATTTTTTTGGATATTTTTTGCGCATTTGTATAAATATTTTATCTTGTCTTGCATTACATTGTTTATAAATTCCAATATTGAAAAGAAAAAAATATAAGATATAAAATATAAAAATCAGAAAATTAAAAAAAATCAAAATACAAAATTAAAAATTAAATAAAATAAAAAAAATTTAAAATTAAAAACCCACAAAAATTTCCTTAGATTGCTTGCTTAGTGTAGACATCACTCACATTCACTCACGCACATTTGTTTGAATTACCCTGCTTGCTCCCTGTGTTCGAACTCTCTGCATACTTGTCACTATACACCATTTGTGCAGAGTTAAAAATAAATTTGACTCCACACTTGTTTTTCATTGTTTGATACTTGATTGTGGGTTCATTGTTGATTAATTACATTTTGTTGTGGGTCGCCACAGCGATGTATTTAGACCCTCGATAAAGTGCGATTATCAAATGGCGCCGTTGCCGGGGAGCAACAGCGAGTAGTTTACATTTTTGTTTGCTTGTGATTGTTGTCTACCATAGCTTCAGATATCTCTCTTGCACTTTTGATACATATATTGATTAAGCTATTCTGACCATCCTTTCTTGTCTTCTTGTGAGGGACCGTGGAGCAAGGCGGATCGCCTAGGTGAACCGAAGCAACCTTGGGAAGCGGAGCCGGCCTTCTTAGGTCAAGCCGGCAGGAGAGAACAGGAGGAGTGAGAGAGAGTGCTTAGATTAGTTGCATTTTATTTTCGTGAGAGAGTGACTTTGATAATTTGTAATAATACATGTACTTGGACTCTTGGACATTCGGGCCTAATTTCCGGGTGTTTGTTCATTCGGGGGCTCACCGCGGTTTTGTGTTTTTCGCGGTTTTCTCGCCTTCATTTCTATTTGTTTCACGAGGATTTAGCCCCTAGACATAGGAATTTTTGTTGACTGTGACGAACTAAGAAGCTAAGGCCCAATCCCTAATATCTTGCCTGCACCTATAGAACATAATTGGACTTGGCTAAAATTCACTTGAAAAAGCTATTTGACTTGGACTAGAGGCCACGTGCCGCGAGCCCACTCTGTTAAGCGCTACTCCTGAACTCGATGTGTCGAGAAGAGGAGGGGTGAGCCTAGACCGGACTCCGGACTCTTTTCTTTGTCATAGCTACTTGGTCTTCACGTTAATAGAAGTTGCTCATCTTAGGACGATTTCCTCGTGCATGCATATAGGTAGTTTAAATTATTGTCTTTAAATTATGCGCGGATCACTTTGCATGTAGAGTGCTGGCGACAAGGTACGCATTTCTATCCCTGCATGCATCATAGATTTTGACCGCGCATCGGCTTTTCCGCTTTCCTCCCCCAATTTTATTGGACTTTTTAATAACAAGGAAATTGTAAAAATCGTTTGACGATGTTTGCTCAGAAAAATACATAAAAAGTAAAAACAATAAAAATTGGGACTGCTAATGCAAACTTGACCTTAAAACTCATCCCACCAAAAATTTTGTCTTGGGAGAGTAACCCCCTCCTTGTTTGATTTATCTGTTGCGAGAGAGTGACTCGACACTAGGATAGAGCCACATCTGAAATTTTGGTTGACTACTGGTCGTGGTTAGTCGTTCTCCAATGAGGATCTCTCCGGTAACCGGTAAAGCGGACCGCGATGTCCTTAACAGATTGAATTAGCGGGAACAACCGGGTTACGGTCCGCAATTCATACTGGCTGGGAAAGATCTGACGTGGATTGGGACAGTCGGCTAGGAAAGTAGGATACCTAACAGCTCGCTCTAACGCTCTGATAGATTGACTGGTCACCTAATAAAAAGTGATAAGATAACTGACCGAACTCTCACGGTCATCAGCTCAAGAGTTGTGTAGGTGAATTTGGGGTTTTTTGATTTATCATCCTGTTTGCATTCCAGATCTCATCCGCCTTTCTCTAGATCAAGATGATGGGACGGAGATCTCTTAGGCCGACCCTGTCGGCACCGCTATCCAGCACTCCTCCTCATTCATCTAGGAATACCTCGGAGAGTCCGCTCTCCGAGCCTGAGTTCACATCCACCCTGTTCCCCCTCGACCACCCTTCCCATTCTCCTTCTCTCAGTCCGATCGTTTCAGAGTACAGTGCATCACAGAGTTCAGCTCATTCGATAGCACCTGAGATGGCCTCTTTTGCTTTTTCAGAAAATCCAGACATGGCAGACAGAGGCGAGCATGAAGATGATCATGAGCACCCTCCGTTTCTATTTGATCAGGCAGCCATCAATAATTCCTTGTTAGCATCCCTGGAAACTATGCAGAGGCAGATCCGCGACCAGGGTACATTCATGGGTGATCTGATGAGAGAGATAGCACAGATGAGAGAGAATCGACCTGGGGGCGGTGGCGGTGGAGGAGGAGGAGGACCAGATGCAGGAGGAGGCGATCCAGACGTTGAGCGACCGCCACAGACCATCATGAGGGAGTTGCACAACCCAGCTGCATCCCTTACTCACCGTTGGATCAGACTCCCGCCAATTCACGGAGATTTCGAGCTTCGGCCCCACACAATCCAGCTTCTACCCAAGTTCCATGGGTTGCTGACCGAAGAGCCGCACCTCCACCTCCAGGAATTTGAGATGATTTGCAGCACCATCCATGATCGGTTGATGACCGAGGACACCATAAAGATGATCGCCTTCCCATTCTCTTTGGTTGACAGAGCCGCATATTGGCTCAAACACCTTGGGCGATTCGTCGACACATGGGCAGAGCTCCGGACCGCATACTTGAAGAAATACTACCCTCTCGGCCGGACCAACGCAGCTAGAGCCATGATCAGTAACTTCGTCATGATCCCAAATGAACAATTCCATGAAGCCTGGGATCGATTCAGAGAGCTCATAGACCGGTGTCCACATCATGACATTTCCAAGCCCAATCTCGTGCAGAGTTTCTTCTGTGGGCTGACACCGGAGCTGCAGGGGCTAGTGAACGCCTCTTGCGGTGGATCTTATTTCTCCAAGGGAGAAGACGACGTCTGGGCCATCTACGAAGGCATGGCAGAAAACTCTACTGTAATGACCCAGGCCTGAGTCTACACGCAGCAGAAGCCCCCGCAAGGAGCGGGATCATTCCAGAGGATCGCCCGCATCGATGCCGGTCCCAATACAGTGTCAGCTGCTGCAGCCCAAGCTGAATCAGCCGCAACCGACATGGGCATTATTAGTGAAAAGCTGGACCGTATGGAGATCCTCGAGAAGAAGCAGAATCAAGGTCTTGCTCAGATGGACCTTCTTACCAAAACTATGAGTGACCTGAAGACTCAAATTCTATGTATTCAGGAGGCACAAACTCATTCCCAACAGCCTCCCAGGTCACGGGCTGAACCCAACAGTAGCAATACCAACCAGGCATCTGCCTCATACCGCCAGGTGAATCACATTCAGGCAGAGCCGGTTCCCTTGCTGCAGTACTATCCATCTCAACCACCATCTACGGATACGCAGATGGTGGTCTATTAGCCGGAGCAGCCACTGGCCGTTCTTCCTCCACCATCCTTCGAGCAGGACCCGTTGATAGAAGTTAATGGGATATGGTACGACCGGTACCCTCAGCCCGGGATTCATCATGATCATCCCGGATTTTGTTGGGGCAAAGGTAGCTCCTCCTCCCAGCAGTGGAACCCTGCTCAAGGACATCAGAACAACCAGCAACAGCAACACCAGCAGCCCCAGTATGCCCAGCAGCAGCAATATCAGAGTGGCCCTCGTCCCGCCTATCAGGGACAGCAGTGGAGGCAGCGACAACAGCCTCAACAGTCTTATTCCCATCACTCCCAGTATCAACCACAGCAGCAGCAACAACCCCATTTCCAGCAGGGACAACCATCCGGTTCTCAGGGTCCCGCTTTTGAGAACCCAACTCTCGATGATCTTGCCCGCTTGCTCTCCGAACATCGAGCATCCTTCAGGCAAGAAATGGATGAATTCCTGCAGGAGATGAGGGAGATTATAAAAGGGAAGGCCGCCATACCCGCTCAGATTGAACCTAACCCGAACAATCTGAAAAGAAAGTCTGAGCAGGTAGAGTTTACAGAGGATACCTCTCCTAGTGATTCTTTGAGTGACATGTCTTATTCCTATCATGATGCTGATTTTGTCTCTACTAGGAGCGGTAGGATGCCAACCGGCGACGCCTCGTCTGAGCGACAACTAGACGCAGGATCAGGAGCGCCAGAGGAGCAGAGGAGCAGTGCTGATACCACTCATAATGATGTTGACGGTGGTGTTGATGCCACCCATGATGGAGTCCAGGACGACGGTGCTGATGCAGTCATGATACCAGTTACAGACGGTGGTGCTGATACCACCATTTTGGATGATGAACCAGAGCGCGGTGCTGATGCCGCGAAGACCGGTGGTAGTGCTGAGGCCACCACTTCTACTTTTGTTGAGCCTCCCTCTGTGATGTTACCACCTTTTGTATCTATGGACTGTGGTAACAACAAAAAGAACAAAAATATGAATAAAGGAAAGGTTTCTGTTCACATTGCGGACCCATATGAGTTGCATGATGATGGTTGTGTGGATCCCTCTTCCTCACAGGCACAGGGACCTATTCCTAGTCCTCCATCTGAGGAGGCCCCTACCATTCCCTTCCCTGAGGCACTCCGCCGAGCGAAGGGGAATAAACAAGAAAATCCCAAAAAAGAACAACTGGTAGAGTTCGGCAATCAGATGATCGACAGATTCCATATTCAACTGACTCTACAAGAAGCACTTGAGCACATCCCCCTCTTCAAGAAGAACCTGAAAGAGAAGACTACCGTCCGCAGGAAGAGGAGGAACCACAGAGATCAAATCCACGTGCTCACTCATTCCACTTGTTGTACCATCTAGAACAAGCTGCCAGCTAAGCGACCAGATGCAGGAGCTCTCTATATTAGATGCAAGATTCAGGAGCAGCAATTTGACCGTACTCTATTAGACAGTGGCTCTTCAATTAACCTTCTTCCGGCAGCCTTACTCGACCGACTCGAGTTTGGTCCTCTTCTTAGGAGCAGGACAGTCCTTCAGTTTGCTGATAGGTCGACTAAGTGGCCGAAGGGGTTATTGAAAGACGTGGTCGTTACCATTCAGGGCCTGAAATTCCCCGTGGACTTTGTTGTGTTGGACATGGAGATCCCTGAGTCGGTAACTGATGCCCCCATCATTCTCGGACGTCCATTCTTGGCCACAGCCAAGGCGGTGACCGACCATGATTGTGGGAAGGTGTGCTTTCGCGTAGAGGGCGAAACCATACAAATAGAGACGATCGAGGAAACCAGAGCCAGAGAGTTAGAATGCTCGGAGAAGTCCAGTGAAGCAGCGCATTTGATAGAGGAAGAGCTGGACACCCACCAGGTGTGTGATTTTGTGATGACTGACGATGAATCCAACTGGATAGATCCTATAGCACCGACACTCGCCTTGCCTACAGATTCATTGTATCTTCAGCTCATGGCAGTCGAGAGCCGGGAGAGCACACCCCTAGATGAGGATATACCTGAGGCTGACAGTGTTGTGATGAGTGATGCTGATAAGTTTCAATCATGTTCATCTCCTTATGATCCCTCGGATTCAGACATTGATTGGGATGATTTTGATGATTATGTGCCTTGTCTGATTCCTTCCGAGTCAAAAGCCATGACAGAGTGCGAGCCAGTGCAGTTCATTGATGATTCCGCAAATCGCCCTTTGTCAGAGATTCACGCAGAGCGAGAGTTCTCCCATGCAGACCTGGTCGCATTCACACAGACATATCAGAAGCCAGATCTGCTGCCTCCCAGTTGTCCAGAACTGAAGCCTCTGCCGCAGTCGTTGAAGTACAGATTCCTTGCGGGTGAGCCAGATATGCACCCAGTCATTATCTCAGTAGGCTTAACTGGAGAACAAGAATCTCGTCTGATGGAGGTTCTTGAAAGAAACCGCAAGGCGATAGGTTGGAGTATCGTTGATCTCCAGGGGATTAGTCCGGCTCTGTGCTCTCACCACATTTATCTCGAGGATAACGCTAGGCCGTCGCGTGAGTTCCAACGACGGCTGAACCCGAATCTTCGAGACGTAGTCATGAAAGAAATTTCCAAGTGGTGGAGCGCCGATTTTATCTACCCCATCTCCGACTCCAAATGGGTTAGTCCACTACATGTGGTACCCAAGAAGACCGGTATCACTACAGTTGTCAACGAGTCTGGAGAGGAGATCGCTGCCAGAGTACCAACTTCTTGGAGGGTCTGTGTGGACTACAGACGATTGAATGAGGCCACCAAGAAGGATCACTTCCCGCTACCCTTCATTGATCAGATTATCGAGCGGCTAGCCAGGAAGAGTTATTATTGTTTTCTTGATGGGTACTCTGGATACAATCAGGTGGCCATTGCGCCCGAAGACCAGGAGAAAACGACATTCACCTGTCCGTTTGGGACGTATGCTTTCAGACGGATGCCCTTTGGTCTATGTAACGCTCCGGCGACATTCCAGAGGTGCATGTTGTCCATCTTCTCGGACATGGTGGGTGACTGTTTGGAAGTCTTCATGGATGACTTCTCGGTCTACGGCGACGGGTTCGATGCTTGTCTTGACTGCCTAGACCGTGTGCTTCAGCGCTGCATAGAGGTCAACCTTGTTTTATCTTGGGAGAAGAGCCACTTTATGGTGACTCAGGGGACGGTCCTTGGTCATATCGTCTCCAATAGGGGCATGGAGGTCGATCCGGCTAAGGTGGATATCATCAGAAAACTCAATCCACCGTCCAACTTGCGTCAGTTGCGGTCTTTTCTGGGGCATGTCGGTTTCTACCGACGGTTCATTCAGGACTTCAGTCGTATTGCCCGACCGCTCACTGACTTGCTGACGAAAGACACCGAGTTTATTGTCAATGATAAGTGTCTTGAGTCGTTTGAGACTCTCAAAGAAATGGTTGTTTCAGCTCCTGTCTTTCAGCCACCCGATTGGTCTCTCTCATTCAAGATCATGACGGATGCTTCAGATTTTGCCGTTGGGGCTGTGCTTGGACAGAGGAGGGATGGATTACCCTTTGCTATTCACTACGCCAGCCGGACCTTGGATGCCGCTCAGCGGAATTACACTGTGACTGAGAAAGAGATTCTGGCCGTAGTCTTTGCTCTTGATAAGTACCGATCGTATATTCTCGGATCTAGAGTGACAATCTACACTGATCACACCGCCATCCGGTACTTAATGTCTAAGAAGGATGTCAAAGCACGTCTTACCAGATGGATCCTTCTACTCCAGGAATTTGATATTGAGATTAAGGATAAGCCTGGAGTCAAGAATGTGGTGGCAGATCACCTCTCCAGATTGGAGAGTCTTGAGGAATCTGAGCCCAGCGCACCTATCACTGAGACGTTTCCAGATGAGGCGATCTTGGCTGTCACCTCACTCCCGTGGTTTGCTGACTTTGTAAACTATCTTGTTGCCAAGACAGTCCCTCAGGGTTGGCCCAGGCAGAAACTTGAGACCTTCCTAGCTAAGGCCAAGTTTTACCATTGGGAGGATCCCGTCCTTTATCATGAAGGAGGGGATAGTATTTGGAGAAGGTGCATTCCTCAAGAAGAGCAGCAGAGTGTCCTCACATACTGCCACAAGCTTGAGGCAGGAGGACATCATTCAGGGAAAAGGACAGCACATAAGGTGCTTCAATCCGGCCTATGGTGGCCTACTCTCTTCAAAGATTCTGATGAGTTCGTGAAGAGATGTACTGACTATCAGAAAATGGGAACCTGCGGGCAGAGAGACATGATGCCCATGCAACCCATTCACTTCTGTGAAGTTTTTGATGCATGGGGGATTGATTTCATGGGCCCATTTCCTAAGAGTCAGGATTCGGGCATATTTTGCTCGCTGTGGATTATGTCAGCCGATGGGTTGAGGCCATCCCCGCCCGAGCCGCAGATGCGAAAACCGTGTGCAAATTCTTGAAGAAAAATATCATTTCACGGTTCGGGGTTCCTAGAGTCTTGATTTCAGACGGGGGGTCTCATTTTATCAATGATAAGGTTAGGGACCTTGCTGACGAGTTCGGCATTGACCATCGGGTTGCCACTCCATATCACCCTCAGACTAATGGTCTTGCCGAAGTATCGAATCGGGAGATAAAGACTATCTTGCAGAAAGTTGTCCGCCCAGACCGAAAGGATTGGTCACAGCTTTTGGACTCGGTCTTATAGGCCTATCGGACTTCTTTCAAGAATCCATTGGGGACATCTCCCTTTCATCTCGTCTATGGCAAGCCGTGCCATCTGCCAGTGGAGATCAAGCACAAATCTTTTTGGGCAGTCACTGAGTTGCTGTTAGATCCCGAGAGTATAGGAGAACAGAGAAGAGCAGAATTGGCAGCCCTGGAAGAACTGAGAGACACAGCCTTTTCCAACAGCCTACAGTACAAGGAGAAAGTAAAGACATGGCACGATTCGCATATCAGCCATAAACCGTTTGAGCCAGATCAGAGAGTATGGTTGTTTGATTCCAGGCTGAAATTATTCCCAGGAAAGTTGCAGAGCAAGTGGAAAGGTCCGTTTGTGGTCAAGAAGGTACATGACAATGGCAGCATCGACATATCTGAACCGTCATCCTCCTCTACCTTCCGCATCAATGGTCAACGCCTGAAGTTATATCTAGATCATGACCCGCCGACCATTGACGTTGCCCCCATTCTTCTGATATGAGATGTGTCCTTTGACTCTAATCATCTGCATCACATACATGGTGATCAATTCCATCTTCCGCTGTACAGATCCATATGTTCATATCACTTTCATCTGTTGATTTATTTTCTTCTTTTCTTCTTTTCTTCTTTTCCTGTCCTATTTTCTTCATCTATCAAAAAGGTGTCGCCCCTGGTAGACAGTTTTCTACACTTAGGACGTACTTTGTCCTAAGTATAGGGGGGGTTGGCACCCCGAATTTCTCTATTCTTTTCGATCCTCTCCATTGTCTCCTCTCCTTGTCTATACTTAGGGATATCTTACCCTAAGTATAGGGGGAGACAGTCTGAGTACGATCTGTTCATTCCCACCTATGACCCTCCCTGCTTTGTGTACAGTCTGCTATACTTAGGATTATTTGATCCTAAGTATAGGGGGGACGGTCAACTTCTCATTCTTTTGTTCATTTCTTATTCATTTATTCTTTAGATTTTCCTATACTCAGTACGAGTTATGTCTTCTCTTTTCTTTCCGATCTATGAGGACATAGCTCAAGCTAAGTATAGGGGGGTCGTATATACTGTGTATATACTTTAGCCATAACTCGTACTTTCGTATTTTCTTAATAATATGGCTAATTATTCTTTAAAACCCATTAAAAACCTTAATAAAAAGATGTATGGTTCCTCAAATTCTATTTGTATATACTGATTAATAAATCAGGTGAAACTGTGTTTTGCAAAATGTTTGAAAAATAGTTTGAAAATCTTTGTGAACATCTATTGAAAACTATTTTGAAAATATTTTGTTACATGTTTTCTACCTTTGTAAAAAATATGTGATTTGTAAAATTATTTTCTTTGTGTGAAATAAAATGTTTGAAAAATGATTTGCAAATGGTTTGAAAAATGGTTGCAAAAATATTTGAAAAACCTATATATACTGTTTTGAAAGCCTTTGCAAAATGATTTTCAAATGTGTGTACATGTTTGTAAAAATGTTTGTAAAAACTATTTTGGACTATAGTTTTCAAAAATCGTGCGAAAAGCTTGTGTCAAATAAGTTTGAGGAATACCTACATCACACCAAAATCCACTATATGTACTTATAAAATTGATCACTTACCCTTGTAAAATCTTAAAATCCACTTCTTGTATATATAAGAAGCACGCCCGTGTACATATTTTTCACCTAGTTTTCAGCCAAAAAATTTGTTGTTTTCAAAAAGTCCAAAAACATTTGCAAAACTAAAATCCAAAAACATCTGAAAAATCTTTTTGAAAAATACAAAAAAGCATGCATCATCTTTTCAAAAATCCATAAAAAGTTCAAAATCTTTGAAAATTGCATCACAAAAATATTTTCTGCATAGCATTGCATGGCATGAGCATTTTTCGGATTGAGTTTGATAACTGAACAAGTCTAAGTAAAATCCGGAGATTGGAGCTTGATTGGACCTTAAAATCGACCTAATAACAGGAACCTTATAGGAACTGGGTTTGAGATACTTCAGGTCTAGTTGACTTAATTCTTTGAGGATCACGGGACTTGGTTCAATGGATCCTTGACTGCCTAAGTAGTGTATTTCGGAGCACACGCACGACTCTTGTTGATAATGACCTAACTTGGACACCTGCACCTTTCACATAGCTCTCTACGGATGAGGTGGTGAGGAGGAAGTTTCCTTTAGCCTGGGGTAGCATATGAGGGTAGTACTTCTAGGCGGAACCTCTCTTCTTTATCTAGTGAAGGAAGTGCACCTCAACTTGGTCTAGTGGTGATGACGGCTAAAGACAGAAGTCGTGGGTTGCAATAAAGCTTCAAAAGAGGGATAGTCTATTGGCTCAAGAGGAAAATTTCTTGTATATATGCTGCACCATGTAGATATGTTGTACAGATGCAATTGAAATATATATATATATTGCAAAAAGAACTCCAAAAAAGTGGTGGGTCGGATTGAAAATTTAATAACCCCACCGGAGTGTATATAGTCCAATAAATCAAAAGCTTATGGTATCCATGTTACATCTCATGAAGCTTGCAGCGGGAGACTTGGCTACACTGGCTAAGCTTCCAAAAGTCTATACTTCTTCCCCCTCTTCTTGAGCCAGTTGCACTTGAACTTAGAAGGGAATACCCCGCTTCTCGAGGAAAGAGTTGCTAGACCGAGGCATTAGAGTTACCAGGTTGGGGGAGGTTGTTTCCTTGTTACTTCTGAGGTGGGGAGCTACATATCACTTACACTGTACGAGTCAGACTCATAGTCGTAAGAGTTTGCGTATGAGTTGAAGTATTTCTGACTTGGCTATTGAGGAGACTTGGACAGATTTTTGGGATTCTCAAGGACTGTTGGATTTCAAATTTGGTTCTCATTAAGGTTCCGACCACACAAAAATTCCAAAGGTCCGACTTAAGCTCCAAACTTTGATTTTGTGAAGACAAGTTTGATAGTCAAATAAAATCCAAGTTTTTCTTTTTCTTTTCTTTCTTTTTCTTTTTGCACTTATTGCATAAGTGTTTGCTAGGGACTAGCAAAGGTAAGTATAGGGGGATGATGAATCCACATTTCATCATCTTTATTCTATCATTTTGGCACCAAAAACCCTAGCAAATGCCTGTAAATAGCATTAAAATCATCCTCTTAGCATTCATGCATGTGCATTATATTAGTGTATAAAATACTGTAATTAAAGCCAAAATTATAGAATAAATAAAGAAAAGAAAAAAAAGAATAAAAGATTGTAAATATTTTATGACCCGAAACCCCCGAGACCTAGGCATCTTGATGAATAGGTCGACAAGGAATAAAGTAGGGGGAGATAAGGTCAGAAATACAGATAATATACCTATACATTCTATTCATTCTTCATTCATTTTGGGACCTATTTTTGGTTCCACTTTTTGTACATCAAATAAAGAAACTTTGTACATGAAAGTTGTAGATAATTTTATATAGAAAAATACAAAATTGATTTCACTGAGAAATAATATACAGATAAAAAGTTATGGTCTGAATAAAAATCCAGAATCCCAACTTCCCAGACCCGTATCTCACAAATAAAAACTCCAAATGCAGCATACGCACCTTTAATTGTATATAGAAGAAAATAAGCTAATTAATGGCGGTGGTTTCGCATTTGGCGGAGCTACGGTTTGAAAGTTGACTTCTGGACCCTCATTGTACAGTGTACCGATTAAAATATTCAATTTATTATTTATTTATTATTTTTATAATTTTATATTTTTATAATGTTGTAAATATTACTTATAATAATTATGTACATTAAAATTGGAATAAAAACCTAAATAAAACTTAAAATAAAATACATACATATTTGATACATGGGTATTATACCTGTATTTATATCTATCTAAAATATACTTCTATTTTATTAATTATACAAATTATATCAGAAAAATAAAATAAAAATATATATGTGTATAAAAAAGTATTCTACAATTTTATAAAATACTAAATAAAAATAATAAAAATAAAAATACAAAATAAAAATAAAAGAATACAATATATAGAATAATATACCTATATAGGGATATAAAAGCAACTTGTAAAAATATACTTCATAAAATAAATTAAAAATCATAAGAAAATACTACATAAAATTTTAAACATTTTTTATTCTTTAACAAAAAAATAATTCGGCCTTTTTCTATTTTTAAATGAATTAATAAAATAATTCTTCAATCTTTTCCCTGGTTGGTCCACGTGGACCAACCAGGTGCGGTCTAGAGTTGACCTCGGTCAACTCCCTGACCGAGGCCTGCCACTTCTGACGCCATGATTTTCCCCCGTTTTCAAGAAATTTTGGCGCCCGATCCTTCCATTTTCTCGCCTCGAATCCTTCTTGGAACTTCTTCCCTGATCATCCCTCTCCCACGACGCGCCTTCAGATCACGCAAAAATCTCATGATGCGCGCGTGGATCTCGCTTGAAGGAGACGCCACCATCTTCTACTTAAACAACCCGCCACCTTCGAGCCCAATTTTGAACCCTCTTGGACCATTAATCCTCCTCCCTTTCGTGCTCTGTGGGTAGCCGGAGGTGACAGCTCCACTGCCCTGCCGTCAGACGAGTCGAGGAAGGCTCGAGGCGTCTCCACCACCTCCGCCGACCACCGGCGTCGAGGTCCTTCCACCTCAGGTCTTCCACCTTCGAGGTATCACTTTTCCCCTTCCTTTTCGTTCCATTTTATTCCCCTGAGTTTCAGTATCAAAAATCCCCAAAAAAATCGAGTTCCCCGTCGATCGATCCATCTCCCATAGCTCATCGCCGGAGTGCACCTCCGGCTGTCGTTCATTCGCCTTCCACCGATCATCTCCGACCATCCGCTACGCCTCCGCGGGGTCCAGGCAGATTGCCCTGGACCCTCTCACCTCTTTTTGCAGGTCAAGACCGGGTCAAAGCCCCTGGGGGCTCATTTTGAAGCTTCACCGGAGATCCCTGGAGCTCGAAGCTCCGCCGCCTTCGCGCCACCGCCACCGTGCTTCTTCGATGAAGCTGAGTACCCCAGCACATAGAGAGACCTTCCAGGAGTTCGCAGCCCATTTTTGGAGCTCATCCATCGCCGGAGGGCGGAGATTTAGCTCAGGGAAGCTCGCCTCGCCGGCGCTGCTTCCCTGTTCTTCCTCATCGCTTCTCCACCGTCAGATCGGGCCGCATCTCCAGAACTAGCAGCAACCGTTAGATCTTCTCCAACCATCACCGTCGGATCCAACCGAGGAGATCTGATCGCAGCCATTCATCGCCAAACCGTCATCGCGCGTTGTGCGCGCGCCACGTGGATAAGTGAGCGGCCCTTGGCCGTTCGATCGCGCACGAGGAGATAAGGCGTGGGTATTTTGCACTTTTCCCCTCGCCAAATTTTGTATTTCATTTCAGTCCATTAATTTTAAGCTGTAGTTTAAATATTCCTGTAATATTTGCCATTAGAATCCCGTAGTTTGCTTATTTGCACTTAGGTCCAATCCACGTCACCTCACGTGCCCGGTGCGTGTGAGGGGGCTGGGTATTTTGTAAGGACCCCCCTGGAGTTTGTTTATTTCGCTTAAGTCCATGAACTTTTTAATTAAGTTGTAATGTTTTGGAGAAATTGCATCTGAGCCCTTGGAACTTTGTAATATTGCAAAAATACCCCTGCTAGGTCACGTGCCCAGTGCGCGTGAGTTGGACATTTTGCAACGAACCCCCTCCGGGTTTGGGTATTTGTTTTTAGTCCAGAAACTTGTATTTAACGTTATAAATTTTTGTGGAAATTGCATATGTGCCCCTGGATGTTTGAGAAATTGCATAAATACCCCTGCCAGACCTGTTCAATGATTGGATGCTTGTTCTAATTATTTAACCTATCTTTTTAAGTCCAAAAATTCCACAAAAATAGAGTTTAGTTCCAGTTAACTTGTACTTTGACGCTATCACTTTAGTTTTTGATTTTATTATATTTTCACATTTATTAAAAATCAAAAACATGCTTTTTGTGCACTGTCTAGCTTAGGAAACACCAAAAAAATATTAAAACACTTCGAAAAATTCCAAAAAAAATTACCTAGTGTCTATTTTAACCTATTTTAATGTCAGTCCAAAAATCACTAAAAATCTCAAAAGAAAAACACTAAAAATTTAAAAACACTCAAAAACTTCAAAAAAATATAGAAAATCCTAGAAAACTCCTAAAAATACAAACTCAGTTCCTGTTTGTTCTTTATTTTATTCTCTTTATTTGAAAAATAGTGTGAAAAATTTTGATTGCTGTTTGCTAATTTTAATTCCCATTTTACTTACAGCCAGCACATTTTCCACTGTTTTCCCTCATTTCAGTATTTAAAAATACCAAAAACATTTGAAAAATCCCCAAAAATCACAAAAACAGTAAAAAATCCTAAAAATACAAAAATACTTTATTTCTGAATTTTTTTGGATATTTTTTGCGCATTTGTATAAATATTTTATCTTGTCTTGCATTACATTGTTTATAATTCCAATATTGAAAAGAAAAAAATATAAGATATAAAATATAAAAATCAGAAAATTAAAAAAATCAAAATACAAAATTAAAAATTAAATAAAATAAAAAAAATTTAAAATTAAAAACCCACAAAAATTTCCTTAAATTGCTTGCTTAGTGTAGACATCACTCACATTCACTCACGCACATTTGTTTGAATTACCCTGCTTGCTCCCTGTGTTCGAACTCTCTGCATACTTGTCACTATACACCATTTGTGCAGAGTTAAAAATAAATTTGACTCCACACTTGTTTTTCATTGTTTGATACTTGATTGTGGGTTCATTGTTGATTAATTACATTTTATTGTGGGTCGCCACAACGACGTATTTAGACCCTCGATAAAGTGCGATTATCAGGTACCAAGCACTGCTCTCAAGTTGTTCTCATGGTCCCATTCATTCTTCGAATAAATCAGCACATCATCTATGAACTCCACAACAAACTTGTCCAAGTAAGGACGGAATACTCTGTTCATCATATCCATGAATGCCGCGGGGGCATTCGTCAGTCCGAATGGCATCACTACAAACTCGTAGTGGCCATACCGTGTTCGAAAGGCTGTCTTCGGGATGTCTGTCTCCCGAATCCTCAACTGATGGTAACCCGAGCGGAGGTCGATCTTCGACAACACCGAAGATCCCTGTAGCTGATCAAATAGATCATCAATGCGTGGCAGAGGATAACGGTTCTTCACCGTCCTCTTGTTCAGCTGCCTGTAATCAATGCATAACCGCATGGTTCCATCCTTCTTCCAAACAAAAAGTACAGGAGCCCCCAAGGTGAAGTACTCGGCCTCACAAAGCCCAAGTCAAGCAACTCCTGTAGTTGCACCTTCAGCTCTCTCAGCTCTGCTGGTTCCATGCGATACGGAGCCATAGATATCAGCTGCGTGTCGGGAAGCAACGAGATCTCGAACTCAATCTCTCTAACTGGAGATAGTCCTGGTAACTCCTCAAGAAACACATCGGGATACTCTGACACAACTCTAATGTCCTGAGCCATCCGCTCTCTGTCTGTAACCTCCTGAACAAAGGCTAGAAAAGTGTCACATCCCTGATCAACCAGTCGCTGTGCTCTCAGCACTGAAATGTACTCCATTCTGGAGTCCTGCAATGTCCCCTCAAAAGTGAACTCTGTCAAGCCGGGAATCCTGAAGATAAAAGTCTTCCTGTAACAGTCGACTAAGGCGTGATGTGTAGACAACCAATCCATGCCCAAAATCATGTCGAACTCAACAAGCTGTAATAGAAGGCAGTCCGCAGTCATTTCGTGACCACCTATGGACACTGGTAACCCTCTAACTATCTCTGAAATCTCGAACAACTGTCTGCCTGGCCCTCGGATGTGAAATGGAGGATCTACATCCTCCGCGACTCTACTCAATGTGGCTAGAAGCCTTACAGCAAGAAACGAATGGGTAGCACCAGAATCACACAACACGTGAAAAGGATGGCTCGAAACTGAAACCATACCTTTCACGACCGTGGCCGCGGACCGTGCCTGCTCAGCTGTAACTGCGTGAATCTGTCCTTGACGTATAGACCCAGCACTGGATCTTGCTGCGCTCTGAACTGGTCTCTGCTGACCTCTGTACTGGGAGCTCCTCCCGGTAGCTCTCGAATGTGGTGGAGGTGGAGGTGGTGGAGTTTGTAGCTGTGGGCACTGGGACCTGACATGTCTCATCTGCTGGCACTGGTAGCACCTGATCGCCCTGCTCGGTAGAAGATGGACCGGCACTCTCTACGGGTCTCGCGTTCTGTGCTCCAAACCTCTGCGATCCAGATGGTCGCGCTGCCTCAAAACCTCTACTGGCCAGTGCTCCTCCCAAAGTAGTCGTGGGGGTCGAGCGAACACAACCAGAAGAAACCATCCTTGTTGGACGAAAGCGTCGTGCTGACCGCTGGCTGGAACTACCGCCGAATAGGTCCAGACGACCTCGGTGGTACTGGTGGCAGTCTAAAAGTACTCCCAAAACGTCTCTCGCGGACGACCTCAATCCGCTCTGCTGCATCAGTAACCTCAGCAATGGTGGTCAGTCTCAGCCCTGCCAACTTCTCCTGAACGTCCTCCCTCATGCCACGAACAAACTTCTCCAGATTCTCATCTGGAAAAGCAGCTGCAGAAGATGTGTGGAATGATAACTCGGTGTAGCACACAAAGTACTCTCACGATGTCATCCTGCCCTGTCTCAGCTCTGCAAACAACATGCGCTGTGTCTCCTTCCACTTCACTCAGACACGGTAAGAAGAAGTGGGCAGACACAGTAAGAAGAAGCTGCAGAAGAAATGGCCTCTGAAGTGGGTCTCAAAGTCTGTCCAAGTCGGCACACACCCCATCTCAGACACAGTAACCTCCCACCAGCGCTCTGCAAACCCAGTAAGTGAGAATTCTGCAAAGGTAACCACGACTCTGGTGGTGCCCGTATCATCCTGAACACCTTCGTCATCGTTTTGAGCCACTGCTCAGCCTCGTCAGACGTACCCGTGCCCTGGAACCTGGGTACTCCAGCTCTCTGGTAGGATGTGAAGACGTCATGGTGTCTCGGTGCAGTAGGAAGAACAAACCATGTCACCTCTACTCCTGCTGCAGACCCATGGCCTACCTCAGCTCTGTCGGCTCCTGACCCCCTCAGAATATCTACCTCGGAATGCTGGGGAATCTCCTCAGAGAACAGATGCTCGGCTCTAGCGGACTCATCCGTGGACAGGTGGTATGAGGAGTCAGACAGCTCCTTTGTCCTCAGCTCCATCCCAGTCTGTCGCTCTGACAACTCAGTCTGCTGGGGAAGTATCTGATCTTGTGTTTGTCGCAGATCAGCTAGTGCAGATAGTACCTGTGCCATCTCTCCTGGCTGATCATGAGCTACTCGTGGTGCCATGCTCATCCTCCTTGTATCGGATCATTGCATAGTTAAGCACACTTTAGGAAATAATCAGTTGTTCTATTTCTCCTCTTGGGATACTTATATGAATGAAATGTTCTGGTGACTTGTAGTTACATAAATCTTATTAATGTCAAAAATTTTCCCCATTCGGCTTCATGAGAAATCAGAAGACTCTCGCTATTAAGTTATGTGAATGCGTGTATCGGGATAACTCTGCTCTAATACCAACTTGTGACACCCGTCCTCCCGAGGACCTTAGGTTACCCGTCAAACACGTCATTCGCCTACTTAATCAGCTTAAAGTTAATCCGTTGTTACGAAACCTTGAGGAAATTTTTCGCTTTTTAATCATGACATTCACAAGATTTAAATCTGGCTATGCAAGCAACCACAAGAAAACTAAAAGCGGAAATAGTAGTGCATCAGAACTGAACAAAAAGATATCCATTCATTTTCATTTCATTCATATAACATGCTGAAGTTCCACAACATTTAAAATACATGTAAATATCCCAAAGATCAGCTACAAAAGAGAACACAACTAACAACTGTCTAATGAGATCCAAAAAAATACACCTGCTCTGAAAGTGTAGCACCAAAAGAAACAACAGCAGCCCAAACTACGTCGGCTACTCGGTCGTTGGGCCCTTGCCTGCCACAAGTAGAAAGGGAACAAGCAAGTATCTGTCACAAAGTTGT
The DNA here is from genome assembly GCA_037367405.1 of Ottelia alismoides. Lineage (NCBI taxonomy): Eukaryota > Viridiplantae > Streptophyta > Magnoliopsida > Alismatales > Hydrocharitaceae > Ottelia > Ottelia alismoides. The sequence goes on from JAZKJV010009208.1 coordinate 663,494, forward strand.
CGAGTACAAATTCTACACAGTTCTATTAAGAAAAGTAGTAAGCACAGTCTAGAACAACTAGAAAACCGTAAGGTAACTGTAGTGTACAAAAGAAGCTAGCAAGTAAAAGTGGGTTAATTGATTCTTTTAAATTATTTACTTGCTTCCTGAAGTCTAACAAAAATACACTCGCTCACTACCACACCGTGTCTCCCTCGATCAATGGAACTAACCCAACAACAACTCAAGCCTAGTAGTAAGTCTGTGGTCTTGATCCGGTTAGGACCTCGTCATCCGGATAGGACTTCATAGTCCAGGTTGAACCTCACACTATGACTCTAAGGTATGATGTACACCTCAGGGTTGGGATGCCTCCGTAGGCATGCGGTGGTGTCTTGCTCTAAGTTCTCAACACTCCTTCTAGCTTGTTCTCTCAACTTTCATTGATCCTTGGTCGATACGTGTGATAGCTCGCTCACGAAGGTGTATAAGAGGAACCGTACTGACAACTCTCTCAACACCCAACCCTCGTTAGCCTCTACTAACAGAACTGTCGTCACTAGTCCCCTAGGAGAAAAGTCACTCATCTCTTACCCCATCACGAGGTCATAGCCTGGCGGAAAGGTAAGTGGAATCCTCAGTGTCTACTAACCATTACCCCATCACCAGGACACCATCCTGGCGGAAAGGTAATTAAAGGGGTTATTAGTGTTCAATGAGAAATCTTTACTGGGTAGTTGGTGAACTATCACATGTCTATCGATTACCACCCCATCACCAAGACACCAGCCTGGCGGAAAGGTAATAATCTCAGCGGTGAGGAAACCCCCGAAGGAATTCGTCTGCTCTCGCCAATCCCAGTGGAAGTGTGGTCCAAGGAAAAGGCAGTGGTAGTACGACTACTACGCCACTAGAGGCAGGAAAGGGAAGAGGTAAGTCGGCCGGACCCGACTTCCTCTCTCGTTGCTCAACTCCCAGAGGAGAAGAGCTACGTAAAAACCAGATGAGCTCGTAACTAACAGCAGAGAGCCCCCAACCTAGGCTCTCAAAGAAAAACCAACGGGTCAGCAGAAAGGTCTAGACAACTCATGGATCCCAAAGAAGCGTAAAATCCGAGCCGGCTCGAAGAAAACACGTGAAAAGGACTGGGATCCTAGACCCATGCTCTCAATGTCCGCTACCCAAGCCTGAGCGACCTCATCTCCTGCTCAGGTGAGGATCACTGCGCCCTCGCACAGTCGGAGTATGAATCTCCACGACTGGCCACATGTGACATCACCATTTCTTTTATTTTCATTTTTCACTCTCAGTGTCTATGATTCCTTTGACTTATTTTACATCTACAAGTTATCGGTCCTAAACCCGAACTTGTTCTTACTAGAACCTCAACCGATCGAAGGTCAGGGATACAGACCTATTATTAGTCCCTCTCTCATCTCTCACTGATGAACATCTTAACTTATAATCTTGGCTACCAGATTAGTAAACATCTTCCTTTCCTAGATCCCACACGATTCACAAACAAACACAAAGATCTAGCTACTTACTAGAGAAAAACTTTAAGGCAACAGGAAATCAGTTCATAGATTGGAGGAGTTAAACTCCTTATCTTACTTAGAGTTAGATGACAAGTCTTACACAAAGGGACACCAAAGAACGTGACCTAACTCACATGTACTCATTAGTGTGCACATACCACATGATGTTCACACTACTTGTGGTCTACTACAAGTATTTCTAAACTCTTTTTAAGTCCATGCCACATCCCACAATACGTGCCAATCTTGCCAAAACACAAGTTCCATAAAAGTCTTATTTTCATGTGTGATCCTACATATATTTCAGCCCATAGCTCACAAAACCCAGCACTTGGTCTCTTTACTATTAAAATCCCAACTTCAACAAACATTTAGTCCCATGGAAATATGAATGTACTACATAGTTACAAAAGTTTATCATCAAGTTTGTTTCCAATTTATTAATCAGTATCATGGAATTCGAGTCCACCCCCTAAGTATCAATAGAGGACTAATGCACAACTCTAAGATGGGTTTTAAGAGGGACTCTACCTTTCCAAAAATCATCACACAACAGTAGAAAAATGTGTGTGCACTGTTATATGCACAACATCATACATAGCAATTTACGGTATCCGATTCCTTTCAATTTCGCACCCAACTTCATGGGATTCACCTTTACCAATTTAATCAACATATAATCTTTAAAGTCCAACGATAAGGAGTTCATTAAGAGGGCATTACATAATCCAAACATGCATATATTCAGCATATAAGTTTCATGCGTACTGTATGAATATAGCAGCAGACACACAGCAGTTCAAGGCCCCAAAACCCTCTCAAGTTCTCATGCATACTCATGGCTTCCAACACCACATGATCTACTATAAATTCATGGTTAAGGTATAGCAAAACCGTGGCTATTATGCACTCAAAACCACAAACATTCAGCAAGGAATATGCATGCGTGTACAGCAACTTATCACAGTGAACCATCAAAACCATCAACTATTCAACTCAAAATCCATCTCCTCTAAGGAGTTGAGTTACTATATGATCACTCATAATATGTATGAGGAGAACTCGATGATTTGGCGTTTTAAAAACCACAAAAAGATGTGCTAATGGATCTAACATGCATACATTGAAATTTGGCTAACAGTCCTTGGACAGCAGCTATCTTTCCCAAAATCACCACCAAAACTTAAGCCAAAGGCATGGATCTCATGGGTTTTATAACACTCATTCATACAACATCCAAACCACGAAGAATGGTTCTTAAGATCATCTCAAAAATCATGCATAACCCAATTACAAGGAAGATCACAGATTCTGAAATTTGTTGAACCGTAATATAGCAGCAGTTAAAACACTCCCAAATCATCTTCAAAACCACTTCTAAGCCATGTATTAAAGGCCAATAGGATGGAGACAAGATCAAACATCAAGGATATTCGAAATGGCCCTTATATCATACAAAATCATGCATTAATCGCATGCAAATCACAAGAACACAGGTCTGAATTTCAGTTGCAGGTCCATGTGAACAGCATCCAAAATCTCCAAAATCATCATACAAATCCGAAATTTGCACATGGATCTAAAGCCAAATTGATGGAGAATATAACAACAATCAAAATCACTCAAAGGGCTTAAAGAAACTCCCCAAAACATGCTTGAACTCGGATTTAAAAAGACATGTCCAGATCTGCCATCTTCACCAAAACCGCCCATAAGAATGGATAAAACCCAATTTGATCACAACAATCATCCAACTCAAAGCTCAATCGAAAATATGGGATTATAGGTGGTTTAAATCCACTTAATGGCAGCAAGAGAGGGGTATATTTGTACCTCACAACCGAGCTTAAGAACAAGGTGAAGAACAATCACTTGATCAGCCTTCAAAGCTTGATTTTTGATCCGAGCTTGGCCTTGGATTCAACATGTACTTGGTGGAGAAGAAGCTCCTTCCTCCCACCTTTAATTTGAGCCCGAGAAACTCAAATTTGGTGGAGATTTGGGTGGGGAATCAAGGAGAGAAGGTGGAGAAGAAACAGTGGTCGGTTAGGGCTTTTGGAGTGGGGAAAATGGAGAAGACGAAGTGGGATTACAGGGGGCGTCTATGGGGAGTTATTCCCTTGTGAAAAATTGCAACATAACCCCACCCACTCCTCTTAATTGCAACCAAGGCCCACCCATGAATAGAAATCCATAAATGACTACCAAATCTTAGTCTCTAATCTTACTTAGCCACAATTAACATCTCAAATTTAGCATAAGCTCATTAATGGCTCATCATCTTGGGTTTACTTAGTCATTAGGTTTTAAGGATGTTACATGTTGTGATGACGGAGATAAATAATAATGAAAGATAATGCAAAGAATATAAACATAATGATAGTACTTGTCGTATAACATTAATTATCGGAAGATAGAATTATCCTACAAAAGTAGTGAGATTATACAAATCTCAAGCTCTAAATAATATGTTATTCACTTTAGATTACTATTATTACTTTAAATTAAATATGTGTAAACATAATTGTAAATCTCTGGTTAGGTAATTTGATAGCTGAACAAAAGGATCTCTAAATGAAAAAGAAAAAAAAAAGAGCTAACTAAATTCCCCTCAATAGGAGTCAAGACGCGTCAATCAGTTGCATTCCACCCCGGCGGCCACGGTTGGTTTCCAAATCCAAGCGCCCAACCCAACCCTCCCCGTGCCTCTCTTTTCTGCCTTTCCCACAATAGTCCTCCCATCCCTCCGACCCATTCCCCCAACCCCGTGGGTGACCCCCATCTGTCCCCCTCTTTACAAAAAGTTACATCGGCACCCTCACGCCATTGCCCCCCCTCCCACCGCAGATCAGATTCCCCCACTCCCCTCTCCTCCCCTCCCCTCCCCATCTCCATCTCCGGGGCGAAGGCGGGGTGTCTCCCCCTCCTTCCCCGATGGATTACGACAACCTCGAGTGCATCTCGTCCATCGACGACGACGACCTCCACCACCCCTTCGTGAAGGCCTCCGCCCACCCCTCCTCCAACGGCCCCGTCCCCGTCCCTCCCAGCGGGATCTCCCCTCCCGCCACCAGCGTCCACGAGCTCCTCGAGTGCCCCGTCTGCACCAACTCCATGTACCCTCCCATCCACCAGGTCCTCCCTTTTCCCCCTCTCCTTTAGGGTTCCGATCCGTTGTCGATTTCTGTGTTTTTTCTCTCCTTTTTGTGATTGTGATTATGCGTATCTGCTTGTTCGTTTGTTGATCGACTGATTGCTTCGAGGCCAAGGAAGCTCGATCTGTTAAGTGGCGGTTGAGATAACCGTAAACGGGATTATCTCGTTGTGGTAAGAGGTCGATGTTCCTAATTGTGGCTGATTCTCACGGGTTGGTATTATTGTATAATATGTCGATGTTGAAATTGCTGAAATCGGGGTGGTACTGGTCCACACGTTAGCGTCTGACAATGTCTTTCCACATTGCTTGCCGTTTGGTACCGTCATTGCTGAGAATTGGAGCAATACTCTAGCAATCAGGATCATTGGGGATCCACACCAACTGATGTTTCGTAACTGATGGAATGACGTGGATGATGAGTATGTCGTGGGCGTTGTGACAAGAATAAATGATCTCACGACATTTGATCCAATTAGAATGGTGGCAATATAATCATGATGGTTACGAATGGGCTGAGAATAGTGGGTGCTGGTTGATGATTGTGCATACAACTATAAATGGTAAGCATGTGTACCTCTTGTTGCAGATCAACTTGACTTTTAATTGTTATCTGATAGTCACCCGTCATTTCTATGATAAGTGACATCCAAGGTCGGCGATTGGGTCAATTGTGGCGACCGTTGGTTTTTGAGGCCAAGGGGTAACTAGTTTTTGTCCTTAGGAGCTCACACCACCACATCAAATCATCAATACTTTCAAGTTGGGTGTATTTGATGCTATGGAATTAGATTCATAACATTAAAGATGATGCTTTGCTATAGTCCATTAAATGTTGTGATTTTTCATATTTTTGTTATTTTTTGGGTGCACTAAAGCCATTATTCTTGATTCTTTCAAGTGCCAAGGTATCTTTCTATAGATATATTAGATGCTTGGTCATTGTAGTTTTATCAAGGCAGAATACTAAGGATATTAAATTGTTATTTAATGATACTTTCTGGTGATGGATACATATGGTATTAATGAAATGGTTATGGCTAATTTGCATCCACACATGGCTTAGTGAGAATGTGAAATCCTAAATGAACCTGCCTTAGTCAACACTGCTTCTTTGCAGAGTTTGAGCTCCGGTGTCTGAAATCTTTAAAAAACCCCTCGTGTATATGAGAAGAAATCCTAAATGAACCTGCCTTAGGGGGATCCTTGGTTTACCTAGATGTATCTACTACTGATTTTTTCCACTGTTATTAAGCATTGGCGTTAAAAGATCATTTTTTTCTTATGCTAATTTTGCATTTTCTTATATCAAATTTGCTTAAAAATTGATTATAGAGGCCTTTTGACATTGTTCTTTTCTGATAGTGCCACAATGGACATACACTTTGTTCGACGTGCAAGTCTAGAGTGCACAACCGATGCCCAACTTGTAGACAGGAACTTGGAGATATCAGATGTTTAGCACTGGAGAAGGTGGCTGAGTCTCTTGAACTACCCTGCAAGTACGGCTCGTTGGGCTGCCCAGAAATCTTCCCATATTATAGTAAGCTCAAGCATGAGTCACAGTGCAACTTCAGGCCGTACAACTGTCCATATGCAGGATCAGAATGCTCCGTAGCTGGTGACATTCCTTATCTAGTTGCACACCTGAGGGATGACCATAAAGTAGACATGCATAGTGGGTGCACATTCAACCATCGATATGTGAAGTCAAATCCCAGGGAGGTGGAGAATGCAACATGGATGTTGACGGTAGGTATTCTGAAGTAGACCTATTTGCTTTTGCATATTTATACACATGATTTTATGAGTGCTCTTTTCTGAATATTCAAGTTAATTTGACTTATGCTCTTTTCTCTTGAGTTTTATAAGATGAGTTCGTGAATTTTAAAGATTTTACTCAGAACAATTGCAAGATTATTGTTTCCATGTTGATTTTTCTACTCTGAATAAATCATTGCTAAATTTTAGTTTTTTTATGGAGGTGAATTCCTTAAGAAGAGGTTGTTGATAAATGTATGCGCCCCATCCTCTTTGATTTCATAAAAAGAAACGGAACTCAAACAAGTCAAGACCCTTCAAAAGCTATCTAGTGTTTATGGTTTAACTCAAGATTCCGATCATCCTGTAGAAGTTTGATGTTCTGCTCAATCACCTTATCAATTTATTAGTTATTAGATATTGATACCCGTAGTCCCTCTCCTGCACTTGTCATATGTATGCTGTGTGCCCTTGGGTGGTATTCTATTTAAAGACCTGTGCCTGAAATGCAGAGGTATGGCTTTCTTGATTAGACTGTAGTTGTAAATGTTTCTGTAAGCAGCCAAGGACCAGCGCATGCCATTTTGCACCATTTGCTAGTGAACCACCATGCTGTTAGTGGACCAGGTGAGCAGATCTGTAAAACAATATCAATCCTGGTTGCTCTTTCTAGCCTTGACAAATTGTGTTCAAATGGGAAGGAAACTAAAAACCCTCGGAAATTAATATGAAAAGATCTAAAACATAGAAGAAAAAGCAGATCTTTATCACAAACAGTGAGGAATTCTAGAAAAGCAGTCTAGATAGTGAAACAAGGCGATAAAGAAGGATTCTGTGATCTGTCTTTATCAATAAGCTCTAGCCCGCTGCCCGGCAACAATTACTTCCTCATCTTCCTCACCAATTACAAGCCATAGAATAGGTTACTGACCTGGTTGATCTCAGGGATAAAGTTTACCGAGAAAGCTGGTTTTCAAGCATGTATTCAACTGATGGGATTATACATAATTTGGGCTTAGAGCTATTTTTCTCGTACTATCCTTTCTCTTCTCCTGGCCTTTATTCGTCATTCCGAGAGAGAATATCCTCGGTGGTTCATCTAACTTATCCAACAGTAAGGATTTGGGGAAATTTGTAATGAGTCAAGTTTATTCCGGGCAAAAAGGACAATCTTGTGCCATTTTCAAATATATTTCAATAGCTTTGAAAATGCTATCTAAATTGGAAACTGTAAACGAAGTACCATAAAAAAACTATAACTTTGTACTCGTCTCCTTGAATAAAAATGTACTAAGCCTTCTCCCACTATAAGTAGGGTCGGCTACATGGATTCTTGCTCAAATCCATGTTGAAAGATTCGACTATTTTTTACGATGGCTGTCGACTACCTAACGCAACCACTGCAAGAGTGGGAATTGCACCCTGGTCTTTTGTGTGGTAGACACACTGTACTACCACTCGTCTCCTTGAATAATCTAAATAAATTATAATATCCTGCTAGATAGTTTGGCATCATCCTTGGAGTAAACCTACTTCCAAGTGAAATATTGGAGTAAATTTACATCCCAATTGACAGCATCCTTGGAGTAAATTTACTTCCAAGTGAAATATTGAAGTAAACTTACTTCCAATTGAAATATGAAACGATTTTTTGGGATGTAAATTTTGATCTCAGACCTGGCGTTAGCTTCATCAATGGTATGCGTTTATGTGTAGATGGGGTTTTTCATATTTGCTAAATTGGCAATTAAGTTAGCAATCAGTATGCTGATCAGTTTTTGTAGGCTAGTCAAAACAGAAATAGTTTGTAATCCAGATATCGCTGACAACAATTGAATTATCATTTTCCCTTTCTCATTGACTATGCTTATGATTCAGGTATTCCATTGCTTTGGCCAATATTTCTGCTTGCACTTTGAGGCTTTCCAGCTAGGCACTGCACCTGTATATATGGCATTTCTCCGCTTCATGGGCGACGAGAACGAGGCAAGAAATTACAGTTACAGTCTTGAGGTAGGGGGCAATGGCAGGAAGCTGATATGGGAAGGTACCCCTCGAAGCATCCGTGACAGCCACCGCAAAGTGCGAGACAGCCACGACGGCCTCATCATCCAGAGGAATATGGCACTCTTCTTTTCTGGAGGGGACAGGAAGGAGCTCAAGTTGCGTGTTACGGGACGGATATGGAAGGAGCAACAGAGCCCAGACTCTGGTGCATGTATTCCCAACCTCTGTAGCTGAAGAAGTCAGAATCTAAAACACGATCTTCAATCGTGGCCATTTGTTTCTGCTTATTGTGCTTTGCTGTACCACTGTGTGTAGCTCCTCTTTATTCCACGGACCATCCCTGTAAATGCCTTTATGTTGAGCGTGGAGCTCTCTTGTCGAGGGGAAGATTTTAATATAAGAATGTTAGTCTAAACCTTTATCTTCAATTGAAGATTTCACTCTCCTATGGTCTTGTGCTGCTTGGTATTTGATGATAATCAGCACCGCATATATTTTTAGCAACATGTGATTACATGATATTACGCTTGTTTGTAGTGATCTGGTTAACAATAACTTAGATGCCTGCAGAAAATGTAACTCGAGGATCTAGCTGGACCGCCTCAGGCAGTCGAGGCAGGGTGAGGCAGTCCTCGGTCTTTAGTTTTCAAATTATTATTTTTATATAAATTATTTGTCCTGTTGGCAATTTTATATGTTTATAAGGGCCTGTTTGGTTGCTGGGTTGGACTGGGTTGGGTTGGGCTGGGTTGGGGTGGGTGAATAGTAATCTATGAGGAGGAAGTACCCTTGTGAATAGTAACCAGGGTTGGGCCAATCCAGTCCAACCCAGCAACCAATTGTTTAGGATATAAGTATACAAGATGAATGTTTAAAATTGATCGCTTTCATGTTCCTATTTATTATTAAACATGTTCAATTATGTAAAAAATTCTTAAATTATACACTTAAACATACGAATCCTTTAATATCATTGAAAAAAATTACCCGTAAATTTATTTTTAAGGAGTGGCTACATAATGAGCTATGTAATATACTGAGGACAAACAAGAAAAAATTTAAGGAGAGCTTATGTACTACTCTCACACAAATAGATCCATATATCCGAATAGAAATAAAATCCTCACTGTCTTGTTGAAGTATGGTATGGTAGGAGGGAGTGCACACAATGGTTCTCCAAATTGGGTTTAGATGATTAGCATTCAAGGGAATATCAAAATATTCATTCTCCGATTGCGTGGAACCTATTGTTAAATGAGTGGAATGAAAACACGAGAAAATCACAAAAGGTTGGATCATCTATTAGAATTCTCGTGTATGGGTGCAGGCTCTTTATATAGCCCACTAGGCACCAACACACCAAACTTCCATTAAAAGACAATATGTGATTAAACATGAGAACGGTGTAATTAGATCTTAGAGACGTAGTTACCCTTTTAAATCATACACTAAACAAAATAAACTGCATCTATAGCCGTATGTCATCCGGCACATACTATTTTCAAAGTTGCAAGGCATTTGTTATATCATTTATAGATTCAGATGATATACAGGAAAATAATTAATGTACTAACAGTCTATGGTAAATATTATATTCTAGAACGGATAGTTTTTAATAGATCGTGCGGTATTTTTGTGAATTTCTCAACTTGATATTTGAATGTATTTATCAGCTCACTCAATAATACATATAATTGCAAATGATCTTGCAAAGCTACATGCAGCTCAAGAAATGTTTCTGAGAGGATGTCGATAACACAGCACATTAAGATTTGAGCACCAAGCATCAAACGCAGATTAGAGAAAGGTAATATGATGTGTACAATCTTTTGATACTTTTCTTGCTTGAATACAAAGAGGAAAATGGATAATGAAAGAGCAATTTTTTTCGAAGCTACAAGGAGGCCTAAAATATTAGAACAACAAAGCCTTTTTCCCACAATTAAGTATGGTCGGTTACATGGATTCTTCGCCTCGATTCAGATCTATCTTGGGTCAATCTGGCTTATATCCAAAAAACTAAGATCCCTTTGTATAGTTTCTTTCCAACACTTCTTGGGCCGTCCTCACCCTCTCTTAGTCGGCTCAATATCCCAACACTCGCATCTCCTAACTGGTGCATCAGCTGACCTTCTTCGCAAATGACCAAACCATCTTAAGTGGTTTTCTCGCATCTTATCCTCGATCGGAGTTACACTAACTTTCTTTCTGATTGCATCATTCCGAATCCGATCAATACGTGTGTGTACAAGATGTAAATAAAATTGCTCGACAAATAAAACAACTTTAAGGTTGGGTACAAGATGTAATCGATTACGTCTAGTGTACGACATACCATATGCTTACCAGCATTCATCTAAAGCAGGAATTTCAACAGGTAAATAACAGCTAGAGAAATTCTAAACTCAATTGCTTGATGTATTACGAACACTCCTATCAACCAGGATAGTTGAGCACATCTGTCACATACAACAATCACGGCTTTAAAAGAGAGAGATCGAAATCTAATAAATCTTGTCACATACACTGCAAACTTGTCAAGTTTTAATACTCTTATAAAGATAGCAAACCAAAACTTAAACCTTACAGTTGGAAATGTTTGTCATCTTCAAGATACAAATTTGAAGATGACCTTCATATTAAGGTGATCATGACGCAGTTATCTTTTGGACAGAAGCGCCATCTCCAGTATTTCCCCCTTCGTTCGATCTTTTGTCAGCCTCCACAGTTGTAGCATCTCCACTAGTAGGATTTAAGAGACTTTCCAGAGCAGGCAATGTTGCGGCCTTTGCATCTCCGATCGAACTGCTACCAATTCCAGCTGAAGTATTACCTAGATTGGAACCACCATGCCCTTCAGCAGGAGCGGATATTTTCTTATTCGCCAAAATCGCCTCCAATGCAGCACGGCTGGCCTTGGCTGCAGCCTCGGCCTTAGCAGCAGCTTCAGCCTTCTGTCTTTCTTCCTCCTCCCTAGCAGCAGCCTCAGCTCTTGCTCTTTCCTCTTCTGCCCTCGCCAAAGCCTCTGCCTTTTCCCTTTCGACGTCTTCATATAGCTTGCCCAATTCCTCCTCTCTACCTTCTTTCTTCAGCACCTCTGCCATAAGCTCTTTCATCTCGTCTGCCACAACCACCCCATCATCCATCAGCGCATCTTTAAACATCTTCAGCGCATCATCTACCCTGTCCAACTCGCAATAACCCCTCAGCAGGATATCGTAACTTGAAATATTTGGTTTTGCCTCCTTCTCCTTCATTCCATCAAAGAACCCCTTCCCCTCTTCGATCCGTCCGGCTCTAACCATCCCCTCGATCATTTTATTAAACGCATTTGCATTCGGTCTCAGTCCCACCTCGCTCATCTTTGTAAAATACATAACAGCGTCGTCTGCCCTCTCCTCCCTAAAACATCCCTCTGCAATCAGCACGTACGTGTACTCATCCGGATTGATCCCCTTCTCACCCATCTCCCGATAAAGCTCCTCTGCATCCGAGAGCCTCCCATTCCTTCCCAAGTGATCGATCAGGTTGTTATATGACAATGCATCCGGTACACACCTCTTCTCCCCCATGCTCCCAAAAACTTTGACCGCCTCATCGAACCTCCCTTGAGCGCAGTACCCATCAACCATCACGTTGAAGCTCCCCACATTCACAGTGATCTTTCTTGGTGGATTGTGCTCACCCAACATCCTGTCAAACAGACTCATTGCCTCCTCATATCTGCCATGCTTGTTCAATGCCTCCAAGACGAAGTTATAGCTCACTGCATTAAACTTCACATAGGACCCCTCAGCAAGAGCCCCCTCGTAAACCCGCATTGCCTCGGCATCCATCCCCTTCATGAAGTACCCCTTTATGAGGTTCCCATAGACAATCCCATCAGGCAAGATTCCACCCCCGACGAGCTTCTCCCTAAGCTCCTCGAATAGAGCCACTGCCTTCTCGCCATCCCCGGTCTTGACGACTCCTGACATGAGGAAATTGTACACGACAGGGTCTGGCTTGACGACCCCCCTACGAACCATGTCGTCCTTGAGCTCAAGCGCCTGCTCGAGCTTCCCGTTATCTAGGAGGCCCTTGACGAGGATACGATAGGTGGTGGGCGATGGGTTGATGGGGGAATTGTCGAGCATGAGCTTGAAGTGTTCGAGAGCGGTGTCGGTTCTGCGGACATCGCAGTAGGCCTGGAAGAGGAGGTTGTGGGTGATGACGGTGGGGGGGACGCCGGCTTGGGTGACGAAGCGGTGGAGGGAGAGCATGTCGGCGTGGCGGAGCTGGCGGAGGAGGGCAGCCATGACGGCGTTGCAGGTGAAGGAAGTGGGGCGGCAGTTGGAGTAGATGGAGTGGCGGGTGAGGAGGGAGGCCTCGTCGAGGTCGTTGTCGCGAATGAGGGAGAGGATCTTGTTGTGGAGATCGAGGCGTTTGCCGGAGAGGACGGTGTGGGGCTCCGGGAGCTTGGGGGCGTTGGGGTTGGGGGCGGAGGGACGAGGGGGAGGGCGGTGTTGCTGTTGGGGTTGGTTGTGGCGGAGGGTGGAGATGGGAGGCTCGATGCGGAGGCGGCGCTTCCGGCGGCGCCGCTCGGCGGCGGCTTCCTCGGGGGTGGAGAAAGAGAGGGGGCGGAGGGGGACGAGGAGGGAGGGCGAGCGGCGGTGGAGGGGGAGGAAAGGGGGGAGGAGCTTCAGGGGCTTGGAGAGGGCCATCGGGTGTGTGATGGCCGGTGGTGTGTGGGGTCTGGGCGGGGCTTTGTGGATTGGGGGTGGTGTGCTCGTGTGTGAAGGTAGGGTTTATTTGATTTCGATGGTTGAGATGGTCACATTATTTCTTCAGTGGACACTGAGTTCCCAGATGTTGGTTGAAGGAAAGTCTGAAATTATTAATGAATCTATTCACAACCCTTTCCAATGTTAATATTGCTTTTCCATCTACTAAGAATCTCATTGATTTAGACACCACATGCACTTTTGATATTATCTCAACCTAATCCATTCATTCGAAACATGAAATGTTCACTACTTCAAAATTCATTCATACACATAGTTCCCATCCTAATTCCATCACTCGAGCTATAAGAACCATTAACACCTCACTTATTCCCCATCTCATTCCTAGCAGCTGCATGTCTTGTCAAATAGGTTCAGAGAATAATCTATCACCTGCACAGCTGTGTAAACGAGTCAAACTTGAGCGAACCAACCCAGGCTCGGTTCGGTTCGTTTAGCATACTTTCAGGCTCAGATTTGGTTCGGTTCGATAAATTAAAACTGTAATCAGATTCGGTTCGGCTCGGGTAAGGTTCATAAAGGTTTGATTCGACTCGTTAAAGGTTCGTTTAAGAATAAATGTTATGCATACGCTTCTTTTCAAAGGGAAAAACCACAGCCGTGTGGAAGGTTTTGTGGAGGTTTCGAGAATAGAGAATAAGGACGTAGGGAGTGGATGACTGGATGGGTTTGAAAAAATAAGTGAATATCCCTTATGTTAAAATAGAACGTATTTTTTCCTTATATATACACAAACATCTACACACTTCCCAGGGGAAGAGAGCTTAGCTTCTCACCCGCATCCCTTCTCTCTCTTAGCCTTCCCGCTTCGCGACTTGCATTGCTTTTTTTGCAGCCTTTGTATGTATAACAATGTCTTGATAAGCAGATTGTGGAAAATATAAAACCCACCACAACAATGTCTTGATAAACAGATTGTGGAAAATATAAAACCCACTACAACAATTCATGTAAGTGAAATCTCCTTGTAGCTATATCTCCTTTTACTTTGTTTCAAAAACCCACAACAACAATGTGTTGATAAACATATTGTATAAAATATAAAAGGATACAAGCAGATCGTTGTCGATTCACATGTTTGTGCAAGAGACCTTAGTCTACTTTATGATGAAAAAAATTAATCTTTGGCTTATCTAAAGCGGACACTAATCACATAATAGTGAATATTTGAGACTTTGATCGTAGTCAATGTAACCTAACGTGTATTTGCTCACAAGAAAAAGAGAACTTTGGAAGCACAAAAAGATATTACAACTCGACTCCATAATAATTCGATTGTTGTAGGTGACTTTAATGAAATAATTAATGTCAATAAAAAACAAGGAGGCCATAGATGTTTCACAAGAGAAATTCTTATTTTAAAACTTTTTTAACAACATTGATCTTCTTGATCTAAGATTTGAAGGAGCTGCAATATCTTGGAATAATAAGCAAACTCATTTCGAATATCAAGGAAAGATTAGATCATGTTTTTGCTAAATGGGATTGAGTATCTACATTTTTTGAAAAAGTTCATCTACTTGCCATATACAATGGTCACTCTGTTTCTCCTCAAACTAGAAAGAATGAGCAAAGTAGAAGCTAAACCTTGCAGGTTAGAATTGTAGTCGATGGAAGAGAAGGAGTTTTAATCAAAACATAGCATGGCATTTAATCAAAACATAGCATGGCATCAACGTGACTACCATTCCATTTTAGAAACAAGTTTCGAGCGAGTGCCAAAGGATTAGGCAAATTGCTTTAACGAATGAACTTAGTTGAGAAAGAAGAAAACCTCAAAAATGAAGCCACCATACAAATGATGGAATTACAACCACATGCAACTTCCTCTATCAAGCTAATACAAGAATTAAAAAACAACATGCTTCTCTTCTCGAAATTGAAGGAAAATATGGCACTAAATATCTAAACAACATTGGATACAATCACTGTCATCTCCCTTCTCATCATGTGTGGGGTCTAGCAGCTCTCCCTGTTGTTGTCCTAATTGGTACTATCATTGCTAGTCCTTCCTCATGATGGAATAGTTTGCTTCAAAATATTTGCAATCCTCTCTCTCTCTTTAACCACAAACGCCATGACTCTAGTGTAGACCAAACCCTTGATATCCACCTTTTCCACGGTACTTCAGGGAACTTCTATTAAACTAAATGGTGGAGATAGCTATGTATTATGGTATCGGGTCTTTAAGGTGTTCCTTGGCAGTCAAAGGAAGATCGACATTATGAAGAAGGAGCCATGCAAAGATATATACAAGAAATATGACTCCTGGATAAGAGACAACGATCGGATCATGACATAGATGACTAATAATGTCGAGCCTCACATCATAACCAATCTCCTATACAAGCAGATGACCATAGACATGTGTTATGAACTGGCTTAGAGCTACTCTTAATAGACAACCAAATCCCACCTTACAGATATATGTGGATTTGGTCTGCTTCGTAGGGAGATCCCTCCCTAGTGGAATAGTACCAACATATCGCTGGCTTATATGAGAACTCACTATATTTCAATCCACATGTTTTGCCAAGCGGGTGGCAGAACGGCCAGAGTGGCAAGTTTACAGCCTTGCATGACTACATCCTCGTTGTCAAACAATGGTTCCTCGCTTATGATATTGTGCCTTCCATCAAGGCGACTTTTGGCCACCTACAATAACTGAAGACTTCTCTTGCACGCTCTAGTCTTATTCAAGTTGCTTAGATAACTGATTTTCTTGCGATATTCAGATGTGTGGTCGCTACAATTCTCAAGGATGTCGATGTCGTTAATCTGTCCATGGTCATGGTCACAAGTATCCTCCTTGCACCCACCGGTATATGTCCAATCATCATTTTGATATGTGTTGGGCAATGTTTGGGAGGCCTCCACAGACCAATCTAGCCTCCTCTTTTGACTATGATGCATATTAGAGATGGTTATAGATCACGGACAAATATGACACAATAACCAACTTTCTACTATTGACTACCCTAGGATTATGCAGCTTTTATAGAATCTTCTTACAATTAAATGTACTCTTATTATGAGTATGGCTACGATCTCAGGTATAGTGGCCAATTCTACTTCTGCTTTTGCACCAACATAGATAATTAACTCTAAAGCATCTACTTACTTGACTGGTAGAAGATAGTCTTCTGACTTCCCTTGAAACTTCATCCACTGCAAAGTCTATTCTCTTAGCCAATAATGAATATGTAGATATCATTTCCATTAGGGATATGGATTTCTCATGTAGGTTCAAGCTCTATGTAGTCTCTTATGTTCTTAATTTTCCTTTGAACTTCCTACATATATATAGATTATGTTTGGAGATCAACTATAGAGTGATTTTTTATGAGCATTTTTATTATTTTCAAGACACTGAATGGGCTATACTACCTCAATATTCCTCTCGATTTCTATTTTTGTTGGGGTTTTCTTCGATTCTACTTCTCGTTCCTGTGGCACTTATATCTTGGTTACCCGTCCTCAGAGCTCTCTCTTCTTAAAATGACTTCACTGAAGGTCTTTGAGTGTGAAGTTTGTTAGTTTTGTAAATATCTTAGAGCATTATTTCCTTTAATGATCGTGTCTCATTGTTCCTCATTGCTTTCTTTAGTTTATTGTGACATTTGGGAGCCTTATCTTCTTAATATTGTGGATATCATAAGTATTTTGTTATTTCTTGAGTGTATTTAATAAATGAATGGTCGAAGATTAATAAAATCGTCATATCCTAGTTTGAGTTTAAAAAACTCCTTCTCCAAGTGCATTAAAAATTTCAAGACTGACAGAGGTCGTTCTGAATTGTTATGACTTTTGGAAGCAAGAGAGGTTGATGTTGGTTAAGCTTCCAGTAACCATTAATCGTTGTTATTGGGAATAATCGATCACAATTATAAATATTAATGGTAATTAAGGTTACTAAGCGTGGTTAAGGAAAATTAACCCTAATTAGTAAATGTTATTCGTATTTATGAATACGTATGATTAGTACTAATTAATCTTGATTAGCGTAATTAAGCATCATTAGGTAAATCACATGCTTTGGGATTGACATTGGAAAAACCACGGGTGGATATCCCTTGATTTTGGTGATGACATGGTTGTTGATTGGGATTGTCCTACGTAAGAAGAGTACGATGGTTGCGCTGGATTTGAACCAACGTAGATATATTGTCAACGAATTTAGAATCCATCACCATTAATCACTTGGGCATCGACTCCCAAAGGAATCAATTATAGGATTATTGAGAATTGATAATTCATGATCAACTTTCTTTCGTAGTATATTCAGTAGTCACGATGATTGGGTGATGAGTGGGATGATATGTAGGCACCATGGAGGCCTATAAATGTCCCCTTATCCCTTCATTCTCTACCCATCCGTTTGACGCACCACCACCTCTACGCCTAAGGTTAAGAAGCTGAGAGATTGTGAGAGGGAGGTGGAAAGGAAACGTGACTGAAGTGCGGTCAAGAAGAAGAGGAGGAATGGAAAGGTGCTATCATCTTTTAATCAGCTTCAAGTATGAGGTAAGTAAATCCAAATTGAGCTACATTTTCAAATTCATACCCGTTCATATATTTATTTTAGCATGTAAGGAAGAAACTTGAGCATAACAATGCTTACGTGAGGGAGGCTCAGTCGTTGACGAACATCTGATCCTTTACATGATTCATCCACAATGTTATGATGTGTGTCGATTCTTCGCTATATGCTGATAATACTATTGTTATGTGATGTAGAAACCCGAGTAACGTCTTACTTGTGTGAGGATGGCTCAACCATCAATGGACATATGATCCTTCACATGCTTCACCCACCTATGGCACGAGGCATACTGATTCTTTATCGTTTTTTTTAATAATTCTCTCCAAAGACTCGTTGTTTTTTTAACTTAACTTTTATAAGAGAAAAATCTATCAAATTGTTCTTTGAAATATAACATTATATAAAGGAAAACATTGCATTATTTTCCTTTAAAATATTACTAATATAAGAAAAGCTCTGTTAAAATTCCTTAAGAATTCATGTTATTCGTATTCTTCGCATCCTTCATGTTCTTCGTGTGTTTCACGTTTTTCGTTCGTTCTTCATGTTCCTCGCGTGTTCTTCATATTTTTCAATTGTAAATGGGTATTAATCATTTCATGTACTGTTAATTTTTCTAGTTGAATATGAATCTAGTAGATCATAAGCTACATAAAAGATAACATGATTATATAACAAAATATTTCCTCTTATCGTTGAAGTTTCAAGTTAAATCAAATCATATTCTTGGTTATTGTGTTCTCCATTACAAAGAACGTATGCATGCTTATTTTTAGAAGTCGTTGCTGATTGATTCATATTTCACAAAAAACTTCAACTAAAACTAAATTGGTGTAGTGGTGCATACTTAGAGGCCGTTCGGATTGGGGGTTACCCCCCACTTTGGGTGGGTAACCCCCAAAACCCCCATTTTTAACCCACTTGTGGGGTCCACCCACTTCCCATCAAAAAAATTATATATTATACAATCATATCATCTAAAAATCATAAAATACTCAACTTATACTCAATATTCCAAACTTCAATACAATCACATCACAACAACCACCAACTTTTTCAAATTTCAATGCAATAATATCATAATAAATATCAACTTTTTCAAATTTCAATACAATCACATCACACAAACCCTCCCAACCCTTACCCCACCAACCAAACACACTAAAATAAAAACGGGTTACCCACCCCCGGATAACCCCCGGAAAACCCACCAACCAAACACACTCTTATAGTTAGTATGAGTTATGTAAGTTTTATGAAATTTGGGATTTTAATAAGTTCGGTCTTTTGAAAGAAAACATAAATGATTAAATATGGATATATATCTATATCTATACACACACTCGGAAGCTTAGCAAAGAAGAAAGATAAATAATTATAAACAAAATTTTATCATTTCCACATCAAGTAAAAAAACATGATTTAAAATAGATACAATGATGATTGTGTCTCGTTTTGTATGGTAAGGATGACTTTGAGTAGATATATATAACATGCAACCTATATAATTGTTAGAAGAAATATGTATGGTTGGCCAAACCTAAGTGGTACACAATTTTCCTAATACGTTTAGCGTACGAAGAAAATTACTTACGATGCGTGGTACTCGGTTACTATCAGAGGGATTACATGACCGCAGATATTGTCATGCCATGTGGATACACAAGGTGGGATAATTAATGGTAGAGTCATGGTAACATGTACCTTAAGTTTCTAATAAAGAAAATCAAGTGTTTTCGAGCATGTAGATTTAATCAACTGGGCCCTCAAGGATGGTATGTTTCTTTGTTGGACAAGCTGATGGATTGCATGCCCTGAATAATAAAATAAGCAAAATTTATCCGGATAGCATTGAAAGAGTGATTATGGAAACGTGCAATGGTATAAAGTTAGTTCAACGTAACATCTAATAACGGAGTACCTACAATTTCAGATTCCATGATAGGTGATGTGATATTGCCTAGAGTAACTCCCTATGAGGAATAGATGAATAGGAAGTGATAGAATAATAGATCTAGAGAAGAACTGTAATTTTTTAGCATGATGAGCTTTCTAAATTACTTTACTTGTCTACTTTTCTTTTCCTCGCTACTATGTTCTCCTCATCCCTATCACATGTTTTCTGAACCCCCAACAAACATTGATAAGCCAAGGCTAATAGATAGCTAGTCAACCACAAGAAGTTTCCTTTCAGTCTCAGGTAGTTAATAGTTCTCTTGATTTCTTTCTTTTCAAATTAATGTATATATAAAATGAATACAATGAGACAATTTGTTATGTAAATATTTGTTAATGGAAAAACATTGAATGCTTTCTTTTATCATTTTCAATTGTAGTTCATATCCAAATGTTAGCTATTATTGTTGAATATAATTGGCACTGAGTAACCATATTCGGTAAATGGGAGGATCCGATGATTTTTAATCAGGGTTATGGGAGAATTATTTATGGTATAGCCACCATGATACTTTGTTGAAGGGTAGTATGTATGCCAACTATGTAATGAAATGTATAGTTTAAAGTAGAGTCTGCGAGCTTGGTTCGATATACTTACTTCAGAGATCAACTCTCTTGATTATTGTATGATTAAATCTGACTACTTTATGTTTGTTATACAACATTCTTTAGGTACCGTGATACTTGCTAGATATATTGATGATAAAGTCATCATTGACCAACACACATATCCTTGAGAACAAGGCCTTCCTGAATAAGGTATTTGTCATTAGGGACCTTGGTCATCTTCGATAGTTCCTAGGGATTAAGGTGGACCGCATGACAGAAGGATTACATTTTCCAAATATGAAGTACTATGATGATTTATTGGAAATCATCCTCCATTCCATCTGAATTACAAATACATGTTTCCTCCACCAATCCCATGTTTTGAGGATACCACATGGTACGAAAGACTAGTGGGCATTTGTCATATGTTAATGTTACTCGGATTAATGTTTCTTATGTTGTGAGTAAACACTAAATAAATGCGAAGTCAAATTATAACTATGAGCAAGATTGTCTTCTAATCCCTCAATATATGAAGGATTCCCCAGGAAAGGGACTCTTCAATGAGGAGAATAGGCATGCTGACATTACGTCTCACACATATGCTGACTACACAAGTTCTCCTAAGGACAGCGCAATTTACTGCTGATTTTGCCATATTTGTCGGTGTAAACTGTTGATTTTTCTATATTCGCTCGGACACCTGTCGAAGGGTACACGTGGATCGGACTTATGACCTGCATCGCTGCAAATAATAAACTTAAATAAGCACAACATTATGCAATACTTTCAATCACATGATAATCAATCAAAACACGTGTGCACAAGGATTTAACATGAAAAATAAATAAAGAAATAAATAAAAATATAATATAATAGTAGAGGTCAAATGTATGAAATGTGTCACGTCAGGGGACTGGAAATCGAAAGCATCAACGGATTAAGATATGAGGAGAAAGAGATTATTTCAGCCAATTTAAAGAGAAAGACATTTTATGGTAGGCATGTCCCTATGCATACATGGGTGAGGGCTAGGAGGAAGCGGATAATGATGAACAAGCGGAGGATCCCTATTCCTTCTTATTTGCATCAACCCCTAGCTCTTACCCCTTGGTAAGGTAACGTTTCCCAATAATTAATCCTACACTTATTTGATGGGTCCTAGGTAAAAACATGACATGAGTCATCTGACTAGGGCTTTCAACCGGACCCAAACAAGTCTTCCACTAACCTGAGTTGCTTACGCGTGCAACCCAATGATAACTGAGATCTTGCGAGGTCCTAGAGTAGTCTACACAAGGGGAGACTACAATGTCATTGAAGCGACCGCTCACGAAACCTCGATTCATCAACAATCAACCATAAGTAGATCAAGCAATGAATGGCACAAAATGTGAGTTAAAATTTATTATTCTCTACAACTAGATGTCACGGAACCTCGATTGATCAACAATCAACCCACAAATAGATCAAGTAATGAATAACACAAAATGTGAGTTAAAATTTATTAATTTTTACAACTAGATGTATATCAAGTAAGTGTGTAGAGGTCGAAGCACAGAGGGCAAAAATGGTAGGCTATAGTTATTTTTAACTAAAGAACACTATGTACAAGCATGCCATTCATCATGTATATACATATATACATATATATATATATATATATATTTGTGGATTTTAATTTTTACATTTTTTGTATTTTGTTTTATATTATATTTTAAATTTTATATTTATATATTATATATTTTTGGATTTTTATATTTTGAATTTTATTTTTCTTTAGAATAGGTAATAGAGGATATAATAGAATATATATAATAACAGATAACATAGATATAAATATAATAAAATATCAAAAAATTGCAGAAATAAATATTTTTGGATTTTAAACAAATTTTTACTGCTTTTGTGATTTTTTAGTGAATTTTGCTAATTTTTAGATATTTGTAAAGTAAAAAACAACTTAAAGCAGGGATAAAATAATAAGCCAAGATTGAAATGGAAATTAAAAATAAAAATTAAATCCAAAATTTTTCAAATAATTTTAATACATAGATAATAATATAGAGAAAATTATAAAATAGAAAATACATTTTTGGAGTTTTTAGGAATTTTATATATTTTTATCAAGGTTTTTAATTTTTTTAATTGTTAAGAGTTTGTTTTATTATTTTTAGTCTTTTTTTGGTCTAAAGGCACACAAATAAGCAACATATAATTTTTTTAGGATTTTTCAGAAATGTTTTTTTATATTTTTTTGGTGTTTTATACGATAGACGGAGACTGTTTGTGTTCTTAATGATTGTTAATAAATATAAAAAGTCCAAAATTGTGAATAAAATCATTGCATGAAACTACAAGCAATCATGAACTTACATCTATTTTTCATGATTTTTGGAGCATAGTAGATACTTTAAATAAATCCATCAAGCACAAAAAATACAATTGCTGACAGGAGCATACATGTAAATAAAATAAACTTTAGTGGCCTCTATGCAATTTAATCGAAAATATACAACATACTTGAAAATTTATTAGATAAAAAATAAATATAAAAAATAACAAGGGTGTACTTGCAAAATGGCCATCTCACGTGGGACGACACGTATGGTAATCTGGCATGGACCTGAATGTAATAGGGTATAAACACAAGGGTTTACATGAAAATTTACCTATTTTATTTACACTGAATATATCATTTACAGGACTAATTAATAAATGCAAAAATAGGAGAGGCTAATGATGACTCGAAATCTCACTATCGGGTTAAGGTGTAAATACTCATGGTCGTTGCGACCCGAACCGCGAGGGTAAGTCGATCAAGAAAATCAAGGAAGACCACCAATATCAAAATCAACCAAGCACGCAAACAAATAGCGGTCTCGCTATTTTATTTTACATGATATAGCTATGAGGGTTGAACATGAGGAGCACGGTATGGTAAACCTACGAAGTAGTCGGAGATCTAAAAACAACTTTTTTTGGTGAATTTTATGTTTTTTATTTTATTTTTTAGAATTTTTAATATTAGGAAAAAGGATAAAACACTCACAAAATCTCAACCCAACAATTATTTAACACATAAAAGATACTCAGAAAATTAAAATAAAAATATTTTTCGATTTTGGAATATTGAGATGTTTTTGGTATTTTTCTTGGATTTTTCTGATTTTTTAGTGAATTTTATAAAACAAGGCTAAAAATACAAAACAGTGTGCAACCAGAATCTAAAGGCACTTTCAAAATACCTAAATTGCTTATAAAATTCAAGCAACAATTTTATTATAAACTAAAAATAAAACTCTAATTATAGAAATTGAAAGTGCATTTTTTTGAATTTTTAGGATTTTTTTATTATTTTTCTAATTTTGTCAATGTTTTCCAATTTTTATGGTTTTTATAATTCCAAATGCAATGAAAATTGGAAATAAGCGAAAACACAACAAAACCAACCATCACTAATTTTTTTGGATTTTTTAGAGGTTTCTTAATATTTTTAGTTGATTTTTAAAACCGGACAGAAGCAATTTTAAGATTTTTGAATTTTAAAAATACCAAATGCAAACAAAACGAGCCCAGAAATTCATAGAAACTTTTACACCATGGCAGTAGCCATGTTTCCAAATTTCATGAAATTTGGATGAGTTTTGCTATTTATTCAAGCCAATCAAAGAAGCATAGCACACAGGGACCTATATGTAATTATGAAAAAGTATCTAGCCAAGCAATAACACGTGGAAAGAGCTGAATATGCAAAAAGCCCAGATCCGCACAAGGGCGCACGTGAAGCGGGTAAATAGGGGTATAAATGCAAATATGAAAAATAAAACTTCAATTTACAACAACAATATAATCCAGGATTCGAAATGCAAATAACCTAAAGTCACGTGGGGTATCACGTGTTCCACATACAGATGGACTAAAATGCAAATTCTGAAAATATAAGGTCCTAAGTACAAAATGTCCAAACTAAAAATAACTGCTAAAACTATTTACAGGGCTAAACAATAAAGGCAAAAAGTGCGAAGGGCCTAAGTGCAAATACCCTTATTAGTGCATGATCCGATAGTCGACAGCTCTCCACTTAAGATCTGACGTTTGGGCTCTACGGATAATGATTCGACGATGGATGGTTGGAAATCGATCCTCAGATGGATCGGATAGTCGAGATCTCCCCAAAGACGAATGATCACGATCATAACTGGAGTGGGGGCTCGATCCAACGAAGGAGGCGCCTCCTAGAAGAACAACGAAGAACTCACCATCGACGAACTTCGTTCGATCGATACGAGCCTACTGGGGAATCCTCCGAGCTGCTGGGATAGGCGAAACGTTGCTGGCGACGGTCCGCAACTGCTGCGAGGCTCCGATGAGGCCAAGAACTCCTGGGATGCTCCGGCGATGCTAAGGACCTGGAGCTGTTGTGCCCTGATGGTTGGACCTCCAGATGAGGCCCCTTTGGCACTCTGACCTGCACAGATGAATCACGGGGTCGAAGGCAAAATGCCTCGACCCGTCAAGAACGAAATGGATGGCTGGCGCGTCGTGGTGTGACCCTCCGGCGAAGCGGCGGAGAAGGAGGGTCCAAACCCCGTTTCTGGGTGAATCGGGTTGGGTGGATGGGTGTAGAAGATTAGGCGAAGTCTCGTGGAGGTGATTGGGTCGTCGAGACAATGAAAGGAGGGTCCGACAATGGCGAACGGAGCAGAACAACTAAAGTTGACCCAAAACCTAAAAACTCGAATCTAATGCGGCTAAGACTGAAACGAAGCTACCTGAAGGGCGAGGTCGTCTATGCTGGAGGTTGGGGCCCTCCGGGGGTCATTGCCTTAATGGGTCGACAGACCCAGAGGCTGAGCTCACCTCGCGCAGAGCCCGACAGAGTATGCGCCGGATCTAAGGTTTCCGATGCTCGAATCCTCGCTGCGACACTCTCTAACGGAGGCTGTTACTTAAGGAAAGAGATGGAGGTCATCGGAAATGAGGGGAATGGCCAAAGATAAGGAAGAAGATGCGGATCCTCAAGATTTTATACGTTGCAGGGTCCGCGAAAGGTGGAGCTTGGGTGCGCAGATCGAGGGACGGATCCCTAGAGGATACGTCAGGCATGGATCACAGATTGTCCCTCGATAATCAGGGTTGTGGAATGATGAAGATGGTGGTCAGATCAACTCGGGAAAAGTTTGAGAAGTCGGGCAAAAAATCGGATCCGGGTGAAGACTGGTCTAGGGGGGATCGTTGACTGAGGTCAACAATCCCACTTGGACCAATCAGAAATCAACATGATAAAAAAATCTTTCGAAAATAAATTAAAATCGAAAATGATTTTATTTTAAGATATGTTCAACATGAAAATGTTCCTTATTTTCCAAACTATTTTTAGTGATTTTTATTTATTTTTATGAAAAATAAATTAAGTTATATACATTATATTACATTATGTACATGTATAAATTATTTATTGTTTATTTTAATTTTTATTTTGTTTATTTTTGTATAAAAAACCCTAATTTTATATTTTATTTATTTGTAACATAAAATTTGGAGTGTAAAATAATTTTTATTTTATTTTTATGAGTTATTTACAAGTATTAAATAAATATGGATATGATACATCTATACATGTATTATGTACAAGGTTGTAGGGAGAAAATATTTTATTTTATTTTTATTTTCCAATTTTTATTATATTTTTTGGAATATATACAATGTAATATAAACACATTTTTATTTTGATTTTTGTGAAAATAAAATATTTACATACATAGAAGGAATGTGTACAAGGTTGAGTGGCCCTATTTCTCTCTACTTATTTTATTTGGCGATCAGGCCCATGTTGGGCCCTCTCTTGGGATTAGGTCACTCAATATTTATTCTAAATATTCCCTCTTTTTCTTTTATTCTTTATTCTTTTTTTTGCACAAATACATGCTAATTATTGATATTTACAAATGCATGCTTATTTGTAACTTATTATATTTACAACTATGTACATGGTGTTTTGCCAAAATATTTACCTAAAATAAAAGAATAAAGAATGATGAATAGGGATTCATCAGCTAAGTATGAAATTTACCCCTTATTAGGCACATCGAATGGCAAACTCCCTTCCACTTATACACCTGTCTCCACGAGAAGAGCCGATGATGCTTCAACGATGGACGGTGGAGATTGGATCACCCTGCGGATTTGATTCTCTGGAGTAGGGCTAATCCAATGGCGCCTGCTTGATCTGGACTCCCGTTCTTGATCCAACGACGGAGAGAGGCGGTGAATGAACATGGATGAAGCATCGCTGAGACGAGCTTATCCGAGGTAGATCTTCGATCTCTGGTGGTCTTTCTTGCTAGGGTGCATCCCAAAACCTTCTTCGAGGGCCCCTTTATCAGCTGGGGGCTTCAGAACGGCCGAAGGGGCACCATAGATCTCTTATGATGTCAAGGTCGAGGAGGGGCTCCAGGTACCTCGGCCGAACTCAAAATCACCTCCAAGCATTATTCTGCGTCGGGTCCCTACAGAAAAATGTTATAGTGTTGAGGGCAAATTACCTCGATCTTAAACGAGATGAATGGGGGCGTAGTGGGTACGAGCAGAGATCTCCAGCAATGCAGTGGTAGAGGTAGATCTGATCTCCAGATATACGGTGGATCTGGGAGAAATTAAATGTTTGGGACGTGAAGAAGCAGCAGGGGAAGATGATGGATGTGATGAGAGCGTGGGGGTTATCTCGGATTGGAGCGAAACCAGTCCAGAGCTTGACAGCTCCAGCGAGAAGATTTGGCTAATCTACACTACCTACTAATTAAAATGCTAAATTAAAGACTAAAATCGAAGGTCGGGAATTCAAACTGCCTAGAAAGATAAAGATCAGCTCTTATACCTGAGAGGAAGCTCATGGAGCGAGGTGGTCGGACGGCTGCCGTGGGTGCACCTTCGTCCTTCTGGGGTCGTTTTAGACCGCATGCGAACTCCTCCTGTCACGGGGATTCTCCCTAGATGAAGACGCAAGGCTCTAAGACTCGGAATAGGGACCAAAGAGGAGGTGGAAGGTGGAGGCTCTTATTTATAAAAAAAGTATAAGCACCCTTATTGATCGGCTAATGGGTAAGAATCTAGGCTATGTACAAGAAATGCAAAGGCCCTATATGAATCATGGAAGATCAATGATGGTTTTTTGTGAAGGGATCATGCGTGTTTGATCGATAAATCGAGCAGAAAAATAAGAGGAAAATGGGGACTTGACAGTTTTGATGAGTCAGAGGCCCTGGGGGGAAAGATGACCGGAGGTCAATAGAAAAGAATGCGATCGGGTCACATCAACCGCTACAAGACAAAACAATCCACTTATTCACAAATTAATTAATTAAAATAGTAAATGATTTTATTAATGCTTGAGTATAAAATAAAAAATATTCATTTTTTATGTAGTATTTTAATATGATTTCTATTTATTTTTTTGTATTATTTATTACAAGTTACTTTTTAAGGGTGTATTTATAGGTATATTCTGTGTTTTAGTGATTTTTATTTTTATTTTGGATATTTTATTCTATTATTCTATTCCCTTATTTTATATATTTATAATTTATTTTTAGGTATATAAATATATTTTTTATTATATTTTTGTGTTTTTTTGTATATTTAAATAAATAGGTATACACTATGTAGGTATAAATACAAGTATTTCATATGTGTATTTGGTTATTATTTTATGTTGATGTATTTTCTTGTGTTTTATTTTAGCTTTGCATTTTTAATAGAATATAAATAATATTTACAAGAGTATAAAAAATAGAATAATAAAAGAATAAAAGAACATGTTTTACTTTTATTTGTTTACAAGTGTTAACATATGTATTTTACATATGTTTTTATATAGACTTATTTTATTTGGTAGTTTGTTTTGGTTGTAATATGGTTTTAATATGTACATGAGTCATAAATAATAATTACAAATCATAAAAATATAGAATTGTAAAAATAATTAAGAATAAATAAATTGAATATTTTATTCGGGTTTACTATACAATGAGGTTCCAAAACCTAACTTTCACACCTTAACTCCAAAAATCATGAGACCACCTTCACTAAATAGCTCATGAAAAGTTATATACAATTGTAGATGATTTTCATACATTTTGAGTTTTTTATTTAGAATATATGGGTCTGGGAAATTTGGGTTTTGACTTTTTATTTTGTGTATAAAATGAACGTTGTGTATTATTTTTGTATGAACTCAATTTTGTATTTTTCTATACTGTATTATCTACAACTTTCATGTTTAAAGTTTTTTTATTTGAGGTAAAAAATATAAAATAAAATAAGTCCCAAAAATACTTTATTAATGAATAAATAAATTGGATTTTTATTGTATTTATGGCCTTTATCTCTCCTTACTTTATTCCTTGTTGATCAAATCTGTTGTTGACTTGGTCTCGGTGTTTAGGGTCATAAAATACTTTGGTATTTTATTATAATTCTTTTCTTTTCTTTATTCTATAATTTTAGTATTAAAATAATATTTTATATACAATAAAGGCAATAAATAACGAATGCTAATATGTACAAAATAATGTTATTTCAATGCAATAGCTAGGATTTTTAAGGCCAAAATGATAGAATAAAGGTGATGAAATGGAGATTCATCACCCAACAGTTTACAACCTGAGTTGATTACACGATCAACTAAACTGTTTATAGGAAATAATCCTAACAACCTCAATATCAAAATAAATATGCAATGAATAATAAGATGCAAAACTATTAAAATCTTACAGAGTGAGGATCATTCTTGGTAGAATCGAAAGCTATCGGATTGAAGAACGTAATAGAAAATAGCTCTCCGATTCTCTCAAAATATAGAGAGGGAAACAAGGAGTAGAGAGCTTGTTGCTCTTGGTATGTGTTGTAGAATGAGGTATGAGGTCCTATTTATTGGTCTTAGGATCTTATAGATGATGGCTCTCAAAAAGTAGTTGTTGTAAACAAATCGAGAATGAAATCACCTTTTAAAATCTTACTAAAATCGAATAGGATCAATCATGATGCAAAGATGATCGATCAGAATCAAATGATCGATTATGAGGATTTAGGTGATGGATCAAAACCAAAAGATGATCGATAGGAGATCAAAATCGGTTGATCAGAAATATAGTCGTTGCAATTCAAATAATAATCTATAATGAAAGCAAGGTTAATCGATCATGTGTGATAGATCAGTGTAAAGTGGTTGATTGATCATGTGTGATCGATCCGTGAACGTGGTTAGTCGATTAGTCAAAATCAAGGCTAAAGGGTTGAAATGCAATATCCAATATTCGAGTTCTTCTACATTCTAAGATAATTACATATTGTGTGATCAATAAAAGAAAAGTCTTCATCTTCTTCTCGAGCTTGGGATCCTTCCTTGAGCTTGAGATGGGGTTCCATATCCTTGAACTCCTTTGAGCTTCTTCATCACTTAAGCTTGAACTCCTCAGGTTTGCACTTCTTCTTAGTCTAATAACTTTTCTGCTCTTGACCTAGCTGCAAGCTTTTGCACACAAATTTGTTATCATCAAAACATACATGTTGATGTATTAATAGTTTCTCCACTCATGCATGCACTCACGATCTCCTTTTTTTTATGATGACAAAATATTTTATGTGTTTGTAAAAATAAGTGTGTGTGCGCATGTGTGTGCATGCGAGAGAGAGAGAGTGCAAATAATTTTTGTAAACAATCTTTCCTTACCCTTTTGACATAATAAAAAGATATAAACTAATACTAAAAGTTGGTAAAAATTAAATGTTAATAGATACCAATTGTTAACGAGATATAATCCCCACTCCCTTTCAATTTTTTTAATATGGAGTCCCCTTAGAACCCTCCCCCCCAATATTTGCATAAAGGCTCCCTCTTAAAGATATGAGTCGAGGGTCCATCGCCAATGCATGATATGCACTATCAACTAAATAAAATGATCATAAATTATTGACGAATATGTGATTCATCACTCTAAAAGAGACTAATTAAGCTTATTTTCCAAAATTCATCTGCATTTAATCATTTATCTTGCGTAATTAACATTCATGCATGTGTAAATAACATTTACATTTTATCATTCATCGTGGCACTAAATAAGTAGTCAAAATTTCAGAGTAAAAATTACTTATAGAATCGCTAACTTATCTGATTTTTAACTAATTCATTCTAACTGCAGATCACCAAAAATCAACTCCATTATGTACATGTTACTAACAAGATAAAAGAAAAAATAAAAAAAATCACTAACAAAAGTAAGTGGCAAATAAAACAAAACCCTAATTTAAAGAGAGTCGGCTAAAATGCTAATATCTCTATCATACAGTGACCAGTTCAATCCTACCCACTTTTGAACTAATGTACATTTAATTATCTTCAAAACAAGATCAAGTTCAAAAGAATCAGACTTCATTTCTGAAAGTTGGGTTTTGTACCTCCTTTGTACATTGTGTATTTTAGTAGATTCTGCCCTTTTCTTTTATTTATTTTTTGTTTATTTTATTTAACAAAAGTTTATCAAAGTGCGTAAAAATACAAATCTAAAATAAGTCTGAAATCAAAGAAATTAATTGAGTCTGAGTCTTCAATGAGAGTCTGTACAATAAGTACTCTTTATTTTTTCTCTATTTTCTTAATTATGAAAATAAAAAAATTAGATTAATATGTAAATATTTGTCTTTATTTTATCGTATTTTTTAGATTTTTATTATATTTAAAAAATGACAAAAAATTGTAAACCCCCAGAATCAGATATTCTATGTACATAGAGTATCATAAAAAATATCACTTTGTGCAAATGACCATTTTGGTTTTGGTATGTTTACAAAAGTTATAGATTTCACAGATACGAAAAACTTTCATAAAGAAAATTTCTTGATCCGAGGTCGTTTGCTATTTCTTTTTTATTTTTCTTTGAATTTATTTTTCTGATTTTTGTGAGCGCAACACATGGCAGCTCATGGAGCTGCCATGTGTTACCTCCTTTTCCATTTTTTATTTTATTTTTGTTTTTTATTTATTCTCCTCCATTATCATGTGGCCTCATCTAGGCCATCCGATCTTGACTGATCGGAAAACCCATCATCTTCGTCTACTTTTCCCAAATCGAGCAGTCGCCGCCGCCGCCCGTGAGTCTCGCAGATCTCTTGCTTAATCCAGCCGGTGTATCTCTGATTCAAATTCCTAGCATCTCGTCAGATCTCACCGGACCTTGTCTCAAATCTCCTCTTGATCGTCCTCCCAATCTAATCAAGAAAATTGCCCACACGTTCCAGATCCATCCTCGATCGAACCCATCACAGATCACTTGCCATCTCCATCAACCCCGACTCATCCTCTATAAAGCCCAACACTTCCATCTCCTCCCATCTTATCTGCCGATTATGTACAATAAGGAGGAGTACATAGGCTTGTGTGCTGGTGACAGAATCGGTAGGCCCCATCTTCCCCAAGGAGGACTCCCCTGAGTTGCGACAAGATTCGACGCTCACAACGTTGTTGCAATGCCTCCGTTGTGTTTTCTTCTGCTATGGACATCATCCGTTGATCTTGTTACCTTCCAGGTAATCCCCTTCACATCCCCTCCAATATTCATCTCCGATCTCCTCCACCCCGCATCATACCTCTCTGTCAGGCTTCGCTCCTCCATCTTCCACCTCTCCGAATTCCACGCTCCCCTCCAATCTCTCCGCTCACGTCGACCGCCACTGCTCGTACCTTTTCTTTTCCACCTTCGCACCGCCACACTCCATCACTCCAATTACCTCACCATTGATGACCACCACCATCACCCCTTTACCTTCAACAACATCGGCCACGACTTCACAGAGGCATCGCCCCTCCGCCTTGGATCTCCATCACACCTCCCTCCTAGGAAGACACCCTCAGCCGTATGTCGGCCGAGGCCCTCGCCCAGCAAAGCTCATGCCTTCCACCGCTTCTCTCTCCTGCTCCAGCATCGCTATCTACTTTCGCCCTCACCATCGCCACAGAGCCACGCCTGTTGGCGAGCCCTCCGACCTTCAGTCAGCAGGCCATGCCACTGTCCTCCTCCAACAACTGACTCCACACCATCCCATCGTTCCTCCTTCGAAGGTCGGAGCCTTATCGGAGACCTCACTCTCTCCCCCCTTCGACCGCAAGCCACAGGGCATGAGGCCCGAGGCCCTCCCCACGTGAGGTGCACGTGCAGGGAGGGAACAATTGTAGAAGACACCCTCCCCCTTCGCCAATTTCTAAAGCAATCCTCACCAACTAGGGCCACGATCTTGGCACGTGACTCCTGGGAAATTTTG
Source organism: Ottelia alismoides (assembly GCA_037367405.1). Lineage (NCBI taxonomy): Eukaryota > Viridiplantae > Streptophyta > Magnoliopsida > Alismatales > Hydrocharitaceae > Ottelia > Ottelia alismoides. The sequence goes on from JAZKJV010009208.1 coordinate 696,083, forward strand.
CAAATATCCCCCAAGGGTTTAGGTAACTACTAGTTTTCCATGTTATGTATTTTAGTGTATTTTATTTATTTCAATTTGCAATGAGAACCCTATCTTTCTTTTGTATTTTGGACCATATTTACGTATCATTTTATTATCCCAAAAATAGCACATTGTTTTTCAACTAATTCTATACATTGTGGCTTGTGCTTCTTATATTTTTATGAATTGCGGTTAATTTATAATTATTATTTTTGTGGATGTTGCATATTTTACTCAGTTGATGTTCTTTAATTCATAAATAATTGACCATTGCCTTAAAAATGGTCAAAATTCATAGTTCTTAGAATTAGTTGTCTTACCTAGCACAGGAAATGGATAACAGTGAGGGACAGGGCTAAGTTGAACATGATTTGAGGCTGATGCAGATGCTCTTTCCCCCAAAGCTCAGGGGTGCGTCAAGCAAGATAGAACGGAAGTAATTCAATAGCCAAAGCCAAGCTCATACTCAATTGGTGCAGTACTTATAAGAAATCGAAAGACGGAATCTAGATTTGTGCCTAAGAATCACTGAATTTGCATGCATATTATGTCCTGTAATATTTATTTTGTGACTATGAGTAATTAATTTTTAATAGTTACAAAACTTCACATTTTTAGAGTTTAGGATTTTTCTGAGATATATCACATAGTGATATATCTTAGATTTTTTTATTCCTTAGAAATAAGGAGGTTTAATATTTATTATAAATATATGTAAAGAGTCACACTGTTTGCATCATTTAATTATTAAATATTCAGATTGCACCGGAAATTTCAAAAAAAATATAGTGCATTCATTTCATCATATTTTACATTTCGACCAAGTTTTGTAATTTTTAAACTTTGTTTAATTGAAAATTATATTTTAGTCCCTAAAATTCACCAAATTGCATTTGCATCCATAAATTACATAAAAAATACCAAAAAAAGTTCCGCCCTAAAAATCATGTATTAAATCTGAAGACATTAACTTAGATTGTTCCTTTGCCTTCTTAAGTCGACCCTGAGACTTGCCCAGGTTAAATAAATATATAACCGCGTCGCTTAATTGATTCATTAATTTATGTGATTATTTTTTATTGATATCTAATTGCCCGACTACAATGAAATGATACATTTGATTCGCAAGAATTAACATAGGGTAATTTCGAATTCGTCAGTTACCTAGGGTTCTTGGCAGTAGACTTCTCCAATCTTGGTAGATTCTCCATGATGGCGTCGTTCATCCATGATTCCAAAAGTTGTTTGGTCTTGGTAGGGTCCGCCTTTGTTGGTGTGGCCTGCTCCATCTCTTTTGGCCTCCGATAGCTAAAAGATTTTGATCTGGTGCCTTTTTTCAGGTCCTTTAGAGTTAGATTGCAATATTTGCTTCTTTTTTCAACTCCATTTCTTTTCTGAAAAGAATTAGAGCTAGAAAAATGATTTTCTACCTTTTATTTTTCCTTTTACTGAAGAAGGTATGATAGTAAATTTCTTTTTAGGATCAACCACCTATAACATGTCGCAACAACAAGAAGAAAGTAGTCTCCAAATCAAGTGTAGAAGTAGAATACATAGGTATCACTCAAAGCACATGTGAGATTACCTAGCTCGCCACTTTTATACATTAACTTGGGCTTCCTGCTACTAATCTAGTTCTTCATTATTGTGACACCAAGTATACCACTTACATCACCATCAATCCTAATTTTTCCTAAGCAGTAATCATATTGAGGTGGATTGCCATTTTCTTCGAGATATGCTGCATGAAGTGAAGTTTGGGTGGAGCATTGGGCTCAAACCGACCCAATTTGGGCCCGTCAATTTTCCATGGGCCTTGGGCCGGGTTGAGGCTCGGATTTTTAATAAAAAAACAAGGACATGTGCCCGACCCAAGGCCTGCAGGGTTGAGCCAGGGTTTGGGCCGGGATCAGCTCGCTCACATTTTTCTTGCTTAAAAAGGTGGACAAATATGTTTATGTATGATGTCAATATAATTTTTCCGCCGAATTACTCAAATACATTTACTATAATTCAGTCTGCATCTAAGTTTAGATATGATGTTAACACATTTTGGAAGTTACTTTAGAAAACTCAATATCAATATTGAACAACATACAATTCTTGCCGACCCAGAGTAATGTGATATAAACCTTTTAGAACCAGTATTATATTGATATAAATAGTGATTCCATTAATCTCCACTTGCTAAATTTTATGGATGGTAGCAGCCAACATTGCCCGTGCATCCTATTCTCCCAGCAAAATCAACTTGCACAATTTTAAATAAAATTAAGTCATCATCGCTTACCATTTACATAAATTAGTGATCTAAATTGATGGGTAAAACTCTGATGGGATGGATTGTTCCAACTTCCAAATCTCACATGCCTGCAAGCGCGGACCGATCATGCTTCATCAGGCCATCTCGTGTTTAGGCTGGGCTCAGCCTGTACTTGAAAATTTGGTAAAATTAAGACCCAGATCCACCCCATAATAACATTGGATTCGGTCCGGGCCTGGACTTTTTTGGGTTGGGTCATGGTCAGTTCTGGACTGGCCTGTTCCAATGCTCCACCTAGTGAAGTTCACCGCTCCTTACATATCCATGGAGCTCCAAGTTGCAGATATATTGGAAAAAATGCTTTCAAAGAAGCATATCTCACTATTGACTTACAAGTTAGGTATGATCAAAACATATGCTTCAACTCAAGGGAAATTGTTGACATCATTAAGCTATTCTTGTTATTGATATATTTTTTATGTCAACTTATTTTTATTTTAGCTCTTTCTATCTCTACCCTTTATGATTAGGATTCATGTTGAGTTTTATTGTGTAATTCCCACCCACCTTGTTATATATGTGAAATGAATGTTTTCAAGAAACTATTTACTTTCTATGAAATGACTGCTTTAGTCTAATGTTTTTAAAATTAATTGATGAATTTCTTATCATTCAATTGGTGAAAGTTTCACTCCTTTGCTTCTTTTATAATCAACATAATTCTTTTCTTCATATTGTGAAACCTTTTTAAACTTTCCTTTAAACTTCATTAATGCGTATGAAACCTTTCAAATGTATACACGTATCACTCTTAATCTGATTGAAAATCATTCGTTCATATCACATTTGTCATGTGTGCCGAAGAGGAATGGTGAAACAATGTGGTAAAGTGTATAATTTATACATGTCATATATATACTTTATTTAATGAAACATCATAAAAATTACATAGTTTACCTTACAAATGGAAATTGAAAAGGATGTGAGCTTTATGTTTTTGTTGAACATATATGATCGTTTTGAATTGAGCCTATATATAATAATCTCTTTAATGATAGAAGTGGATGTTCTTATATAGATAGCCTTCATCATTGGAAATAACATGATGCTTCCATTTGGTGTTTGTATTGACATGCACAAGCCATGTAAATCATACACTAGTATCATATGTGAGTTATCATTGTAGTAGCCAATGACAGATATTGGAGTGCAACGACAAACCTATCATGGTTATAGTGCGTAGTCAATCATTGTTACTACATTTTTATTTCCCGTGCTTAAGACAACAACACACGAAGAATATTAAAAAGGGATTTTTTTTCAAATAATCATTAATTACTTCATGATTAATTAAATGGGTATGGAGTTGAATTATTAAAAAATTTAGGCTTCAATCGGCACCTCGGGTACCTATTTGGAGAACCACACCCAAATCTACAGCTAAGGTGTCGATTTGGGGGGGGGGCATGCACAAATCGATACCTTAGATGCTGATTTGGACAGTGGTTGTTCTCTTGGGTTGATATTTAATATTGGTAATGATTACAGGTTTGGAGGTCGTGTTGATTCTCTTGGATATTTAATATTCACCCTATGAGAAGGAGAAAGAGGAGAGAATCGAGAGAACACACGCAGGAAGTGGGAGCCATTGATATTAAATATACTGCAATCATGACCATGGATATAAATACGATTTGATGCATATGTGAGAAAGAGGAGAGAATAAGGAATCGAGAGAACACATGCAACAACCACTATCCAAATCGGCACCATGGCTCCCTAAATCAGCACCTCAGCTGCTGATTTGTGCGTGATTCTCCAAATCGACACATGAGATACCGATTGATATCTGAAATTTTAAATAATTCAACTCCCTAATTATTTAATTAATCTCAAATTAATTAATGATTATTTAAAAAAGTCTTATTAAGAAGCTTAAGAATAGCCCTCTAGTTCCACCAACCACTCCACCAAGTCATTCTTGTTTTGCATTGCCATTCGACAATACCTTATTTGAATTACCATTATGCAATTCCTTTCATAAATTCACATGCACTACAAATAAGTGGAGTCGGTTTAGCATCAACAAAATTAGAACTTGAGGTACTATGTTGAATGCCTAAAATCCATCCAATATGACATCCCTATGTCTAGCTTGCATACCAAGTAGAGCAGAAGAGTATCCTGAAATTCTGCCAGTGCATCTATGTTAGGTACCTTAGTGACTATATGATTGTTGATATGCACAATGCAAACCAATAATTTTGGTAGGTGGAAAGTATAATGGATCTCGTAGAAGAAGAGTCTCATGAAGTAGTAAAACTCGGATTCATGGTAAGTCTCCATGATAGATTATGTCTGAGATATATATTGCAATGGACGATGAACTTGACTGTGTGGTTCAATAGACATCCATTGGAGTAATGTACTCTAAGATGTTGGCGATATAAGGAATGATTACCTCCATATTCTTTGTATATATTACCCTGATGCACCGCCGACTATATACATGATATCATTAGACTATTGATTCTTGAGTTGCATAGAGTCTTGCGTTAATGAGGCACTATTACCTTGACAATGAGCCTACAAAGTCTCCATGTCTATGGAAAAATTAATAAGATGTGAGTTGACTGCCTCTGTCAAGATGGGGAGGTAATAGCTTTGAAAGAGAATGGACATGAATACACGCTCAATGCCATTCATAAAGACATAGGATTTTGAGACAATTGAGGAGGGTAAACGTGAGATTGAACCGATCACCTATAATGGATAGATTCATGAAATATTTGAAGATGACCCACTCTATTTTGAGCAATAGAGAGCACTTAAATGCACTAAAATTCCTCAACAAAGTATATGGACCACTGATAAAATCAAATATGGCACTTGATAAGGAAATTCTTAGGTAATCTAAAGCGTATAAGAAGAGCTTGATGAAGTACCGATCCTGTAGGGGACGATTGGATTTGTCAATGCAGTGGTAAAGATCCTTGATGTTGAATATGAGATTGATGGGGAAAAATCTTGAGAGACGACGTTGACAATTATTATTATGTACTCATTGAAGTAGGGTTTTACTAGACCCTTGTCACACTTATACATATATGTATCATCGTTAGATTAGAATTGTACGCTAAATCATAATTGATAAGAATGACATCCTTGAAGGAGGTGTTTTTCACGCCTCAACCATAATTATGTGGAGTCAATATTATATGCAAATAAGGGTGAAAAATGAAAGAATTATTATTTTTTTAAGGACGTTTCTCAAAATATGTAGAGTATTAGAAATATTTTCAAAGGACGATATTTATATATTGTATTCAATGATTTGGACACTTAAAAAAAATATATTTTACGAGTGTGATTTCCAAAAGTAATATGGAGTGATTTCATTGACCATACTAAAATATATAATATAATATAATATATATTATATATAATATAATATATTAATCATTAATAATATATATATATATATCATATTATATATATGTGTGTGTTTTTTATATATCATGTATATTATATATTACACAACAAGGATATTAATAAGGTTATTAAGATAGATTTTAAGCAGGGTTTTATATATATCATGACAATGCAACCTAATATTAAAGAGTGAGAAAATTATTTCGATGGATACATTGACTACATTGAAGATGCAGTACAATACAAAGAGATTAAGAGGGTTTATTATCAAAGGTTATTAAATGAAATATTCTATTGGTGTTTTCGGCATGCATGTCAAAGGTAATAATAGTCTGACTAATACCATCACAAACTAAAGTATTATTATTCCTATTAACTCTGACTTTCTCCCTGTAGATACCCTTGTGTACAATAACAACGAATCTTGCAGTGTTATTTTCTACTTTCTCCCTGTAGATACCCTTGTGTACAATGACAACGAATCTTGCAGTGTTATTTTCTTTGTCGAAGATAGTTGTATAGTTGATGACGACGATGATGGTGTTGAAATCGAGCCCATTGTATGCACTGGTTGATGATGAGATATAGTGCGTGAAGAGAACTTCCCTAACAGCTCTCAACCACACCTTCATCTCTGGTCAATGATGTAGAATATATGACTATTGAAGAGAGAAGATGAAAACATGACCGTTAAGTGGAAGCTATAAGAAATGGTGATGCCATTTGATTCAAGTTGTGCATTTACCCATAGAATTTAGTAAATAATTTATAACCTTGAAGAATCATTTATTCACTAATTAAATCTTCTAATTCATGTAGTAGAAGATCCATTTGCTTTCATATGTAATTCTATTTTTTTAAAAAAATTCTATTCAGAGAATAAATAGAAATATAATATCTTTAGTTACAACTAGGAGTAGCTTCAATAATAGCTCTTCTCAAGAACGGATGATGGGGATTGAAAAGAATCACCTTATGCAAGAAGCATTCTACAAATAAGAGATGAAGAGCTTCTTAGAGATTTATTGGTGCATCTCTGTTAGATACCTTAGTGACTATGTGGTTATTGATATATACAATATAATTCAATAATTTTGGTAGGAGGAAAGTACATTGGGTCTTGTAAAAGTGGAATCACATGAAGTAATAAAACCTTATATTCATGGTAAGTCTGCACGATATATTATATTTGAGATATATATTGCAATGAATGCTGAACTTTATTACTTGGTCCTAAAGAAGTCCATTGGAGTGACACACTCTAAGATTTTGTCGAGATAGAAATGGTTACCTCCATATCCTTCGTACATGTTATACCTAACGCACCACTGACTATATAAATTCTGTCGTTATACCATTGCTTGTTGAGCTGCCTAAAGTCTTGCATCAACCGAGTGAAGTTAACCTGATAATGAAAAATACTTGTCTATGGAAAATTTGATAAACCTGGGTTGGTTGTTTCCGTCAAGATAGGGAACTGATGGCTTTGAAAGATGTTGGACGTGGATAAAACTCAATGCCATTCACAAAAGGTATAGAATTTCGAAACAATCGAGGAAGGTGTGAACATGAGATTGAACCAACCACCTACAGTGGATAGATTCATACAATATTTGAAAATGACGTACTCTATTTTGAGCAACAAATATCACTTAAAAGCACTGCAGTATATGAACCACTGATAAAATCAAACATACCACTTGATAAGGATAATTTTAGATAGTTTAAAATGTATAAATAGAACATGAGGAAGTATCAATTATGTTGGGGATGAATTGGATTTGTGAATACAGTGGTGGAGATTATTGATGTCAAATATGAGATTGATGGTGCAAAATCTTAAGAGTCAGCGTTGATTATTGTGTACACATTGAAAGGGTTTGTAGTAGACCCTTGTAAAACTTCTACATACATGTATCATCATTAGAATTGTATTATAAATCGTAATGATAAGAACGATATCCTTAAAGGATGTATCATTTAATGTCTCAGTCAAGATCAGTTAAAGTTAAGATTATATGAAAATAATGATGCAAAGTGGAAGTATTATTATTATATTCAAAGAATATATTTCAAAGTATATTGAGTATTATTAACATTTTGAAAGGATAATATTTTATATTGTATTTAATGATTTGGACACTACTTAAAAGATATTTCACGAGGTTGGTTTCTACAAGTAATTTCATGAAGTAATTTCATCAATCATACGTAAATATAAAATATATTTATATATTATATATATCAAATAACATATATAATTTAATATTATATATTTATCATATTATATATAGCATATATATATGCCATATATATTATATATTACACCATAATGAAATTAAAAAAGGTATTATGATAGATTTTAAGAATGGTATATATTATATATACCATGACAATGCAATTTAATATCAAAGGTCGGGAAAAATATTAGGATAGATCCATTGACTAGATTGGATATGCAATATAATCAAAAGAGGCTAAGAGGGTTCATTATCGAAAGTTGTCAAATGATATGTGTTGATGGTGTTATTAGCATGCTTATAAAAGGTAGTAATCACCCGATTAATACCATCATCTATTAGTGTGATATTATTCCTATTGACTCTGACTTTGTTCTGATAAACACCCTCATGTACAAAAACAATGAATCTTTGTCGAGAACCGTTGGATAGTTGATGGTACAACAATGATGCTGAAATTGGACCCACTGTGTGCAGTGGTTGAGACTGAGACCTGGTGCATTACGGGAACTTCCTAACAATCCTCTCAAACACACCTTCATCTCTAATAAATGATGTTGAACATATGAATATGAAGAGAGAAGAAGAAAAATAGGATCATCGAATGAAAATTACATGAAATGGTGATGCCATTTGCACATCCCCTTAAAGAACTTAAAAAAAGATATTTTACGAGTGTGATTTCCAAAAGTAATTTTATGGAGTGATTTCATTGACCGTACTAAAATATATAATATAATATAATATATATTATATATAATATAATATATTAATCATTAATAATATATATATCATATTATATATATATGTTTATTGTATATCATGTATATTATATATTACACAACAAGGATATTAATAAGGTTATTAGGATAGATTTTAAGCAGGGTTTTATATATATTATGACATTGCAATTTAATATTAAAGAGTGATAAAATTATTTCGATGGATACATTGACTACATTGAAGATGCAGTACAATATAAAGAGATTAAGAGGGTTTATTATCGAAGGTTATTAAATGGAATATTCTATTGGTATTATCGGCATGCATGTCAAAGGTAATAATAGTCTGACTAATACCATCACAGACTAAAGTAATATTATTCCTATTAACTCTGACTTTCTCCCTGTAGATACCCTCGTGTACAATAACAACGAATCTTGTAGTGTTATTTTCTACTTTCTCCCTGTAGATACCCTTGTGTACAATGACAATGAATCTTGCAGTATTATTTTCTTTGTCGAAGATAGTTGTATAGTTGATGACGACGATGATGGTGTTGAAATCGAGCCCATTGTGTGCACTGGTTGATGATGAGATTTGGTGCGTCAAGAGAACTTCCCTAACAGCTCTCAACCACACCTTCATCTCTGGTCAATGATGTAGAATATATGACTATTGAAGAGAGAAGAAGAAAACATGACCGTTAAGTGGAAGCTATAGGAAATGGTGATTCCATTTGATTCAAGTTTTGCATTTACCCATAGAATTTAGTAAATAATTTATAACCTTGAAGAATCATTTATTCACTAATTAAATCTTCCAATTCATGTAGTAGAAGATCCATTTGCTTTCATATGTAGTTTTATTTTTTTAAAAAAATTCTACTCAGACGCATGAATAGAAATATAATAGCTTCAGTTACAACTAGGAGTAGCTTCAATAATAGCTCTTCTCAAGAACGGATGGTGGGGATTGAAAAGACTCACCTTATGCAAGAAGCATTCTACAAATAAGAGATGAAGATCATCTTAGAGATTTATTGGTGCATCTCTGTTAGATACCTTAGTGACTATGTGGTTATTGATATATACAATATAATCCAATAATTTTGGTAGGAGGAAAGTACATTGGGTCTTGTAAAGTGGAATCACATGAAGTAATAAAACCTTGTATTCATGGCAAGTCTGCACGATATATTATGTTTGAGATATATATTGCAATGAATAACGAACTTGATTACTTGGTCCTAAAGAAGTCCATTGGAGTGACACACTCTAAGATTTTGTCGAGATAGAAATGGTTACCTTCATATCCTTCGTACATGTTATACCTAACGCACCACCGATTATATAAATTTTATCGTTATACCATTGCTTGTTGAGCTGCCTAAAGTCTTGCATCAACCGAGTGAAGTTAACCTGATAATGAAAAATACTTGGTCTCCATGTCTATGGAAAATTTGATAAACCTGGGTTGGTTGTTTCCGTCAAGACGGGGAACTGATGGCTTTGAAAGATGTTGTACGTGGATAAAACTCAATGCCATTCACAAAAAGTATAGAATTTCGAGACAATCGAGGAATGTATAAACATGAGATTGAACCAACCACCTACAGTGGATAGATTCGTATAATATTTAAAGATGACGTACTCTATTTTGAGCAACAAATAGCACTTAAAAGCACTGCAGTATATGAACCACTAATAAAATCAAACATACCACTTGATAAGGATAATTTTAGATAATTTAAAATGTACAAATAAAACATGAGGAAGTATCAATTATGTTGGGGATAAATTGGATTTGTGAATGCAGTGGTGGAGATCATTGATGTCAAGTATGAGATTGATGGTGCAAAATCTTGAGAGTCAACGTTGATTATTGTGTACACATTGAAGGGGTTTGTAGTAGACCCTTGTAACACTTCTACATACATGTATCATCATTAGAATTGTATTCTAAATTATAATGATAAGAACGATATCCTTAAAGGATGTATCATTTAATGTCTCAATCAAGATCAGTTAAAGTTAAAATTATATGAAAATAATAAAGTTAAAATTATATGAAAATAATGATGCAAAGTGGAAGTATTATTATTATATTCAAAGAATATATTTCAAAGTATACTGAGTATTATTAACATTTTGAAAGGATAATATTTTATATTATATTCAATGATTTGGACACTACTTAAAAGATATTTCACGAGGTTGGTTTCTACAAGTAATTTCATGAAGTAATTTCATCAATCATACATAAATATAAAATATAATTTATATATTATATATATATCAAATAACATATATAATTTAATATTATATATTTAGTATATTATATATAGCATATATATATGCCATATATATTATATATTACACAATAATGAAATTGAAAAAGGTATTAGGATAGATTTTAAGAATGGTATATATTATATATACCATGACAATGCAATTTAATATCAAAGGTCGGGAAAAATATTAGGATAGATCCATTGGCTAGATTGGATATGCAATATAATCAAAAGAGGCTAAGAGGGTTCATTATCGAAAGTCGTCAAATGATATGTGTTGATGGTGTTATTAGCATGCTTATAAAAGGTAATAATCGCCCGACTAATACCATCATCTATTAGTGTGATATTATTCCTATTGACTATGACTTTGTTCTGATAGACACCCTCATGTACAAAAACAATGAATCTTTGTCGAGAACCGTTGGATAGTTGATGGTACAACAATGATGCTGAAATTGGACCGACTGTGTGCAGTGGTTGAGACTGAGACCTGGTGCATTAGGAGAACTTCCTAACAATCCTCTCAAACACACCTTCATCTCTAATAAATGATGTTGAACATATGAATATGAAAAGAGAAGAAGAAAAATAGGATCATCGAATGAAATTTACAGGAAATGGTGATGCCATTTGCACATCCCCTTAGAGAACTTTAGTGGTAAATTAATGTTTTGATGGAGATCTGGGCGTTGGTTAGTAGAAGGAGCAAAGAGATTAAGGGAGAAGAGATGATTTAGGATTGTAGAAGAAGTTGATTGAGAGGTTCAACAAAATGGAGTGCGATGATTGAATGCAATGTGTAATGGGTCATTAATTATGTGGTCAATGTAGGGGCTGAGATGAAGTGAATTGGAGTGAGTGAATGATAATAATAATAAAATAAAAGAAATAAAAATATTATAGTAAATGACTTCTAATTAAAAAGCGATCACAAATATTTTGTAGATATCAATGAGATCTACAACTTTCATGTTGGACCTGAAATCAAAATAAGTCATCTATGGAATCTGTATTTTTAGTATATTTTATAGACATAAAATACATGATTTCTTTATGTTTTGTATTTTTATCTTTGATTTTTATTTAATAACATATCTATATAGTGATTTTAAGAAATATTAGATAGGTAATTATATAATACTATGATTTTTTGTTTTTTATCTATTAAGAATAAAATGGTATAAAATATTACAAGTAATAATATGCATATATTAGTTTAGCATATACAATGTCAAAATTCATTTTTTCTTAATTTTCTTAATTTTTTGGATTTATACTCTTTTGTAATCAGTTAAAATATTTAAATACAACGGAATGTAAAGAAATTAACAAAATGGTTACCTATGTACATAAAATATCGAGGTTAAGTTAATTGATTTTGTAAACATACAATTAGGTCTCAAAATCTAAGTTTCACATATGAACCATGATTATTTTGAATTTGATAGTGTTTTATAGAAAATTTATTAATCAAAACGATTAGAGTTTCATCGGACACTATATGAGTGAGATATTCAGTTTTATGCCTTTTGTCCTTAAAACTAAGATTTGAATTTTGTTGCAATATTTACAAGTTATTATTTTTTATGATTTTTAATAGAATAAGAATGTAGACAATATGTAATCCGTATGGCTCATCAAGATGATTCCGACAAGCTTAGATAATGATCAATTCGAACTTGGATATAAAAATCAAAATCTATTTATTACAAGGATATTTTCATAATTTCTCCAATTTACATATTCAAAATCTCTTCGCCTCCACTTTCTTTATGAAGTTCTACACGTCTAATAAAACACCAAGTCATTATGTTAACATACCCAAAAAGTGATATTCTTGAGTATTCAAAAACTTAGTTTTTTGCTATTATTTGTATTAATCATTGTATATGTAGTCCTTTGAATTCAAATACCAAAAAAGACAATTATATTTCAATCGAGTTCATAAATATGATCCGTACTTTCTTAATTCTTCAAACCTGATATAAAAATACAAATCAATAACAAAATTCAACACATATAACTAAGAAACACGTGAGAATCACCTCGCACAATATAAATATATATAACTCATTATATGCTTGTACTTACATTCTAAAATACTCACCTCAATCTCAATTACTTAACTAATCATTTAGATCAATCGATTAATATCGATATACATTTCACTTCCAGATTTTATATAGAACCATTTGACTGATCACTCAAATCAGTTAACGAATTCTTGTTTTGTCGATTGATCTTCAAAACAGTTACAAAATTCACTTGAAATTAAATAATATCTTTGTTCATCCTATTTATGGCAGCTCTGTATCACTCTAATCAATTGACTCAATTCTTATTTTGTCAATTAATCTCCAAATTAGTCATAAAATTCAATTGAAAAATGAATAATATCTTCTTTCACACTATTTATGGAACCTTTGCATCATTATCTTCTCCACGTGACGTGTATGATTCCCTCAAAATTCTAAACATAAAAATACCATTTAAACCATTCATAAATATAGCCTTTCATGGCCTCCTTCATTCTACATCCAAAGAATAACTCACTCCTCCACAAAACTCATTCCAAATCCACCCTTTCTTGTATTCGACATCTGAGTCTTCACTATGACATGGGAGAATGAACCTTCTCCTCCAAATATGACTGAGAAATACATCCCTCACTAGTCCTCACAATAACTATTTTATCATTTATGTATTTAGCTTTAGTTCTTCTTGCATCTTTCTTACTAATCTTTTGGTTGATCAAATCGATTACATAGTTATAAAGCTGCATATCGACAAAGAATGCCTCTCCTAAAGAGTCCTCTCGCATTGAAGTACAAATTCCGTGTTTTGTGGCATCATATCAAACCAAGCGACACTTTTTTTGGATCATTCTTCCTTTCATATTTCTTTTTTCTTGTATTTTTATATATTTTAATGCTTTTAATGTCATATCTAACTTTTGAGTTCTATAAGATTTGAAAGTCTCGTAGTATGCATGTGGAAGTCATCCACCAAAGATTGGGTGAAGTTGCATCCGAATGTAACAACACACTTTTGATAAATCAACTGATTCATTAACTGATAAACTGATATTACCCTTGTAAATATTCCCCATTAAATGAATGAGTTTCCAAAACTTGTCGTCCGAGTCTATTTTCGATGCACCACAAATGCATTATTAATTGAATCTACAAATCGTTCACTTAAATAATCACCCATTCATTTGACTTAATTATTTGCCTAACCACTCGAAGAAGTTCCAACAATCATAGTCTTCACAATGATTGATTAGCCACTTGGACCAATCAACTAATATTATGCTTGCGCTTATCTTTTTTCTATTTATTGTACTTTTCACTTTTTATAATTTGTTATTTTATAATATAGTTTGCCTATATTCTATATATGTTATCACCTTATCTTATTGTTAACTTTTTATAATCTATTTATTTACAACTTATAATTATTTATTTGCATTTACTTTATCATGATTGCATATTAGTCACTCGTTGTATATTTTATCATTTCATGCATTTAGCCAACATAATTATTATATTGACCAATTAGTTGAGCTTAAAAATACATATATTGCAATGGGCACAAAGTTATCTCGCTTTGTAACATGCAGGGATGAGCATGAGTCGGGTTGTGCCAAGACTTGAACGGTCCAGGCTCAAGCCTATTTAAAAAAATCAGTCTTTGGGTCGGTCTTAGGCCCACAATTTTTTTTGTTCGGTCCAAGACCAGGCCCAACCCAATTCCTTTGGGCCAGGCTTGGGCTGGGGCGGCCCATCTCCATCCATTAGAGATTATTAACTTTGAGTCTTTTATTTTAAGTTAATCTCAACTCAAGTTACACAAGTCAAAATTGTTTAAAACATGTGTCATAATACTTGTGAAACAACTAAAATTCAATAACACCAAATCCGAAGATTTCTCATTTTACACACAGTGCACTCAATGCTAGATACCATGAATGTCTCTCATGTATAGAAATTGAAAGAATGAAACGAATTTACCCAGTTACCAACAACATGTGCATCAGATACTGCATGTTAAAAATAGGCATGACCCATATTAGGTAAAGGTTCAATAATAGAAAATGTTCTAATTAAAAAAAATAAATACCACAAATTCAAGAATAACCAACCGAATCTAAATCAAAGACTAATTAAGGAAAATTAATTCTGAATTGAAATACAATGATCACCAACTCATATATCACACCCCTGACTTTCTAGATTTATAAACATTGCATGAAGATAATATATAAGAAGAAAGCGCGCATGAAGTAGATGGAAGTTTTCGTGTGTAGGATGTGGGAAAGAGTCCGGGCCCTCTTCGGACCGGGCCCTTGAGCCGAGTCGGGTTGGACCGAACCAAGCCCGAGCCCTACCCCAAAAAAAATTGAGCCTAATTAATGGACCCAAGCTCGATCCAGTGTTCGGACCTGAGCCGAGCCGAACTTTTTTGACTGAGCTTTGAGCTGGAGCAGCCCCGCCCAATGCTCATCCTAGTAACATGGCTCAGTTGTTGCAACCTCCTTGAAATGGTTAGTAACATGGCTCAGTCATTAGATCGGCCAAGAGATGAGCGCAGCAGACACATTATCCCGCTGATGTGCCAAAAACAGGACCCCGCAACTGATCCTCCCTGCAGATATCCCTCGGCATATGCGCGGCCAAGTCACCCTTCGAAACGCCCTCCCCGGACCACCATTCCATGAAATGCCCATTCTACCCTTTCCCGCCCCATTGCCATTCCCGCACCACCGCCGGTGGCACTCCCGAAAATAACCCCACAACCACGCCCAGACCTCCACGCCAACTTAAAAAGCTTCCATCTCCCACCTCCTCCCTTCCTCCCCCGCCATATCCCCCTCCTCCCCCATCCAATGCCGCACTGCCAATGCTTCCCCTCGCCACTCTAACACCTCCATCTCCCCCTCCCCTCCTCCCCTCCCCCAAACCCTCCACCCTATCCTTCCTCCCCGACCTCCAGCTCCTATGGTCGGGCGGAAGCCTCCGCGCCGAGAGCTACGCGCGCGGCGGCGGATTTGGGACCCTGATCCTCGGCACCACCGCCAGCGTCGTCAAGGGGGCGAAGGCGGCCCCCTTCCTCCGGTGCCTCGCCGCGAATCCCACCTTCGTGTCGGGCCTTGTGGCGTGGGCGCTTGCGCAGGTGCTGAAGGTATTCCTTAATTTCACCGTGGAGAGGAGATGGGATCTCAATATGCTCGCCAGCTCCGGGGGTATGCTGTCGTCGCACTCCGCGCTGTGCACCGCGCTGACGACCTCTGTTGCGATATGCCACGGCGTTGGTGACGCGCTGTTCCCTGTGTGCCTCGGGTTCAGCCTCATTGTGATGTATGATGCCACCGGGGTGCGGCGGCATGCGGGCCTGCAGGCGGCGGTATGCGGAGTCACGGTTATTTCTATTTGATAGTTCGTTATTCTGGCTATATCCGTTGGCAGTGCTCTGTTTATCCTGTCTGTTGAGAGCTTCGTCCACTTACTAGTTACTAATTACTTATTACTGGGTTCTTGTTTAATTATTAAGTGATGTGAAGTTTTTTTTCAATACACGAGCTTTGTAATACGTCGAAATTTACTCTATGCTATACAGGAACGAACTTAAGACTTGCAGAGATTCCTTGAATGTAAACCAAACTATTACAAAGATATTCCCATGTTTGGTCGACTTTGTGGATTTTAACGCTTCCATCTTGGGACACCTTTAGACTAACGTCTGTAGAAGTCAAATCGTGCTTGACAGCTTTCACCCAGTGCAAGCACCTCTTGGTTGTCTGACTACTCCTGTAAGGCTGATTAATCCAGTTCGCATACATCCGAATCGAAGATCCTTAGAAGTCACGTTATATACAATGATCGAACCATCTTAATCACAGCTACTGCCTCATTTAATCTTCTGTTTAACAGTTTAAGCCACATCTGATATTTCTAAGAATTATTTTGTTAGGAATTTGTTTTTTTTGCCATAAATCTCCCAAAATAAGTTTTTTCCTTCCACAGGGATGCTATACATACTTTCACAATTGTATGATTAATGCGCAGTTCCATACTAACATGAAGACTTAATGCTTGTCTCTTGCGGTCTATCAAGAACAATCAATGCCATTTGTCATGATATATTTAAGAATTATAGGAATATGTATTGATAGAAAATCATGCTTGTGTTTTGCAATCTAGTAAGAACTAAGAACATAGTTTTTTCTTGAGAAGTATGATAATATTATCACGATCAACTTTACTTTTATGGAACATATTTCTCTTGATGTATTCACACACATACTCACATGATGCAACATGCATACTTATGTTAATACATACATACATTTACACACACTCACGAAACACACACATGGACATGACATACCTCTCTTTGTGTGCGTGCGTGCACACACCCATGTGTGTATACATTACATACATTCATGCATACTGTATATATAAATATATGAATATGCATTAGAGGGGTTGAATGGTGTGCTGTGGAAATTACAGCTAATTGAAACCTGCATTGAAACAATCACAAGAACGACAACCAGAGAAGCAATCACAAAACCTACGAGTCTAGATAGATCCACCCTACTAAAGGCTACATCATGTGCTTAAGCTTGGCTTATTTAGGACTCACAAACCTCTCGCAAGCAAAACAACTTCTATTGTAGTCCTTTTTTGTTGAGAAAAGGTGGTATGGACCTCTATTAGAGGCCCATCTAAAAAAATATATTTGTACTCCAAATTTTGATTACAGGCACACGACTTTCCAAGAATGCTTTTTGTTTGGGAAGAAAGGTCTGCACTCAGAACACCTCTGTAACCAAAGTAAAGATAAATACTGCATCTAAAAAGCCTTCAAATATAATACAGTAAATAAAATGCAAACTAAACAAATCAGAGCACGCTTTTGAGAAAAAAGCTCGCTGAAACATGAGAGCGTAACTTTTCAGATGAGAGCTGTTTGAAATGAATCCGATCAAAAACACACAAGAAGACAAATGATCAAACAAGAAAACACACAATACAACTCAAATTTTTACAATGGTTCGACAATTTGCCTACACTACCGCTCCTTCTGTCTCAAAATTGTTCTTGGATTACTACGAGCTCTTTCCCCCAAGGTTAATCTTATACATGTTTATGCGTGTTGAAAAAAATAAACTTGCATATTGTTGATTATCAACCATTAGCAAACACAAGAAATAACACCGGGATTTACGTGGAAAACCCTACGATGAGGGAAAAACCACGGGAGCACACATGAACCCTAATCTCCTTCTCAAGAGGATTAGGATTCTCTCTTCACTAGGTTATCAATTGAAGGGGGATGAGTACAATATATAAATGATGGGTAAATGGTCCCTCATCCCAAGATCCATTTACCCATTAAACCACTCAACACTCCCCCTCAAGTTGGGCATACATGTCCACCATGCCCAACTTGCCCACATTCATCTCATATTGTACAGTAGGCAATCCCTTTGTGAAGAGATCAGCGATCTGATTGGTAGACTTCAAGTAAGGAAGACACAACAGTCCATCATCAATCTTCTCACGGATAAAATGTCTGTCTATCTCCACATGCTTTGTTCTATCGTGCATTACAGGATGTTGGCCAAGTTTATTGCAGCTTTGTTGTCACAAAACATCTTCATCGGCATATTCACTTTGATGCCCAAGTCATTTAATAGAATTTTTAGCCATAAAATTTCAGTGACACCATTTGCAAGAGCACGATACTCAGCTTCAGCACTTGATCTTGAAATCACATTCTGCTTTTTACTTCTCCAAATAATTAAATTTCCACATAAATATATTGCATAGCCTGAAGTGGATCGTCTGTCATCCACAGAACCCGTCCAATCAGCATCAGTGTATCCATCAATTGTAACTTCAGGATTTTTCTTGAACATCAGCCCTTTTCCTGGTGATCCTTTTATGTAGCTTAGAATTCTATTCACCACATTAGCATGAGAGGTGGTTGGAGCATGCATGAATTGACTTACCACGTTTATTGCATAGGTAATATCTGGTCTTGTGAGGGTAAGATAAATCAACTTTCCCACCAATCTTTGATATCTTCCTTTTTCTACCTCATTAAGGAACACACCATCTTCTTTAGCTAGTTTATGGTTTGCCTCAATAGGGATAGTAGCAGGTTTACATCCCAACATGCCACATTCCTTTAGCAAATCAAGAGCGTATTTTCTTTGACTTAGACACATACTCCCTGGAGATCGAGCCATCTCAATACTTAGGAAGTACTTTAGCTTCCCCAAGTCTTTCAATTCAAATTCAGTTGCAAGTGTTTTCTTTATCTTAAGAAGTTCCACCCCATTGTCACCTGTAAGAATCATGTCATCCACATATACTAAAAGAATACACCTTTTATCATTGTTTCTTCTTACAAAAAGAGTGTGGTCTCCATTCACTTGACTATATCCATTCCTAATCATAACCACACGTAGACGTTCGAACCATGCTCTTGGAGATTGTTTCAGTCCATACAACGATCTCTTTAGTTTGCAACACTTACCATCATTCTCAAACCCATGCGACATTTTCATATATACTTCTTCTTTGAGATCACCATTCAGAAAAGCATTCTTCACATCAAGTTGATGCATTTTCCATGAAAAATGAGCTGCTAGGCAAATAACAACCCTAACTGTATTCATTTTAGCAACAGGAGCAAAAGTCTCAAGGTAGTCAATACCATATTTCTGACTGTATCCTTTAGCCACAAGACGAGCCTTAAATCGATCAACATTTCCATCAGCATCATATTTAATTGTATATACCCATTTAGACCCAACGAGGTGAGCACCCTTAGGGACGTCAACAATATCCCAAGTATCATTCTTTACTAAGGCTTCCATTTCTTCTTCCATTGCATTAACCCATTTCTGATCATTTTGGGCATCATTAATATTTTTTGGAATATGATGAGCATCTAGAGAGGTGATAAAGCATCTGTAGTTTGGACTCATCTTGGTGTATGCAACAAAGTCTTCCAAAGGATAACGAGTAGAAGCTCGAACATTTCTAACAGCTTTTCTCACAGCAATGGGACGATCATCCATTAAAGGCTCAGAGTTGTCAACAGGAATATTAGGAGTAAGAGGGCTACTTACAGAGTCTTCGTGTTCTAAATTTGAGGAGAGATTGAAATCATGGGCTCGTGTGATTTCTTCTCCAGTCTCTACTACAGGCAAATTTTGGCTTTGTATCATTTCTTCTTCAGTCTCCACCATATTATCCACTTCCTTTCGTCAATTATAAGTCTGACCAAATCTGCCTCTATCCTCGTTATCTTCTTTTCTATGTTGCTCACTATCATCCCTCCCATGGACAGGTCACTGGATCATAACATTTATACCCTTTTTGTGTTGCAGAATAACCAAGGAAGATGCATTTCGTAGCCCGTGGATCTAACTTTCGCACACCAGGTCCAGAATTATGGAGAAAGCAGACACATCCAAAGATCCGAGGGTCCAAACTGAAAGGAGAGTTATCGGGATGAAGAATAGAGTAGGGAGTTCTCTTTGCTATCACACCAGAAGGTGTCCTGTTTATCACATAGGCTGCGGTTAAGACAGCTTCTCCCCAAAACATTTTTGGCACATTTCGCTGAAGTAAGAGTGCTCTGGTAACATTCAACAGGTGACGATTCTTTCTTTCAGCTATTCCATTCTGTTGTGGTGTATAACTGCACGAGGTTTCATGAATGATGCCCCTCTCATCAAGAAAAGTAGATAGAGTTCCCTCTAAGTATTCCCTGGTATTATCTGTCCTTAACTTCTTAATTCTGGCCCCATATTGAGTGTCAACCATATTAATGAAACTTTTGATTGCTTTAGATACTTCACTCCTATTTTTCAAGAGATATACAAAGGTACTCCGTGAGAAATCATCGACAAAAGTAATATAGTAGAGATGACCACCAACGCTCCTTATATTTGAAGGTCCCCACACATCAGAATGAATAAGCTCAAAGGCATGAGTAGATTTACTGGTAGAAATGGGATAAGTGCTGCGAGTTTGTTTTGCAAATTGACACACATCACATTGCAAATCACCTTCAAATAACCTTGAAAAATTATTTGGCATCAACTCTCGAAGAGAAGAAAAATTGATATGACCAAGACGCTCATGCCATCTTTTTACTGTCATCGAACAATCCTTCTCAACTCTAACCTTCATAGCGGAAGTAAGAGCTTGACCAACTCGAGCAGGAAGACGATACAATCCACTTTCAACTCGATGAATTCCAATCCCCTTTCCCGTCTCCAAGTCTTCTAGGATACATGACTTCTGGTCAAAAATTAATTTGCAGTTCAATTCTTTTGTGATCTTGCTAACAGACAGAAGATTTATAGGAAAGTCAGGTACATGAAGAGCATCATGAAGGAGGAACCGATCAACAACGGAAATGGTCCCTTTCCCAGCGATGGTAGCAGGAGAGCCATCTGCAACAGTAACTTTCTCTCTTCCCGACGATAATTTATAATCATGAAACATTCGCGGATCACCTGTCATATGGTCAGAAGCCCCACTATCAATGATCCACTCAGTAGTGTCTGGATTATTTCTATCAAATCGCCTTGCGTTAAGAGCAAAGTTGGTTTCAGAAGACTGTTTAGAACCATGGTTGTCAACCATTAATCTCGTCATCAACAATTCCAATTCACTCGTAGCATCCATTCAAAAACAAGCACAAGTGCAATGGGTAGCTACAAATGCAGACCTCTATTCAAGAAGTTTCTTCACAGCTTAATCTTAACCACGATCTCAAGTAGCGAAAGCTCCACAAGCAGCAAAAACGCAGAAAGAGAAAAGGGAGAGCGACACGACCGAACTGATCAATCTCCGCGACCACAAAACAAATTGCAATGGAGAGAAAGAACTCACAGATCGGTAGCTTTGCGAACCGGCACCAAGATGATGGCACTCTTTACTGGATGTTCGAAGGTTGATGGCACTCTTCACTATGGAGACTTGAGGACTCTGGCACGGATCTTTTTGCAAAAACAGAAACTCTGGAGGGTAAAGTGACAACTTTTCAAAAACAAATGCTCTGAAAGGGGGGCCTTCGTTATTTTCCCGTTTCCAATCCAGGGGCGTCGCCCCCTTCTTCTCCAAAGCAAAAGCGCAACAGGTCGGCCTTCAAGCCCCATAGTGGGCGCAACACGGGATGGATTGCACGCGCAGATAGCGTCGCGCATAGGGGGGGCTTCGTCGCACAGAGGGGGTTCTCACAGATAGCGTCGTACAGAGCTCCAAGGGGGAGACCCGCGCATAGGACCGCGTAGAGGAGGCGCGTCGCACAAGGGGGCCCGTTCCGAGCCTTGTTCCAAGGGGGAGGACCGCGCACAGGGGGCCTCACATAGGGGAAGACCGCGCACAGGGGCTTCGTCGCAGAGGAGGCGCGTCGCACAGGGGAAGACCGCGCAGAGGAGGCGCGCCGCATAGGGGGGCCCCGCGCGCAGGGGGCCTCGCGCGTGGGCGCGTCGCACAGCTAGGGGCGACAGGAGGGGGGGTCGATAGGAGCACCGCACAGATGGCTTCGCGCGGGGCAAACTCCTCGACGGCCGCAGGCTTCAGCAAGGGCGGAACGAGGTTAGGAATTTGCACACAGATCGAGAAACACGAGTCTCATCGTGGCTCTGATACCATGTTGATTATCAACCATTAGCAAACACAAGGAATAACACCGGGATTTACGTGGAAAACCCTACGATGAGGGAAAAATCACGGGAGCACACATGAACCCTAATCTCCTTCTCAAGAGGATTAGGATTCTCTCTTCACTAGGTTATCAATTGAAGGGGGATGAGTACAGTATATAAATGATGGGTAAATGGTCCCTCATCCCAAGATCCATTTACCCATTAAACCACTCAACAACGTTATATAAGAAGCCCTCGATCATGTGAATAAAACATGCCATTCATTCTCTCATCATTCTCCACATGGTATCAGAGCAACAATCCTAGATTGGGGCTTGTACCCAAGTGCCTGCCGCCACCTAGATCCTCTTCTCTCGGCCATGCGAGGGCGTGAACCACCTTCTCTTGGCTTTCGTCTAGGGTCTCTCTCAGCCACACAACCTTCCGCCTAGGCACAACCCTCCTTCAAGGGCTATGTGTCTTTCGCCAAAGCAAAGCTAGTGTTACTCGTGCCACAGTAACACGTCTACTGTAGCGATATAGTAACATGTCTACGGTAGCGCTACAATAACACATATCTGAGTTTGATATGCATTTGCTATTTGTGTGAGATCCGAATTTTGGGAATTCTGGACGAGACTTAAGGTCTGATTTTTTTGCAAGATCTCCAGAAACTACATCAGAAATTAAATTCCAGAAATTATAATTCTCTCTTGTTTAAGACATTATATTAGAAATTTAAGCATCTCTAAAACCTTTTGAGTGTGAAGCATGTCAGTTCGACAAACACCATCGAGCTTCTTTTCAACCTAGGACTGAGCCATGTCGATCATTACCTTTCTCTTTAGTTCATTGTGATATTTAGGGACCTTGTCTCGTTCGCACTATTGCCAGTCACAGCTACTTTGCTGTCTTAGTAGATGATTACAAAATGTCTTCTTGGGTCTATTTGATCAAGGAACGATCATAAGTTAATAACGTTGTTAAGTCTTTCTTTCAGTTTATTAAAATATTTTTCTCTACATGTATTCAGATTATCAGGACTAACAATGCTCTTGAGTTCACTCAACAAGTATCTTTCTTTGCTCCTTAGGGGACCCTTCACCCATGGCCTCAAATTTCAGCGAAATTCAGTCGAATTTCTGTCGAATATCGATATCCTGTCGAAATCGAAATTTGATCGAAATGGCCGAAATGATCGAAATATGAGGGTCCTAATACAAAAAAAAGGCCGAAATGATTGAAATTTCGATCGAGTTTCGATCAAAATTCCACCTAAATTCTGTTTTGGTCGGTCACCGAAATGGTGTCCGAAACCGACATTTAAGGCCTTGCCTTCACCAGACCTCCTTTCCGCAGACCTCACAACAGAATGGGATAGTGAAAAGGAAGTTTCACCTCCTTCTGGATATTGCTCATACCTTGCTTACTCACATGAGATTCCCAGAATCCACTGAGGGGATGCTATTCTCACTACCACATACCTCATCAAAACCTCTTTCACTCCACTTAGCTCTATCTCCTTTTAGGAGTATTTTAGTGATAGATTCTATAGGAACTGGATGATCATATTTGATCCCGTCTTCAGTCCGTAAGGGGGGTAACTCCTTTCTCACTCTTGTATTATGACAAGGAAACTTTTCCACTTCAATTGAGGATTTTTGGTTGCACTGCATTTGTACATAATTCCTGACTGCAGATAAATTATCTCCTCATGCTATCATGTGTATTTCCTTTGATATTCTCATACCCAAAAGGGGTAAAAGTGCTATGACCTTACATGTCATCATTACTATATATCTGCTGATGTCACCTTTTTGGAACATACTAGCTACTTTATACAATATATAAATGACATCTCCTTCGAGTTACCTCCACCATCGATTGTTTATAAATGCATATGCACTACTTTGCCTGCTTCTGTACTTTTTCCTATTCTTTATTTGCAGAATAATGTGCTTTCTTCAAGTGTTTTTACTATCATTGCTTCGGATGCTCCTCAACTCACTATATATTTACGAAAATTTAAAAGGCAATGTACATTTCATTCTATGTCACATTATACTTCTACTGGCGGTTTCTCCTTTTGTGACAAGAGATTTACAGATGCTAGTGGTTGTTTATGTTCCCCAAGATCATCATACTACATTGCAGAACCATGGCTGGCAAAAAATCATGGATGAGGAGATGGACACACTTACATCCATGGGCACATGAGATATTGTGTCGTACCCCTCGAGAGTCAGGCCTGTCACATGCAGATGGGTCTTCACGACTAAATAGTGACCTGATGGTTCTATA
The DNA here is from genome assembly GCA_037367405.1 of Ottelia alismoides. NCBI lineage: Eukaryota > Viridiplantae > Streptophyta > Magnoliopsida > Alismatales > Hydrocharitaceae > Ottelia > Ottelia alismoides. Next base: position 721,039 of record JAZKJV010009208.1, read on the forward strand.
TACAGATTGAAAGCCAAATTGGTAGCTAAAGGCTTCACGTAGGCCTATGGCGTGGATTACTTTAAGACTTTCTCCTCAGTCGTCAGAATGGTATCTTTATGCACCATTCTTTCTGTTGCTGCAAATAAGAGATGACATATCTTTTACCTAGATGTGAAGAATGTTTTTTTCTCTATGGAGACCTCGAGGTGGAAGTTTATATGATACAACCTTCGAGTTGTTCAATCGAGGGGGAGCCGCATGTGCCGACTTCGTAAGCCTAAAGAAGAGCCCTTATGCATGGTTTGACATGCTTACTATCGAGATCATTTCTCTTGACTTTCACAGGACGACATCTGACTACTCTGTCTTTGTCAAATAATGGTCTACTGGCACTGTTATAATAGTTGTCGATATTGATGACATGGTTGTCATCGGTGATGACAAAACAACCATTTCAGAGACCAAGGCCTTTCTTTAGAAAGTTTGTTCATGAAGGATCTTGGCCAAGTCTGTTACTTTCTTGGCATTGAGGTGATATACACTATAGATTGACTATATCTTTCACAACGAACATATTGCCTAGATATTCCTACTGAGGCTGGACTACTTGGATGCAAGACATATGGCATCCCTGCAGAACTAAGGAAGTGCTCTACATTCACTGATCCTGAATTTGAAGATACTACACTATATAGAAGCCTAGTGAGCAACCTACTCTACCTTGCTGTTACTAGGTTAGATATATCGTATGTTGTAAATATAGCCAACCAACATATGGTGAGACATCTTTATAGTCATTTCCTGTATGTTCTTTTGATCTTTCAATATTTGAATGAATCTCCAGGACGAGACCTCTTCTATGTCAACGGTCACACTGATGTCACTGCTTATGCAGATGTAGATTACGCCAGTTCACCTGAGAATCGACAATCCACTACATGCTATGCTATGTTTGTTGGTGGAAACCTCGTTACATGACGAAGTAAGAAGCATACATTGGTTTTTAGATCGAGTGCAGAGGCAGAATACAAGGAAATAACTTGTATTCTTTCTTCAAGAGCTTGGACTTCTTGCTACTACTCCTATACATTTATATTGTGACAACAAATCCGCTACATATATTGCCTCCAATCTAGTATTTCATTAGCAGACCAAGCACATTGAAGTTGATTGTTACTTCATTCGAGATGCAATACGGGGAGGGAAGATCACTACTCATCATCTTTCCACATATCTTCTTCTAGCAGATATATTCACGGAGGTGCTACCGAAGAAACGCCTCTCGTGGATGACTTCCAAGTTGTGCATGATCAATAGATATGCTCCAACTTGAGGGGAGAGTTAGAGTTATTTTGTTACTGGGCTATTTCTTTTTATTTATTTATTGGGTCATGTAACCCTTGGGAGTCCTTTATGTAATTTTGCTTTTTGGCTCTCTAGGGTTTCACGCTATCTAAGAAGTCCTAAACCCCTTGAATACAACATATCATTCATTCTCTCATCATTCTTCACAGACCGAATAATTTCAGATGTTATGCATGGTTATTACCATTCTAGTCCCAAAAAAACATGTTCAGATTATTTGCATTTTTTCTCTTTTGTTTTCAAGATCTGAATAAAAAAGCGAAGACCTCAACTAAAGAAACCCAATGTACTGGGATTGTAAGAATTTTCATACATCCGACAAATATGTTGTGCCTAAACAGTAATTTGAGAATTGTAAAGTGATGCTGAATGTCATTCAAAGAACAAGTTCATGAGAGTGTATGTGAAGATGCAAAATTGTCCTGTATAAGAATGTAGATCATGAGAGGATTGAAAAGTGGAAGTTTGCTATTGGATAGGTGTTTAGTGCAAGGTTACCGGAGTTCATTGGAGTGGAAGCATACTGGTATGCAGGTTTGTGTCCCGATAAAAGAATAGCATCATAGAGTAAACGCAAGTAACACCTCAATTGTATCCTGTCATAAAAGAATGTGGACGGGTGTAATCTTAATACTGGAACAACTGATCTTGAGTGCAAAATTGTACAGTGGTATAGAATGATACTGGTGTCATTGGGAAAGGGGCAAAGAATCAATGATCTGATGAAAAATAGTTCCATATGCCGATATTAGAGAACATGTACTGGTATATTCTTTAGATCGATAAGTGACTCAATTTAAAAGAGTGGTCAAGGATTTTTCATTAGGATGAGAAGGGAATATGGTAAAGATTTTGAGCGATCTTCTTGAACTCATTGAAACCCAAGCAAAGTACAGATTGAGAGAGAAATCAGAATACCTGAGAGGAGAAAAACAATAATAAAAAAATCTTTGAATATAGAGAATTTGATGAACTCGTGTAACATCAATGTCTTTTAATCCAAATCTTGATCAATGCTTCTTCAAATTTTAAGAGGGATCTCTGGTGAGGCTTTTTGCCCATTGGTGTGCGTGTGGGTGGGAGGTGTAGATGCAAAAAAATGAGATTAGGAGAGAAAATGTGAATCATTCTAGATTTGGTTGAAAACTCTTCAAAAACATACAAATGCACAGGACAAAAACGAAACATGAACAAACATATAGATCAAAGATTTTAAAAATATGGGTTATAGCTCGGTTGATTGTGTTGATGTCAAATATTGATGTAGTCTTTTTCTCCCAATAATCGTCTTACTATTATATTTTGCACACTAAAACTCCACTTGATATGATCTATTTCTAGTGCCATTGCCTGCAAATAGCTTTTTAGTATACATTTTGATACCCATGCCTTGTGCAGGTTATTTTATTACTCTTGAAAGTGTGTAAGTTTTGGCTTTGTCTTCTTTTATGGCTACAGATAATGAGGACTTCCATCTAAATTTGTATATTCTCTTTAGATAAAACATGAGAAGTACATTGTAGATTCACGCCATTTTCTTTTAGTTACTACAATTCCTCATTCTCTATTGCCCTTGATATTTTAGTTTTTTTAAAGTTAAAACTCCATATTATTGCTACCAACATTCTATAATATTTGGAAGCTATCAGGTATTTGTTTCTTTCACATAAGAAAATGTATATACTGCAGGTCCTTAACATGATTGTGCAAGACTTGTTTAAAGGTCACCCAATCAGTCAAAGAAAGCTGAAAGAGCTTCTAGGCCACACCCCCTCACAGGTCACTGCAGGCGCTTTTCTTGGTATCTTGATAGCTTGTTTTTGTTGTCAGGGTTATATTGTTTATCTAATGTAATATTCCAGGCTCATGAAAGTCTATTGTTATCGTATATTCTTGTGCTATGACGTGACTCAAAAACCATATTTGATCGTACATATTTGTTAATTAATCAGTTACTAGTGTCCTTAACATTGCCCGGCTTCGTGTGCCTGCATGATCTCCAAATGTGTGTCTTCAGCTACAGCTATAAAAATGGTTCATCAGCAATAATTTAAAGTCGTTATAATAATTTAAAGTCGTTAGATTAGATGCTTCTCTGGTTGATAAATATTGAAGATTGTTGAGATATTTTCTATCTTTTTTCCTCTTTTTTGTATTTTCTATTCTTTCTGTTTTCATTATGTAATTTATCAAATAGGTTTCTCCTCGATATATGAGAACCCTAAGGCCTCATGAGAATGCAATTCATCATTTTCCCTCAATATGGTATCAGAACGATGATTATAGATCAGAGTTCGAGTACCCCACCGGTGCTCTAGTCCCCCACCTGCTAGCCTACGTGCGCCCCCCATTCTGGCACGCCACCGCCACAGCCACCACAGCTCTGCACACCGCCACCACATCTGTCGGGGCCCCACACGTCGCTGCAACAATAGTAGCAACAACCCCATACGCCGCAACATCCAACGGAGGCCCCAGTGCCACCACAAGGGAGTCGCAACGCCCCCGCGCCGTCGCTGCTCGCCTAGCACTATCTCTTATGACCCTTCACGTTTCTCAGCATCATATACGATCTCAGGGACCAATTTATTTCCTCTCCAACTCCGGGATGTGGTATGAAACAATTTGATTTTGATAAAAAACGTGATTTCAGACCTCTAAATCATGTTTTCCAGCGCTAGCGCAGATCGAGGATTGACTGAGATGATTGTATGAGTCTAAACGTACAACCAATCTTCCATATGATTGCGGATTCGCTCAAATCGGTCTACTTCCTCAGTTGAGTTCCACTTTCGACCATTTTTCTATCATGCCAGAAAACAAGGGTGATATTTTTTCTTCGTCCGGTGCCTTCAAGGGCCCGACTCCCATCGTGAAGATGGACATGACCAACTATGAGTTGTGGTCCATGCATTTTCTGACCCTTATGCAGTCATGGAAGGAATCATCACGATATATCGGTGATATATCGGAATCGAGATGAGATCGATTTCGGTATCGATATGGAGATATATCGTCCTTTTCAGGTCTTTCCTTCACAACAATGCATCGATATGGGCGATATTTCGACGATTTATCATCAATATATCGTCGAAATATTGTATCGACACGATATTGAAACAATATCGATATGAACTTCCATGTATGAATTGTAACAATATGAAGCACATTCTAACGAAGCCAGAGCTGGCAGACAAGACTGGAGACAATGCTTCATGGAAGCAAGATGACATGTATGCGCATATTTGGATCTTTGGGACCTTCACCACAGAGATAGTCCAATGATATTGTTAACCAGCCCACCGCCAAGACAATGTGGTCTATTCTTGCATCTACTTATGCCCAAGAGAAGAACATGGCCAGGATTCTTCAGCTCCAGTTTGACATATACATGGCAAAGTAGAATGGTCGTCCACTGCACATGTTCTACTCATCACTTTGTGGCATGTTCGAGAAGCTTCATAGCTTCATGCCGATTACAATCTCCACAGAGCAACAAATGGTATACATGAACTCCGCGATGGTTGGAGTTTTCTTGGCTACGCTTGACCCAGAGCATGAGGCAACTCGAGCACATCTCCTTACGGAGGTGACCATACCTCCCATGGAGGAGGCTTACAATCATCTTAGCAGGCTTCTTATTCCATCTGCTGCCACTACACAACCTTCCTCAGTGATTGTTGTTTCTCGCAACAGAAGAGGTTCTACTCAGTTCAGAGGGTGTTGTCCCTGTGGCAGAGGTGGTGGATGTCAGCATGATCCTTGCACATACTGTCGTCATCCAGGACACTCTGAGGACATGCTATCAGAAGTATGGATACCTCGCATTTGCTCGCTTGGCTGAGCAGATTGAGCCTTCAGATACTACAGCTCCTCAGGAAGATCCACGTCTTGATGACATTGTCTCTCCTATATAGGAGATCATGGACTCCAGTGGCCGGAACTACCACTATAAGATCTACATATGCTGCAACTGCAGCTAGATCCTCTTCGAGCTCCTCAGGTATCACATACGCTTTTATGGTTGTACCGATGCAGATATGACAGAGTGGATCATGGAATCTGGTGCTAGGTCCTATACCTCCTAGAGGGGATCTCCCACTTCGACCCAAAAATAATGGCCATAACAGTGGGCAGTTTCTCTCTCTTTTAATTTTCTTTGGCCCGTTTAAGCCCTTACAATAGCGGAAAAACATTTTTAACATAAGAGACCCGACCCTTATTTAGGGTTCCTCGATGGGAACCCTCATCACGAAGCCACCGCCTCGTGCCTGGAGGTCGAAGGGGCAAGGGCCCGCCGCTTGATGGGGAAATGCCGTATGGAGAGTTGCAGCATGATGGAGAATTTGTCGTCACCTTGCAGGAGAGGCGATCTCCAGATCGCCTAGATCGTCTGGAGGGGTGGCACGATCGTGCATGAAGTTGGGTTCTGCAGAAGAGCTCTTTTAAGAAGCGGAGTTGCTGTCGAGGGCTGTTAGAGCGTAAGAGGCGGAGCGTGGCGATGGGGGCTAGCTGGGGGCAGAAGCCATCGCTTGGAGGGGATCTCCACTTGAGATCGAAATGAGGAGATGGCGCCGCCAGCGCGATTGGAGATGAGCTGCCATATGCAGTTGGAGCCCCTTCTCGAATAGTTTGGAGATATGCACTGCTGCTAGGGCCCACCGGCCATCGCCATTGAGGCCAATGCCGTAGCCAATGTCACCAAGGCTTGAAGGGGTAGAGAATTGCAGCTAGGGCTCCACCTGGAGCCTCCTGGGATGATTTGGCTCCTCATGGGATGACTAGAGCTCCACCTGGAGCGCATCAACTTTCGCCAATCAAGGAGAGGATGGGGTTTTAAAACCCACATGGGATCAATATCGCCGATGCCGAGAGAAGAGGAGGAAGGTGGATGGTGGAGCCGACTGCTCCTCCTGAGATCTGGGATCTCGTCGTCGCCTGGAGATCTATGCATGGGAATCTGTCGATGATGATTGACAGACAGAAATTAGGGTTTCAATAGAAACCCTCGAACTTGGACAGAACTTGAACAAACAATAATCCATCTTCAAGAAACAACTGAATCTCAAACAGAATATAAAACTAATCTTCAAGAATGAATCCATGAGAATCTAATCCGCTCTGATACCATATTAGAAAATATAATGTAGAAGCAGTAATTAGAGATAAATGAATAAAACTGTTGTACATATTTAACACGGAATTTTAACGTGGAACCCCTACTCTCTAAGGAGCGGGATGAGACCACGGGAGAACGCCTCAAAGGGTTGATTTATGCATTGCACTTTCTATTGGATACATGGGCTGGGGCTTCTATATTGTTTCCACAGACTCTCCAAGTCCCACTACTGGTAGATGTGGGACTAAACTTTGGATGTGGTAAATGGATCTTGGAAGAATCCATATGAATGACATATACTACATATACTCCAACATATTTTTCTATTCTTTCCGTCTTCATTATGTAATTTATCCAACATGTCTCTCCTTTATATAAGAGAACACTAGGACCTCATGAGAATGCAATTCATTATTTTCCCTTAACAAAATGAGCAAAACTGAAGAGGATGAGCAAAGATGGAGAGTATGGATGTGAGGGAAACATCATTTATGGAGATAGGGAAGTAGAGGTGGAGTACATCATGGATGTCGAGTGGTATCTGTGCTGTGGTCCATCCCTCCATCAAGGTGAGAAGGTATTGTGGCAGGGAGCCTAATGGATGCATAGAATGAAAAATCTCTATTCATTATGCAGTATGTGGCATCCATTGCTTTATTTGTGGGCCTAGAAAAAACTTGCACGTGACTGCTACGAGTTTTGCCCGTGATGGATCAAGAGAAAGATGGATCAATTGAGAGCTTGAGCTTGAGTACACATAAAAATTGGAATGTTGAGCTCACAAATGACTAATAATTGCAAGAGATTCTTCCTCTTTGTTACTATGAGTTGAATGCGACAAGGGACTTATTTATATGCCTTGGAGAGGCTTGATAGCCATTAGGATAACTTGTAGATGGATCCAGACTGCTTACATAGTTGGTAGAAAAGAAATCCTAGAATCAAATAAAAATAAACTGAAAACTAAATTAGTCGACGGATCATAAATTAATAGACTGGTTTTTGAAGCAGTCAGATGAAACATTCAGTTGATAGAAAGCAATCTGATTAAACTAAGGCTTAGTTGATTTATTTAATTATTAAATAATTGGCTGTTTAATGTTAAAGATTTTAATTATTTGAGCAGATAAAGTAGTTGATTGAGACTAGAGTTAGTTGGTTGAAGTGCATTGATCAATAAGAATGTTAGTCAACAAAATTAGGGAAGAAAGACAGGTTAAATTTGGGTTGCAGAGTAGTGAATTAGAATAACACATTAATCGATTCAAAAGAATTTTAGTCTATCTGTTTAGTCAACTAAATGACTATGAGTTTAATTCTTCAGTGCATAGATATTTTACTTCAAGGCTTCTTTTTAGACAATATAGTTAAAGAAACAAACTATTCTTTATCTTGAGCTCATTTAAGGATTTTTGCGAGCACTTCTATTAATCTTGTACCATGCCCTTGCTTTTGTGATTAGCACCTGCTTTATACAGATCTCCATAAACCTCCACCATCCCTCTCAAATGCACTTAAGCATCCAATATCTCTTAAAGTTGAGGTGCGATAAAGGTCGGAGTCCCTCCTTGGGGCTCTTGAATTTGCGGAGTATTATCGGAGCAAGACATGTTTACACCCCTCACCGAAAACAACGTAAAACATTGCACTATCTCCATGGAGAGAAGGCATACATTGAGACATGACTGTAAAATTGAGTCCGATATATGTATGTGCAATTGGTAACATCAAACCTCTTAAGCTGAAGTTCACCTAATGACGTCTAGAACTCACGCTACCTACGTGTCTGGCCCTTAGTTCCCCCAGGATGATCATTCGCAATCAAATAGCCATTAGTAAGCAGACCGCTGCGCATATTACTCACGTTGCTTCTGGATTGTGGTAAATGTTGTGACTCAGGTGGACGAGGTCACAAACATGCTCCGCGTGTCCATCGCCATCGCGCTATACAAAGTTTTCTAGATGCTGTGCGGACAATTTTGCTTCCAGTGGATCTGAATGGCTCATCAACAAAGTAGTCAATAGTTTTTTCTTATGATCCAAATTAGACTGCTCAGTTATCCTCATTAGATTAATCTTGTCTGATGTATCTTCTCTAGAGTACTGCTTTTGAGTATATACCTTTCATGGTTTTTCTTACGACTTCAGATATTATGGACTACACTTCTTCCATCGATGTTTTTTAAAGGAAAAGAGGGTAAGACGTCGAGGAACACCCACCTCTAAATTTCTATACACATTATAAAAATAATTACAGGACCATAAGGTCTTTTGGCTTTTTGCATGCTCAATTATGTTCCGGAATATATAGACTCACATGCAAGCCACCTAGGATAGCTGCCTCCTAAATCCTGGTGAGGGGGCTACTTCCATGTCCTATAGTGTCTAAGGATTCCCAGAAACCATCCCAGTCGAAGGTAGAGACAAACTCAACATGCTTCGCACTCTACACCTATCTAGCAACAAAATACACAAAGAATAGGCATTCAACATTCTCCTCTTCCATCAAACATTGCTAACATATGTTGTCTCTCCTAGGAAGGAAAGGAGTTCTTTGTTCACTAGTCATAACTCATAAGGTGATCCTTTCTCTTCAACCAAATAAAGATTTAGATCCGCATCGGGATCTTCCACCTCCATATGTCTACGTACTGGTCATATGCAACAACCAAGTCAAAAAGTGTTAACAAGTAGAAGGCCTTGTATGCCTTCCATACCGTGGAGCGCTCATCAACCCAAGGCCAATGATTACATTGTTTGATGGTCATTCACAAGCTAGAAAAGTCTCCAAAAGCTATATAAAATCCGCAAAATGCTGATTAGATAAGTCAGTATGAAAGAGTGGGATTCAATTGCCACCATCTCAGCAATCCCTTACAGAGCAACCTACATCAGCTGTTAGAGCAAAAAGGCAAGGGAAACAAAAACGTAATGCTCCTTGCCCAGTCCACTCATCAGTCCAGAAATAGAAACCATAACCACTCCTAAGACAAGCTTCATGAGAGGAAGCAAATGAGGAAGCATCAGGCAAATCCCCTTCCACTGGTATTTCTACATGGATTCTTGCTTATGGTGCTACAATTCATTTGAATGGTAAATGTGGATTTCTGTCCTCTTCCCAGCCATGCGAAGTTAATTAGATTGAGAAATGATGCTTTTCTTTTGTTACTTTGTCGATAGTATGGATTTTGTTAATCAAGTTTTAGCCTCTTTCGAGTTTTTTGTGCACTAGATTTTCTTTTGAGGTTACTATCTTGTTAGAAAATAGGAATGCAGAAGCGAAAATGATAAACAGAGCATGAACTAAAGAAAGATAAAACATGAACACCAAGATTTTTACATGGAACCCTACTCCCTAAGGAGCGGGATGAAACCACGGGAGAACGCCTCAGAGGGCTGATAGTCTATTGCTTTTCTCATCTGGATACAATGTGTGTAGGGGTATATATATAGCCCCCACTGTTTCTCCACATCCCACAGACGGTAGATGTGGGACTAAACAACTGGATGGGGTAAATGGATCTTGGAGAGATCCATTTACCTATCTACAACATAAGAGGCGCACAACCAAATACTCCAACACTCCCTCTCAAGCTGGAGCATGCAATGCTCAGCTTGGACAAATAGAAAGAAACTCAACTCACGATACAGGACACTACAGACAATATCAACTCAATGCACACAACCGTCGGCTGCTGTCGAGGACGTTGCTTCTTATGCCGTGCAGGTGAGGAGGACGAACGAGCTGGAGTGTGAGTCAAACTGAATCTCCTCGTCGGAGAGCATGTGCTCTGTACTGCGTCTGTCAGAGTCATTGCAACTGAAATGAGTCTCTACACAGAGAACTCTGGCCCACCTAACATGTGGACAACGGCTCCATCTCTGAAAAGGCCGAAAAGAGCATCACTAATTATCCACACACAGATCTCTGAAGATGGGTCTCTCTCATAGGGACCTCGAAGTGGGTTTTCTCTCATAGGAACCTCGGAAGGATCTTGTACTGGAGTTCACGATCGCTTAAGAATGGAGTCTGAAGAAGTCTCCTAGTCGGAAAACTGGGTATCTCCCATCTGGCACAGTGAATGGTACTCTACTTTGGAGTCCCTATGAAACCACATGAAAATCCTAGCCAACATGGCATAGGGAATGTTACTCTACTCTAGAGTCCCTATGGTTTACGTGAAAACCCTGGTCAAAAACAAGAATGATGGGGACCACGGCAAATGATGGCAAACATGTGCACATCAGAAAAGATCGCATACATGTGCGAGTCTGAAACTGAAGACTCAAAATCTCTGACCGTCGAGTCTGAATATTTGAACTGTAGAGTCTGGAAATTTGACTGGTCTGGAATCTAACATCTGAATCTACAGCAGAACTGTGACTCTACACAATACTCCCCCTTTCTTCCATACTAGTCGGAATATATGACATCGACTAAGATGGGAGAAGACAAGATAATGAGGAAAACATAAATCATGCATTTTTTTGAAACAATTTTTTAAGTTGTTTCTCTCTTTTTTCTCGGCTTTTCCTTCTCACAATTTTTTGGAATCATTTTTTTTTCAAATATGCGTATGACTTTTCTTTTGTGCGTGCCTCTTTTCAAAGAACAAACATATTTTTATTTTTATTATTTTTTAACAGGCCGTTCATCCATTTTTTCTTCGGCCTCTCTCACAATTTTTCTCTAAACATTTTCCATCCCACTTGGGCCATAGAGACGAAGCCCATTCTGGTTTTAAAACTTGCCACACACATACTTCTCCCTTTCTTTTTTTTTTCATTTTCATTTTTTAAAATACGATCACCTTTTCTTGTAAATTCCTTTTTTAAACTTGCTGGCCTCGTTGGGGGCAAATCCTATTTAGGGTTCTCGTCTATCGAACACCACCTCCACGAGGGTTTGTATTTTTGCTATCGCCGCTTAGAAGGGGTGCCATCTGCGCCTAGAGAAGAAAGGGGTTCGCCTGGAGCCGTTCGCGTAGGCGTGCGCAATGGAGCCCGAGCACTCTCCTGTAGCTACACGGTGGGAGGAAGCCGCCACACACTGCCTGGGAGCTACTAAAGCACGATGGGGTTATGGAGAGGTTGCCTGAGCACCGTCAAGGGAGATCGCCAGATCTCCTATAGATGACGCGCGATCGTCGTGCGAAGCAAGAGGGTCCTGTGCGCTCCGCCTGGAGCTTCGCGCATGGAGCTCGCCGCAAGGGCGATGGAGGTTGCCTCCGCCTGCTGGAGGAAGATGGCGTGCTAGACTGGGAGTTCTCTGCCTGCGAGTTGCCTTGGAGAAGATGCGCGAGGGAGAGCAAAATGGCACATCGCGAGGATGCGCATCGCACTTGGACTTCTCGCGTGCTAGATGGAGATTGGATGCGATACGCCACTAGTATGGAGATGTCGCCGTGGATGGGCTGCGGGGGTCCTACCGCCATGGGGGGTTCGCCTGAAGGGCCTGAAGTCGAAGGTGCCTGGGATGCACACGACTGGTGCTGGGGCTCGCGCGATGCTCCAGAAGGGGATTGGCGCCGCTTGCGGCTAGGTGATCTAGAACCCTAGATCGGGAGAAGTGCTCCTGAGTATCATCTGGGATCGTTGGGAGAAGTTACGCTGCAAAAACCAAAGACCTCTAGAAACGAGCATGGCCAGGATCATGCTTCTAAATTCGATCATCATTATGTTAAACATAAATGATGATCAATTAGGGTTTCTACGAAACCTTAGATTTTTCTCCAACCGATGAACAAATCTTTAACATAAACATAATCTTTAAGAACATAACACAAAAAAATCGAATCTCGAAAAAGAATTTGAACCCTCGAGAATCGAACACGCTCTGATACCATGTTTGAAAATAGGAATGCAGAAGCAAAAATGATAAACAGTCTATGAACTAGAGAAAGATATAACATGAACACTAAGATTTTTACTTGGAACCCTACTCCCTAAGGAGTAGGATGAAACCACGAGAGAACGCCTCATAGGGATGACAGTCTATTGCTTTTCTCATCTGGATACATTGGGTGTGGGGGTCTATATATAGCCCCCACTGAGTCTTCACATCCCACAAATGGTAGATGTGGGACTAAACAACTGGATGGGGTAAATAGATCCTAGAGAGATCCATTTACCATCTACAACATAAGAGGCGCACAACCAAATACTCCAACATATTCTTTAAACATTATGTATTAAATCAATTGTAGAGTAATATTCTATAAGTACTCATGCTATATTTGGGACATGTATAATATGGACTCAGTGTTTCAATAGCTGGTAGGCTATACCGAATAATTGGTCTGACTATGAGGTACTGGGGGGAGGGTTCCCCGACTGAATAAACCTCTGGTTGGTCATTAGTCGGTCCAATTATTCGATCGACTGACCGACTTGACTAACCACTGGAAATTTTTATATTTAATTCAATAAGATTTACCATTTATTATGTTACCACCACAAATATCAAAATTCCATATATAATATACATCTTGTTTATCGGTACTTTTATCTTAGATTCTTATTAATTGATGATCGTATATATATAATAAGAATATATGTATTAGAAATAATTTTTCTTTAAAATAACAAAAAACACAAAATCAAATAATCCCGAATAGTCGCCGAAGATTGATTATTCTTTTATTCAATTACCCTTCCAGTGAATACCAAATACCGACTTCTGCAACACTGTGTAGACTTTTGGTGGGCGTCATGAGAAGAATAGTCTCTACTACGTAGATGGTCCTATTGACTCTACCTTTGGTCGGATACCGCATTTTTTACTAATCAGAGCAAAATCTATTCAAACCCCTTACGTAAGAAAACTAAAAATATTGCATTATCTTCATGGAGAGAAGGAATCTATCAGGACATGACTGTAAAGTCAAGTTCTCTATGTGCATGTGCAATTGGTAGCATCGGACCTCTTAAGTTGAAGTTGATCTTATGACTTCCAAAACTCAAGAGATCTAGGGTTTTGGCCCCTAGCTCCCCTAGGATGATCGTTAGCAAGAAAATAGACATTAGCAGGTAGACAATTGATAATATTCTTCGTGTTGCTTCCGGAAGATGAGTTGGTTTCTTTAGTTCTTGTGGTAAAGGTAATGAATCAAGTGGACCAGGTCATAAACATACTCCTTGTGTCCATTTCCATCAATTTAATCATCCTTCTGACAGTTTCTATACGAAGTTTTGTAGATGCGTTGCTACTAACCTTGCTTCCATTGTATTTAATGGCTCATTCACCGCAGAAAAGTCGATAGATACTTCTCATGATTGAAATCAGACTACTCAATTATCCTCATTATATTCATCTTGGTTGGTGCAACTTCTCTAAAGTACTTTTTCTTTTGAATAGATACTTCTCATGATTGAAATCAGACTGCTCAATTATCCTCATTATATTCATCTTGGTTGGTGCAACTTCTCTAAATTACTTTTGCTTTTGAGCATATACCTTTCGTGAGTCTTATCAGGAATTAAGATATTATAGGTTATACCTCTTCCACTGGTATTGTTATATGGATTATTGACCATGGTGCTTCTACTCATGAGGATGAAGGTAGATTCTATCCACTTCTGCAATCAATTAGATCGATAAATGATGCTTTTCTTTTATTACTTTATCGGCAGTATGGATTTTTCATCAAGTTTTAGTCTCTCCGGATTTTTTGTACTGGATTTTCTTTTGAGGTTACTATGTCTCTATAGATTATATACTAGGCTTAATTGTAAAGTGATATTTTACGAGTATTCTTGCTATTTTTGGGGTCATCTGTAAGATGCAAGCTTTTGGTAGGTTATGAGAAGGATGATCTATATTACCTTGACGTTCCTATTGACTTTACCGTTGGTGGAACGACCTCAATTTCTGCTGATCCATTACAATGAGATTTGCATCTTGGTCATTCATCTGTCAGCACTCTCTCCCAAATGTTTCTTGAATTGGCTTTGCGTAAAACTTTCAAATGTGAAGCTCGTCAGTTGGGAGAACATTGCAAATCACATTTTCCTAACTGAACCTAAAACGTCTTATTTCTTTTGATTTAGTCTATTGTGATGTTTGAGAATCTTGTCCTATCTGTATTGTGGCTGGTTATGAGTAATTTGTTATTTTAATTGATGATGTCAATTAATCTTCTTGGACATGTCTAATAAAAGAACGAACAAATATCAATAAACTTATTGAGTCTTTCTTTGCTCATATAAAGACATTATTTCTACGAGTTTTAAGACTTTTAAGATTGATATTGCTCTTGAAACATGTAGAATGATCTGATTCAATGCTTTACCTCACAGAGAACCTTGCATCAGACTTATTGCCAGTATACCTCGCAACAAAATGGGGTTGCAGAAGATTTGTTATCTTATATAGACACTGCTCACTCTATGCTGAGTCATATGTTGGTCGCTAAAATCTTTTGGATTGATGTTATCCTCATTGCCACCTACTTAATTGTTGCGAATCATGGAAACAAAATGTACGAACAAGATATTCAAGCAAGCACGGAGACACACGGATTTAAAAAGTTCACCCATAACTGGGCTTCGTCCTTGGACGACGGCTATCAGTTTTCACTATGTGGAGAATGAAGCAAGTACATAGGATACATAGAGCCCTAACCCTATGGAGTTTCCATACTACTCCTGTACATACGTATCCCTGAAACAAGCAGATCCATATACCCGAATACAAATAGAACCACTGATAAAAATTGTCACCAGGGGCGTGGGGGCGTAGGGGGGAGCGCTCCTGCTTCCCCCACCTCCATCGAGACCCCCGTCTTGTTGGGGTAGGGTACGACAAGAGAGGATGCATACGAAGTTCTTCAACCATGATCAGATGGTTATGATTTAAGGCATATCAACATTAATAAATGGGTTTCAACCTCTATTCTTTGGAAATACTTCGTTCTCCTTCCTCCATTTTTATGATGATCCTTTTCCTGTACCATATACATCTTTGGTTGCATTGCCTTTGATCAGAATTTTAGGCCAATGAGAGGTTGTACTCTTGTGAAATAAAATGTTCCTTCTTTGTTATTCCAAGACTCAAAAGTGGTATATTTGCTATGACCCAGTTTGTCATCGATAATGGTACTATTCTATGTGGATGCCACCTGTTCTGCACAAACAAGTTTCTTTACTAAACCTACTGGTGACATCCCGTTGGAGTTCCCACCTCCATGCTATTTCTACTACATGAGAAATTACAAAATCTCGGAGTCTATCATTTTGTGTACTACTCTTATCTTAGAAAATGTTAGGGATATTTATGTCCATAACCCTGAGCAATTTCGTAATTACCTCAGGAACCCTCAATAATTCATAAGTACGTACAGAACCTTGAATAAGTGCATAGTTTTACACCCATACCCCTCTGTTAGTTTAGTTCATTAACTCAACCAGATGACTGAGTTAATCTAACTAATCTATAATCTAACGGTTGAATTTAACCAAAAGTAAAAAAAAGACAAAGGAAAAAATATCCCCCGTCCTCCTCCAGCCCTCCATCCCCCACCTCCCCCCCTCTTCCTCCAGCCCAGACCTCCCCTTCCTCTCCCTCTGCCTTCCCCTCCCCTCGCGCGAGCAGCAGGGTTAGCTACTCCTCCCCTTCCCCTCCTCTCACGCTTGCTCTTCTCTTTCCCCTTCCTCTGCTTTCCCCTCCCCTTGCACCTGATCCTCCCCTTCCCCTCCCTCTGCCTTCCTCTCCCCTCATGTCTGCTCCTCCCCTTCCCCTCCCTCCACCTTCCCCTCCCCTCGTGTGAGAAACAACAATAACGGCAACATCACCCCTTCCCCTTCTCTTTCTCAAGCAGCAACAACAACATCACCCCTCCCCCTCCCTCCGCCTTCCCCTCCCCGCGCACGAGCAACAACGACAACATCATAAGCTTCTTCTTTCAGATATTGCAACAGTCTAAGTCACCTATGCAAGCATCAGAGACACATCAACATCTCATTCCTTTTTTTGAAGTCCAAGCTTCATTATACATCGAGATTGTCTCCAACCATTATCATCTTTGTGCCAGAATGTCGACGTTTGGAGCCTGACGAAGAACAACCTGAAACCTTACCCTTCTTCCCTGACACGGAGGATATCCATCGTCGACATAGCCATATTGGAATTCTCCTTTTTTTCTTTTCTATTCAGAAGTTGATTCAAGTTCTTATTTTAATTGGTGTTGATTTCAATTTATATGCAGTATCTTCATTCCATTCACATGAAGTTTGATGAACTCACTTGTAGTAACTCAAGAACAACACCATCCGAAGCTTCATAGCACATTAGATCATCAACGAGATATTCTTAGACAGCGATGCCTACCACCATTCCCGATTCGAGCCGAGGATTTCTTTGAGCCTCCGCCACTTTTAGATTTGAGAAGAACCTCGAGAATGCTCCCACACTATAGTTTGGTGACACGTGTCCCTGATGAGTGGGAATGGAGTTGTAGAAGGAATGGCGTCGAGATGGAAGAAGATGAAGTAGGAGATGATGAAGGTCCAAGAAAGAGGAAAGGAAGGAGTGGTATACATTGTAAATAAGGTGAACTCAAAGGTGGATTATATAACGGATTTCATCATAGTTAACGGAGAAACAGATGGATGTTATTTCTTAGGGTTATGTATGTAATTAAGAAACTACTCAGGGTTATGCTATGTAAGAGTTAAGGATTATTCAGGGCCATGGGTGTAATTATGAATTATCGAGGGTTTCTGGGGTAATTAAAAACTATTTAGGGTTATTGGTGTAAATATCCCAAAATGTGATAGAGAATGCGAAAAAGTTAAAGATTTTTGATCTTTGTAACTCCTTTTTGATACTTGTGAATATATAGAGCTTACGGGTGGGCATCTACACGACGTCACGCTCGTTTTCTTTGAAAAACTCCTATCTTGGAGGAATCTGATACATATACAACTGACCCTCAAGTAACTGCACCTATTGATGGTCCTTCATGCGCTATTGAGCTTCCTATTACGTTAAATAAGTCGGTCATGCGCTATTGAGCTTCCTATTACGTTAAATAAGTCGGTCAGATAATGTACATTACATCCTTTATCCCAGCTAATGAGTGTCATGATTTTCTGTTGGTGATAAGTAGTTTACAGATGCTCATACGGCAGCCCAGATACCAAGAGATCACTGCAAACATACATGAGGAAGGGTGTGGGAACATGTTATGGATGAGAAGATGGATGTGCTTATGGTACCATGCTTCACATATGTCACTCCTGTTACTCGTAAATTAGTCTTTACAACCAATCATGCACATTATGATTCACTTGACAGACTGAAGGCCACTAGTGGCCATGGCTTCTCAGATCTATGCAGTCAATTGATTTGAGACGTTCTTCCTTGTTAGTTGATAGGGTTTTAATCATTCTATCTCATCTCTTGCAGTTAACACTTAACAATAGTTGCCCAACCTATTAGCGCGATGTGAAGAGTGCTTTTTTTTCTGAAAGTAAAGAGTGCTTTTCTTTAGGGAGATCTTCAGGAAGAAACTTGTATGTCTTAAAAGAAGAAGCTCGTATGTCACCGTCGTCAGGTTACACCATCAAAGAAGAGACTTTGCAAAGCTATCTATCACCTAAAGCAAAGTCCCGGAACTTTGTTAGACATGTTCACTACTAAGATCAACTCTTTTGACTTTCATCTAACTTCTTCTCACCACTCCATCTTTGTTAGTAAATATATTGGATGTACAGTTTTTCTTGTTGTTTATGTTGATGACATAGTTATTATTGGAGATAACTGTACATGGATTCTAGAGACCAAGACCTTTTTTTAAGATAATTATTACTAAGGATTTATGTCTCATGCTATTTTCTAGGCATTGAAAAGACTCATCATCACTTGGACGACGTCTTTCTGCATAAACAAAATACCATGTTAATGTCATTGAGGAGGCATGCTTACTTGGTTGTAAGACATCTTATCCCAGCAGAGTATCATCGCCATTCTATTAGTGAGTATTTATACACTTAACAATCGAAAAATCTAGTGGGCAACTTTTGTATTCCACGATCATTGGATCAGATCTTTAATATCCAAGAGCAGGTCATCCAATATATGGAGAGTCCTAATACAATCATTACTATGATGTCATTATCCTCATATAATTGAAAAGTTCGCCTATAAGCATTCTTTTTTTATGCTTCTAGGACATACTCATGCTATCTTTTATGCAATTGCAAACTATGATAGCTCTCAAGTGGACACATTTTCCACCACCACTGGTTTTACTATGATTGTTAATGGAACTCTTGTTACAAAGTTAATCACAAAAGCCTAAGTACATAGTCACATCATCCCAAATACAAAGTTAAGGACATTGCACAGATGCAGGTTGTCCCATGTATGCTTTGGGTCATGTAGGCTTGGGGCGCCTCTTCTTTCTTTGTCCTTTCTCTTGGGAGGTCTAGAGGCAGCTCAACAACCCGTGGCTGGACATTGTACATTGATATCTTGTTCATGATTTCCTTAAGGAAGGGTAGGAGGGTGGAGCATGAAAGGCCTTTAGCCGTGATTTGGGCTCTCTAGTTTCAAAGAAGTGATGTGATTTGTAGGTTGGGCCAGCTATATGTAGAAAAAGTACGTTTGTGGCACACTTATGGGATTCTTGAGAGGGTGATATGTAAAAATTGGGTCGTATTTCTCCAAGTGTTAGCAATAGATTTTCTATCTGAATCATTAACCCCTAAAGGTTATTATTTGACATTTCAAAGAATAAAGGTGCATCGTAAGTAGGCCTTGCCAAACTGCGGGTCGGATCGAGCGATGGACTGGGTCGAAATGGTTGAGGTTCTAAACCCTTAAGGCTCGGGCCGAGCCGACTCATGGGCCATACTTCACGAGCCAAACCCGACCGGGCCAACCGATGTCTGGGCGGGGTCGAGCCGGCCCATGGGCCATCAATTATTTTTTTCGGTTATTAAATATTATTTAATAGACATAAATGATGGTTTACTACCATTTATATCAGTGTTGCAAAAGTCGATTTTCAGTCAAGGGTCACCGAGTAAAGAATAAGCAATATTCGGGTAATTAATCAGAAATATTCGGTTAGGTATTTTTAAATATGTTAAATATAAAAGTATTTTTGATACATAAAATCTTATATAAACATATAGGGTCATTAATTAACAAGATAAAAATACCAATTAAATTACAATCAAACTTTACATATCTAACTTTTATTTTACATAAAAGAAAAATATGAAAAACCCAAAAAAGGTATACAACAACAACAAAGCCTTTTCCCACTTTAAGTAGGGTTGGTTACCAGGATATTTTACCTCTATTCAGATCTATCTTGGGTCACCTCGGGCTTAGATCCAAAAAACTAAGATCCCTTCGTATAATCTCATTCGAAGACTTCTTAGGCCTTCCACGCCCTCTTTTAGCGGGCTCAACATTCCGAAACTCACACCTCCTCACCGGTGCATATGCTGACCTCCTTTGCATATGGCCAAACCACCGTAAGCAATTTTCTCGCATTTTATCTTTGATCAGAGCTACACCCACTTTCATATTGATGGCATCATTCCGAATCCGATCTTTACGTGTGTGTGTCCACACATCCACTTTAGCATTTCATTTCTGCTACTGTCATTCTCTGCACATGTCTATAGTTCACATGCCAATAGAGTAGTCGATCAACTATTCAGTCACCCCACCTAATAGAGTAGTCGGACCAACTAATCGGTTTAGTCAGGAGGCCTATTGCAACAGGGGTTTATACTTTATATAACTAACGTAACCATGGAAGGCCATATTGGTATCGGTATCGATATCAATACTGTGTCGATACGATATATCGTCGATATATCGATACTATATCATCAATGTAGATCACTTCGGCATCGAGAAAAAAGCTTGAAGGAGGGAGGATTCGAGGATCGAAGCTCGGGGGATGAGGAGTTCCTCCCGGTTCTTCGAAGAAAGCAACCACCGTCTGATCTGGGGAGCAGCTCCAGATCAGTTAGGAGCCGTTGAATTTGAAGGTACATTGACCGTCTGATGCCCCGTGGGACCTAATCTCTGCCACAGATCCGCGAAGGGGCATCACGCAATCTAGAGCCGCCACGTGTATAAGTAGATCTCTATCGGTCGTTGGATCGTGCACGTTTGGGGTATATTTCACTTTCAAAGATTTCCTTTTTATATTAGTATTTAATATTTTAATTTGCAGCAGTAGTTGTAGATATTGTAATATTTGCAAAAAGATCCCCGGCTTATTGTATTTTGTAATAAATTAAAAATTATGTTTCCATTAAAAAATTAATAAAAATTAGAAAAAAATATTTTGAAAATTATTGAAAAATAGCGTGCATGTGTATGTTTTTGTTTGTTTTATTTTCTGTAAAATTTCATTTTCTAATTCCTCATATGAACAAAAAAAGCAAATCATTTAAAATACTAAAAAAATCATTTAAGATCATTGAAAATCCAAAAAAAATCATAAAATTGCTTTTTGGAAATTTTATAAATTTATCTTTCTGTTTGTGCTTATTTCTTTAATTCAATTTCATGAAGAAAATGACCTTCCAAGGCCAAATATCGGCCATATCAATGATATATCGGTGACCTGTCGATACCGATATATCACGACATGGCCTTCCATGAATGTAACTAGTTTACATGTTAGTTGAAATGTAAACTATTAAATATAATGTAAAACTAATATCACAATCGAAAAACTTGAAGTAGATTATATCGGTATGTCTTGTATACCACTTTAGTATATATTTTTATTTTTACAGACCAGGCTGGGGCAAGTTGGGTAATGTGACACACTTGTCCATGGCCTACCCATGTTGACGTGCCAACCAACATGTCGGCCAAGCCAGACCTGGCAGGCCCATACTTCATATTTTCCTGACCCAAGCCTGTCCATTGAGCAGGCTGAGCGAGCGAGCCCTCGACCCATTAGCCAGATCTATCATACGACTTATTAATGTGAAATTAATGCAAGCTCGTGAAACACGAGCAATATGAATTTCGGACAAGGATACACTTGTCAACTAAACCATTCATCAAAAATATCTCTTCAAACTTTGTGTTGGACACCTTACTGGAGAACACCTCTCTTACAACACTGGGTGCTGCAAGTTATCTCAAAGCAAATTGTTTATGTAAGAGAGCATCTATTGGGTTGAACTGTAGTTAGGAAATAACATGGATCTCCTGTTAAAATGCTCAGCAACATGTGGATTCTGGCACACACTGTAACGTCCCGGGCTTAGGTCCCCGGTCCGTTATTGAGGAAAACTGGCCCTGACAACTTGTTGGGTTCGGACACAAATGGACCCGTTGACAACCACCCAAAATGCTTAAGTCCAAGTTGACAAGTAGTAATCCTCACCACTTATAAACCACACGCACACTTTGTGAGTTTTCCATGTGGTACTATGTTTGGGATGGGGTGTTACACACACTGGCAATAGTTTGTAGTTGGTATCGATCTTGTCGATCTAAACGGTGCGCATCTCTATCTTAGCAAGAAGAAAGGCCTGGGATGGAGCTTATAGGCCTTGGTTCTTTACTCAGTGTAATGCTGGCTTGGCTGGAACCTGGGAATTCTCCAGACTCCATCCGAGGATCAGCAACCCTATGATTTTAAATACTAAAGTATGCATGGTGGTCTCTTTTCCTTTTTTATGTAGACAACTAAATAAAGCTCCCCATTTGGCTACAGGCTTGTAAAGAAAAAGTCTTCCTGCACCGGCATCTAACAAACAACAAGATCTCTGACCCTCTAGTTTAATCATATCTCCCATGCTTTGAGTGGATCTACATCAATCCAGCCAAGTGGGAATAAAATAGTACACTTTTTTTTCTTGTTTATCATTCTCCGCTTTCTTCCTCCTTTGCATGTCAAGGTCTCTCTGTCAACTTCCTCTTTTACCTTCTGTTTAATGTTCAGGCTCCTGTCCTTCTGGTAATTGTTAAGATTTAAGACCCGTTCGGATGAGGGATAATGTATAAGGAGCGATAAGAGATAGTCAAGTTTATCCCTCGTTCTTATTCATAGATACAACGGACATTGACATAGGGAGGAAAGATATTGGAGATGCCCTGTTACGATGTGGATGTGGACGTGAATGGTATTTGAGAATTGGATCACGACTCGTGACTCGTGGTATGGTCAAAATTAGTGGAGTGAAAATTACAAAGATCTACTTTTATTTTTTTATTATATATATATATATATGTAAATACTATATATTTAAATATTCATAAGGGATGTCCTTTATGATGTACTCAAACATGCTGGAGTTGCTTCAAAGAAAGAAGCACCTGTGAATTTTTTGACGGATCCTCAAGAGGGGAGATCGACACTCAGACCAGTAGACGTTTTAATATTTGGATGGGTTGGAGGGAAGCATGCATGTGTTGATCTGATTGGAGTTTCTCCATTGGTGAGTCCGATAAGAAGTGATTTTATTGCGGGACACGTTGCACAGAAAGCTGCTTCAGCTAAAATTGCTAAGCATGAAAAGGCATGTATTGACAATCAACATGTATTCATTCCTTTTGGTTTTGATACCTTCCGATTTTAGCTACTGAAGCAGTACAACTTCTCAAAAGGGTCCAAAGAATTATACACAGTAATGTCATGGTTCCCAAATCTATAGATGTTGTATTTCGAAGAATGGATTTGCTATTCAAAAGGGATTGGTGGCGCAACTTGTTGCCTGTCTCCCATCAATCTCTCTGTAATAGTTTTTGTGTATCTTGACTTTTATATTGAGCATTTCTGGATCTAAATGAATGTAATCAATTCATGATATAATATATGTATATATATTCCTTATCAAGCTCCTTATTGGATTATCGAGCTTAACAAAGTTCGGCTCGTTAAGCTATCGAGCTCAAAATTCTGACTCAGGCTCGGTTCAATAATCTAATGAGCTGGACTCATGAGTCCTTATCGAGCCGAGCCCGAGCTCGAGCCTGAGTCTTCGAGCCGTAACTCAGTAGTCAGCCCTATGTGGAAGTGCATTCTCGTCTTATGCTCTGCGCATCATTTACTACTTAGACCGGACATTAGATTTCTCAGACCGCAGGCATTCACCTGCCTGGGCAGGTGAGAGTAGACTCGGTGGGCAAGGCACGTGCGGGTCGAGCTCTTTCGTTCTATTCAAACGTTGCAAGGCCACCGGTGGACCCGTAGAAATAGGCTTTTGCCAACAGAGCCCATGTGCATGCAACGGCCATATAATCAATGGCATCACGTGATGGTGGGGTCTCTCTGCCTCCCCCATATGCTCTGCTTTGCAAAGAAACGAGTACGGCCTTTAAATGGCGACGTGCACTCGTGATTCCGGACGTTGATTGCATCCACATTGTTTTCTTCAGGGGACGATATTTTGCGATGTTTAAAAGTGGAATGCACACCGTTCAACTGCTGAACTAGTGGGTTAAGTTCCCCTCAAATTGTTGATTAGTGGGTAAAGATAAGCTGC
The DNA here is from genome assembly GCA_037367405.1 of Ottelia alismoides. Classification (NCBI taxonomy): domain Eukaryota; kingdom Viridiplantae; phylum Streptophyta; class Magnoliopsida; order Alismatales; family Hydrocharitaceae; genus Ottelia; species Ottelia alismoides. The sequence goes on from JAZKJV010009208.1 coordinate 744,983, forward strand.
CCTTTTATTTGTTAATCGATGATGGATAAGTAGTGGGGTTAAGCGAGGGTGACATTCCTTTGTTTGGAAAGGAATTGCAATGCAATCAGGGATGCAAACAATTACGGATATATCCATCGTATCCGTTTTATTGACATCCGTATCCGTATTAAAATGGATACGGATATGGATATCATTTTGTTATCCGCAAACATTCGTATCCGTATCTGTATATCTGTTTTTGTATATAAATAGTTATAGATTTATTTTTAACCCTATATACTATACTTCTATATAAGAAGTATAGTATATAGTGCAAACGAGATGTGGGAGGCAGTAGCATCTTGTATCCGAAAGGTAGCCAAAGAGATGCTAGGCGAGTCAAAAGGAGGAGCTTCGGGTCAAAAGGAGGCTTGGTGGTGGAGTGAAGGGGTGCAAGAGAAGCTAAAAATTAAAAGAGCTTGCTTTAAAGCTATGTCTAAGGATAGAACAGAGGAAACTGTCACAGACTATAAAATAGCGAAGAAGGAAGCAAAGAAGGCTGTAAGCGAAGCTAAGTCAAAAGCTTATGAGGTTTTGTATAAAAATCTCAACTCTAAGGAGGGCCAGAAGGATATATTCAGGTTGGCCAAAGCAAGAGAAAGAAAGACCAAAGACCTTTCTCAAGTGAGATGCATTAAGGACGAGGAAGGTCACGTGCTTGTTACTCAGAAGGATATAGAGACTAGATGGGAGCAATACTTCCATAAAATTTTCATTGGAGAGTAAATAGAGAGATCACTTTGGGTGATCTAGCTAGTAGTAAAAGTTACTTGAATCGTGCATGCTATAGACGAATACAAAGAAAAGAAGTAGAGGAGGCTTTGAAGGTTATGAGACCTGGGAAAGGTGTTGGACCGGATGACAACCCTATAGAAGTATGGAAAGTTTTAGGTGAGCGTGGTTTGACCTGGCTTACGAATCTATTCAATGTTATTTGGCGAAGCAAGAAAATGCCTGAAGATTGGAGGAGGAGTATTGTGGTGCCTCTTTATAAGAACAAAGGAGACATTCAAAATTGTTCAAATTACAGAGGTATCAAGCTGATGAGTCACACTATGAAAATTTGGGAACGTGTGATCGAAAGAAGGTTGAGAAAAGTTTCCCAAATAAAAGAAAACCAATTCGGATTCATGCCAGGTCGCTCAACTATTGAAACCATCCATTTGCTGAGGAGAACAATGGAGATTTATAGAGCTAAAAGGAAGAATCTCCATATGATCTTTATTGATTTGGAGAAGGCTTATGATTCCGTCCCACGAGAGATACTGTGGAGAGTTTTGGAGAAGAGACAAGTACCTGTCCTATACATTAATCTCATAAAAGATATGTATGATAGGGCTTTATCTTGTGTAAGGACTCCGACGGGGAAGACCAACTATTTTGATATCAACATTGGTTTACATCAAGGTTCAACTTTGAGTCCATTTCTTTTTACTTTGATTATGGACGAGTTGACAAGTCACATTCAGGATGAGTTACCTTGGTGTATATTATTTGCTGATGATATTGTGTTGATTGACGAGACTAGAGATGGAGTAAATGAGAAGCTTGAGGTTTGGAGACATGAATTGGAGACTAAAGGTTTTCGTATAAGTAGGGCTAAGACGGAATATATGGAATGTACCTTTGACGGAAGCAATGATGAAGGAATCGAGGTGAAGATTGGTGACGATAACATTCAGAAGAGAGATTCTTTTAGATATCTGGGATCTATTTTGCAACATGATGGAGAAATTGATGGAGATGTTACTAATAGAATAAATGCAGGCTGGCTAAAGTGGAGAGGAGCCTCCGCTGTTCTCTGTGATAAGATAATTCCTTTAAAAATTAAAGGAAAGTTTTACAAAGCAGCCGTGAGACCTGCTATGCTTTATGGTTTTGAATGTTGGCCTGTGAACCATAGACATGTGCAGAGAATGGCTGTAGCAGAAATGAAAATGCTAAGATGGATGTGTGGATATACACGTAAAGATCGGATTCGGAATGATGCAATCAGAAAGAAAGTTGGTGTAGCTCCGATCGAGGATAAGATGCGAGAAAACCGCTTAAGATGGTTTGGTCATTTGCAAAGAAGGTCAACTGATGCACCGGTTAGGAGATGCGAGTGGTGGGATGTTGAGCCGGCTAAGAGAGGGCGAGGACGGCCCAAGAAGTGTTGGAAAGAGACTATACGAAGGGATCTTAGTTTTTTGGATATAAGTCCGAGATTGACCCATGATAGATCTGAATGGAGGCGAAGAATCCATGTAGCCGACCCTACTTAATTGTGGGAAAAGGCTTTGTTGTTGTTGTTGATACTATACTTCTATATCTTCTTTTACCATATTTGTATAATTTTTGTGATACAAACACATTTAGTAAATTTATGTCACGTGTTTTCCATCGAATTCATATATATGTTTGAGTCGATTGTATAGAGTATTTCTAACATTACTCGCATGCGATCAATATCCGTTTTACATCCGTATCCGTTTTCTAAGGATATGATAAGGTGATTTTAGTATCCGTAACTATTCGTATCCGCATTCATATTGGTATTTAAAAATGGATAAGGATACACTAATACATATTTCCGTATCCGTATTCGTCTGTTTGCATCCCTAAATGCAATATAAATGAATATGCTTTTCCATCTCTTTGGTTGGTTCACATTGAGAATGGAACTTTTAATACGAAACATGGTCATTTCTCATAGGAGAAATGAACGTATAGAAGTTAACTTTTCTTTCCATATATTTTGTATAGAAGAGAGTTGGTATCTTCAAACTTTTTTTTTCATTTATTTAATATAACGAATCAATAGTTAGATTGAAATAAAAATTTTAATTTTTAAATGTATTTTAATATTAAAAGGAAAAAAATTAACACTGAAATTCTTCATGCATGGAATATAGATACATAAATATCTAATATATTATTCTATATGTATTCATTATAATATATATGTATATATTTAGATAATGATCACTTGTATTCATAAATATCAATATCCATATCTATATATGAAATTCAATAATTTAATATAGTTGCATATTTTTTTAACCATGATTGCTAAAGTATAGATTTCCTTTATACATCTTGAATGTGGAAAAAGAATCTGGATGTATGTGTTGGAGGGTGTCATAATGGTTCTTGGCTTTGGGGGCATAACACCTCCCTCTCCACCTCAATTAGTTGAATTTCGTACGTTTAAAATTTCAATAATGGCTTAAATAGTATAAAAAAATGTTTAGGGTTGTATAACCATGCCCAATTATGGGTGGATCACCTACATCATGTAAAGCTAAATTCAGTAACAAATTCTTGACATGGCCGTCCATATAACTTCCAACGAGGCGTTCCGTTCGGGAATAAGCATGCATAAGAGGGGAATAAGATGTAATAAGTGTTATTCTTGTTCGCTTGGGTGGATAAGAAAAAAGGTGGAATAAGAGCATGTAAGTGCTATTCTCCGTCGTTCGGTTGACACATAAGAGATAAGGAATAAGGATTATAAGTTAGTGGATAAGGAGAAATAAGGGAAGATGAGAATAAGGGAAGATGGGAATAAGGGAAAGCGAATAAGGGAGTGGAGACATAAGAATAAGAAAAGAAGGGAAATAAGGGCTTTTATTCCGATCGCTATTCCTCTACCGGACAAGGTCAAGAGTAAATTACACAAAAGGCCACGAAAAATGAGCATGCAGTAGATAAGCTTACCCACTTTATGAAGTAGGCTCTCTCTTCCCTTTCTTTATGTAAAGGAGTATATGACAATTTGGGGACTATGGAAGTGCATTCGTTTAGGAATCCTTTCTTTGCTTTTTTGCTTGGGAGTTCACGCATGATGTCACCCTAAACACAACATTGCATGGCATGATGGCATCAAAGTGATGGCCCTTTCCCTTTTGTCATCTTCCAAGCTTTACTTGGTACCCCCTTTGCTCAAATCGTACACCTCTTTTCCACAAGAGTGCAACTCAAGGTAGAAAAAGTCCTTGGAAGCCCCCCCCAATTGTTGTTGGAAAAAAACTAAACAATCAAAGGCATGCTTGCTTTTGAATGATGCAACCTATGCTTGGAATATGGTTACCTCGGTCTTTATTTTCACCTAGGGCTCGTTTGGTTGCTGGGTTGGAGTGGGTTGGGTAACCTGATTGGAATAGTAGCTATTTGGGATGATTATGAGGGTTGGAGAGGTTGGAATAAAGAATATGATGTGATGTCACTCTGATTTGTAATAGAATTCCATCCCATCAAAAGAGGGGGGTAAACCGGGTTATCCCGGGATAATTCGGGGGTAACCCGATTACCAAACGAGCCCCTGTGAGGTGGGTTGGGGTAACCTAGGGCTCGTTTGGTTCATGGGTTGAGGTGGGTTGGGGTAACCTCCTATGAATAGTAGATGTTTGGATGGTTATGAGGGTTGGTAAAGGGTTGGAATAGGGAATGTGATGTGATGTCACATTGATTTGTGATGGAATTCCAACCCAGACATAAACCAAGAATACATGGAGTAGACCGGGTTACCTTAGGGGTAACCCATTAACCAAACGAGCCCCTAGAATTAATGGGATGCGTAGCAAGTATCACATTACTTTTTTTTAAATCAATAATTCTACCAAAAAAGATATTTTTAATCATAAATATAATCAATATAACATACCATCATCACAATTGCTATTTCACGCGTTCTAAACATCCAAACACTTACTATTTGTAAAAGGATTATCCCATCTTACTGACCCATCCAAAGGACTTCACTCCAACCCAACTTAATTCAAACAAACTCTAATATCATGTTTGATTGTGGGAAGAGAAGAAAAACTTAATTCAAACAAACTCTAATATCATGTTTGATTGTGGGAAGAGAAGAAAGGGATAACTTGATGAGATTTATTTCTATTCTCGATTAGTTGAAAATGCTATTTTTAAAATATTAGAGTAAAATGAAGTCATTTTCCCAATAAACCTCATGTTGCTTTTACGCATCTCCTAGTCTTTTTATGATACAGTCCCAAGAACTTATCCAAATCCAACGTGGTTGTTGATGAAGCTGGCGCGATTGCATGCAGTCGGTCTCCGTGCAACTTCACGACAAGAAACAAGACCTTTCCTGACGAGCGAACCATGTTAGGAGAAGTTATATAACTGGTAGACAACGACTTGGTGTATAGGGGAGATTGTGTATACGTTTCGAAACGGGAGCAGTTCCTCTGCTGTATGTTTACCCATGGCAGAGCATTTTATGTTGTTTATTTCTTTTTCGCAAAATCCTTGTGAAAAAATCCAGTTGTATGGATTAAATGTGTGCATATTAACTGGCATGTACATCAAGTTTCGTTTTGATAGAATTTTCTTGGCTATTTCATCTTAAAGGTCAAAGAGAAAGTCAAGTTTGAATTGTTCTGAGTCCAATCCATATTAGACCTTTTCTTTGACCTTTTAGATAAAATAGCTAGGAATGTTCGATCAAAGTAAAATTTGATAGACAAGTATAAAAATATACATATCAGGCCCTCTTGTGGGTAAACCCATAGCAGAGGAGTTGATCCTTTTCCTAAATGTCCGCCCACGTCATTACAAAAAAGTTGCACTATCTTTATCGTGTGCCAAACTTATCAAGAAAGTAAGTTGTTGCTCATTGATTATCCTTTCATAACGAGGCATCCTCTTTTAGGTGCACATGGATCGGATTGGATCGGCTTTTATCTTAATCCATATCCAATCCAACCTTAACAAAATATAACTTTTCTCAATCCAATCCAATTCATTAATTATTCAAATCTCAACCAATCTGATCCATCAAAATATAGATTGGATCAGATATTCTCCCCCTCATGGTATAGCCTCATGTTAGTAGCACTTGAACATTTGGATTACGATTTTGATGTTGGATCAATGTTAGAAAGACTATTTATTGTAATGTATTTACCCCAATTAATAATTCATCAACAATAGTTATAACTAATTCTAAATAAATATATAAAATTATTTTATTATTGATCGAAAAGAATGTAACCAGAAGGTAACACACAGCTAGGGAAGAACTTGACCTACATACAACAATACCATCATCTAGTGTATGCTTTGCATTTTATGGCTAAAAAAGAGATGGGACTGCATCCCCAAACAATAAATAAATCCAGTGAAGGTGGTTGCCCCAGGGAGTTGGGACTAGAGCATACACAATTGATATAAGATGAAGTACGCTCCACTTGAGAAGGAGATGCAAGGCCCATGCACTTGACTTGTCAAATTGTGAGGTTAACTTGTGAGAAGTAGAATAAGATAGTTGGGCTTTCTATATTTTAATCTTAAATTTATCTTTCACTGTATTTCTATCATAATGCTATCATGATATTACATGCTAAATTAAATCTAAAGTAGCAATTGACTAAGGAGGATATGGTGGAATTCTTAAAGTAGAATAAGAAAGAAAGTTACAAGTGATAATAGTTATCATGCATAACAATAATGGGTCAGTGGATCGGATCTGATCAAATTTTGGTGACAATCCAATCCAATCCATAATTTAACGGATTTTCAAAATCTTAATATGATCTAATCCATCATAATGACAAAACCAAGCTAATCCAAGCAATAACATCGGACTAGATCGGATTTGATTTTATCCGATCCATGTGCACCCCCAATTGGGAGTTACTTTCCCTTACTATTGATGAACCATGAGGATGTGCATGCCATTCCTAATAGGTAAGAACTTTTTAGAGACCAACATGAAGTGCTTTTCTCCATTGATATCAAAATGATAAGACGGCATAAATATATAGATCAACAAGAACCACAAGATACATATTCAGCATCCTTTTCATCAATAGGGTTGTTAACTGAACTGAACATGTTCGTATTTGATTAGAGTCTGTTCGATAATAATTTGAAAAAATGTTCATTTTGTATCTAAATGATCTGAATATGAACTTCAAAATTTAGTTCAACAGTTTAACGAACCAAACATGAACATAACGTATGTCACTCGATAAAAGTTCGAGTTCGATATATGTATATGTGTGTGCAACTTCGTATTTATACATATGATAAATTTCAATATTAAAGAAATTGTGGTATTTTGAGGGCTTTGTCCCATCTTAATTTGAATAATTTCTTAAATTTACTGCTTATCGAACCTTATTATCGAATTCCACTTCAGAACTTGTTCATATAAACAAGTTTTAGTTAATTTAAATCGTTAATCGACTATTATTGAACCAAACTCGAACATTCGTTTTCTAAACGAACTCAAACTCGAACATATCTTATCGAACATTTGTCAAATCGAACTCGAACTTTCAAACTTCCTTATTGAACCGAACTCGAACATAGATTCATTCGTTACAATTCGGTTTGATTAGCAACCCTAATTATTACCTCATTCTCATCGACTCCACTTCATCAGCATAAGTAACGAGCAACACTTGATGTAAGGAACTCTTTAGTGATGCAAACAATTATGGATAGGTTTGTAGATGATATGCTATTGTATTTATTTTATAGATGTTTTGACATTTATATCAGTATCTATTTTAAAATAGATATATACATAGTCCTTTCAATATAAATGTAGTTGTATATTTATTAGAAACTTATGTAACATAGCTTTATACATTCTTTCACCATATTTTATACTATAATTATGGAATATATACATTTAACATATTTACATCATGTATTAACCATCCAATACTTATATATTTTAAGCCAATTTATAGAGTTTATCGATATAATACATATTTGGCATGTATCTGTTTTACATTTGCATTTGTTTAGCGTGACCCAATTGTCTTATTCTTCCTTTGGTTTGAGCGCGAGGAGGTGTATTCGAGTGAGGTTCCAGATGATGCTTGGAAACCAGTCTACCAACATAGTCATTCTTTGACTTCTCGTGAAGTATGGTCCTATAAACACAGATATGGGACCTCAACTCGAGAAGGAATTGGATAGAGGTGATAGACAAGGTGAATGGTTCCTCTTGGCAGAGATGGGGTAATGAGGATGAGACTTTGACCTATGATGGACCAACGGTAGGATAGATGCATTGCAGGTCAACAGAGAAAAAACGTGGATGGACTGATGAGTCGAGCAAGGATGTGTTGGGGATGGATTCGATCAAGAACCACAAGACTAGAACCACGATCGAAGAAGAAAACACGTACAATCACACAAGACGAGGATTTATAGTGGTTTCACAATGTGCCTACTCCACTTGCTCACACCAGACTCTCTTTACTATTGCTTGAAGATGTTGGGATATAATATGTGGTGCCACAGGGCTCCTTTTATACTACAATAAAAGAATACCAAGCATTCAATGATCCTCACCATCAGCTCAGCCAATCAAGATGCAGGATGTGGATTAAGCATCTCAGCAATCCACCCCCAACACCTCTCAGCCAATCAGAAGGCAGGAGGGAGATCAGCTACATCAGCAATGCTCTTCACTTGTATTCAACTAATCAGTCTTCACAGGATAAATCTCAACAATCTCCCAATTGAAGACTGATTTGTGATACACACCACATCTTCGACTTGGTGTGAGCTTTCCTTTGTCTTCTATGCTTGAAGAACAATAGAAGCTGAACATGTCTTCAGCTTCTCCGTTGTTACAGACTTTGCGAATATATCAATAGGATTTTTTAATGTATGGATCTTTTTCAACTTAAGTTGCCCATCTTCAAGCTGTGTCCGAATGAAATGGTACTTCACATCAACATGCTTAGTCCTCGAGTGAAAGACAGAATTCTTTGCAAGATGAATTGCACTTTGACTGTTGTTGGATAATTGACAATCTTGATATTCCTTATTCAGTTCTTTCATCAAACTTTTCAACAATATCATTTCCTTGCAAGCTTCTGTTGTCGTCACATATTCTGCTTCCGTGGTCGAGATGGTCACTATCTTTTGGAGTCTAGATATCCAACTAATGGCTCCACTCCTCAAGGTAAAGACATACCCTGTTGTGCTTTTCCTGCCATCGATATCTCCTGTAAAATCTGTGTCCACAAAACCTCGAATAGAAATGTCAGTGTTCCCATAACACAATGCCAAGTTAGAGGTATCTCTCAAATAACGTAGAATCCACTTCACAGCTTCCCAATCTTCCTTACCAGGATTCACCATGAATCTTCTCACAACTCCCACTGCATGAGAAACGTCTGATCTTTTTCAAACCATTGCGTACATCAAACTACCAACAACAGACTGGTAGGGTACCTTTGACATGTACTCATGCTTCTCCTTCATAGCAGGTTCTTTCTCCTTTGAAAGTTTGAAGAGGCTCCCTAAAGGTGTTAGAGTAGATTTTGCATTTTTCATATTAAATCTCTCTAGTACCTTCTCGATGTAATCTAATTGAGACAATCTCAGCTTCTCATTCTTCATGTCTCTGCTAATCTGCATTCCAAGGATTTTCTTTGCAGGACCTAGATCCTTCATTTCAAACTCCTTAGACAACATTGCCTTCAGATTTGCTATTTCTTCTTTACATGAGCTTGCAACAAGCATATCATCTACGTACAACAATAAAATCATGTAAGACATACCAAGCTTCTTGAAGTAGCAACAATGGTCAGCATAACATTTGGGGAAACTTGTATTTGTCATGAAATCATCAAACTTTTTGTACCATTGTCTTGGTGCCTGCTTCAAGTCATAAAGGCTTTTTCTGAGCTTGCATATCATGTCTTCTTTTCAGTAGCTACATAGCCCTATGGTTGTTTCATATAGATGTCCTTCTCTAGTCTCCATGGAGAAATGTTGTCTTAATATCCAACTGCTCCAAATGTAAGTTCTCAGCTGCAACAATGCTCAATACTGCTCTTACGGTTTAGACCTTTACAATAGGTGCAAAGATTTCTGTGAAATCGACTCCTGCTTTCTGTTAAAAATCCTTCACCGCTAGCCGAACCTTGTATCTAATGGAACCATCAGCTACCTTCACATGTACACCCACTTGTTGTGCAGAGCCTTCTTTCCCATCGGTAGTGGGACTAAATCTCACGTTTTATTTCTTGAGAGAGAGTTCATCTCCTCATTCATGGCTAACTCCCATTGATTCCTTGTCTCACCTTGTATAGATTCATCAAAGCATTTAGGCTCACCATTATCAGTCACTAATAAATAATTCAAGGAAGGTGAACACCTTGTAGTGGGTTCGCTAATTCTGAAAGATTTCCGTAGCACCTGAGTTTGTGGGTTATTCTGTGGGATGGGTTGAACATTCTCATCACTTGGTTGTGATGTGCTTTGTTCAAGAGCTTCATCAAACTCCACAAAGTCTGGTTCTTCAGTTGTCTTTCCTTTTATCAATTCATCCTTATATAAGGAAGACTCATGGAATGTAACATCAATGCTTCTGTCTTCTTGTTCTCTAAATTTCACAATTTATATCCATAGTTATCTATACCATAGGGACAAAGGTACACTTCCTTGCTTTGGAATCAAGCTTTCCTCTGTCTTCATGCTCAGTGTGAACATAAGCTATTCATCCAAAGATATGTAAATGAGAAAGTGTTACCTCCTTTCCTCTCCACGTTTCTTCTAGAAGATCCCTATCTAAAGCAGTAGACTGACCTTGATTGATTAAGTATGCAGTTGTATTCACTGCATCATCATCCCAATGTCGCTTTTGGGTAGACCCTCATGTAACCTCATGCTTCTCGCACGCTCTAAAAGAGTCTTATTCACGCGTTCAGCAACACCATTCTGTCTAGGCTTCCTTGAAATCATTTTCAATCTCCTGATCCCGTTCTTGGCACAGTAGGATTCAAACTCCTCACTGCAGTATTCTCCCCATTGTCTGACTTGAGACATTTCAACTTTAAACTTGTCTCAGTCTCAACTAAGACCTTCCACATTTTGAAGGTCTCAAACACATTGGATTTATTTTGATAAAATAAACCCACAGTTTTCTAGTTGCATCATCAATGAAAGTAATAAAATAATGAGATCCGCCAAGGGAAGGTACCTGAGATGGACCCCATACATCTGTATGAACCAGCTCCAGTAGTTCAGTCTTTTGTACTTTTGCAGTCTTTGTGAAATCGACTTTCTTCTATTTTTCCAAGATGTAATCTTCATAGAAGTCAAGATCAACGGTCTACAATCCTATCAACTTTCCCTTCTTCTGCATGATCTTCATTCCCTTTTCACTCATTTGACCAAGTTGTCTATGCCAAGTGTTAGCATCACACCCAGATGATGTAATATTTATCCTGTCATATGAGCCCGATGCAATATACAGGGTTCCTTCTTTCTTACCTCGAGCAAGGATCAATGATCCCTTTGACATCTTTCACGAATCTGAATCGAATGATGTCACCACACCGCTTTCTGATAACTGACCAACAGATATGAGATTTCTTATTAAACTGGGTACATGTCTAACATTCTTCAATCTCAAAAAGCCACCATTAGGTTGGGATATGTCAATGTCTCCCTTTCCAATTATGCTGCAACATTAATCATATCCCAGATATATCTTTCCAAAATCACCTTTCACATACTTTTAGAGGAAATATCTTTGTGGAGTGGTATGAAATGATGCACCTGAGTCTAAAATCCAAGACTCACTTCGAGCATCTGCAACATGTATTAAGGCATCGTTATCCTCATAATCAGTAAGATTTACAGTGTTCTTAGCTTTGTCATTTTCTCTTTTCTGCTTTCTTGGGGCCTTGCATTCTGTCTTGTAATGCCTCTTTTGATTGCAATTCCAACAGACCACAAACATTGAATCTCTAGATTTGGATCTTCCTCATACCGACTTTCCCCTGGAATGCTTTTGGTTCCTGTTGAAGGATATGGAAAAATCCTCAAGCGCATCAAGGAAGCGTGAGGATCACATCGTATGCGATCGGGAGCGACTAGTCACACTAGTTGCTCCAGGCAGCGAAATTTAAAATTTTTTAAATGATGAAACCACATTATCCAAGAACACTTCTTGGATCATTTCATCTAAACCACAAATAGGTAGTAGGGTTACCTCTTGAAGTGTGGTTGCGATCGAGTCTCTAAACCAAGAGACTTCCTGTCTCAAGTCCGATCCAATGGAGGAGACGCTTGCAAGCACGTTGATGAGACACATATTCCTCGCAATCCATGTTGATGATCCAAGCAGCGGATCTCCTGATCTCCTCACACGAGATCCAACATCTTATTCATGAGAGAGGCACGTCGAAGGAGATGGAAATCCATAAGTAGATGATCCGACAACATAATGACAATGATGCGGTCATGACGACTCTCTCTTGGGCTCCACGGTGGACGACAACAATGGGAGAGAGGGAGAGCACCTTTGGCATGTAAAGAGAGAGAGAGAGATCTTATGGATTGATCATGTAACTTGAAGAGAAAGGGGTGCCTCTTCTTAAATCGTGTTTTGGGATCCATGGATCTCAATCCAATGGACAACACAAAATCAATGGATGAGATTGATTTGTGTTTCTTTCAATGACTATGATTTTTTTTGAAAACACAACAATAAGTAATTTAATTTAAATTAATATATAGATAAATAAATATATTTAAATTCAAATTAAATTAATTAATTATCATTGGAGATAATGTGGAGATAAACCACATCCCCTTAAAAGGAGGGACGTCCACTCATGAGATCTTACTATCTCATGAGATCTCATTATGTCATGAGATCTCATTACCTCATGATATCTCCAAGATTTACAACAACATTTGTTGTAAATTATTTCACAAAAATAATTCACAATTATCTTGTGAAATATTGCAATCATGCCATTAGAAAAATGTGAATCACATTCACATCCCAAAACAAAATGTAAATTATATTTTCAATTAATCATCCGATGTGAATCCAATTCACATCAATAATTAATTAACAAATATGAATCACAATATGTTCTCTCTAGTATATTATAAATCACATTTATAATATAATTGATTAATATGTATAGTATTGTCCACATTATTCAATCCATGATAATTAAATCATATTTAATCATCTTTAATCTCTTTCTCATGTGTCCAAATAATATGAATCACATTCACATTATTCACATCTTTGATAATAAAATCATATTTAATTATCTTAGATAGCTCTTCTTATATGGATAATACGAATCAAATTCATATTATATTTTACGATTAAATCACATTTAATCATCAATATCTCAATGCTTGGATATATATAAATCAACAATGGAGTCATTCTTGAACTATTTCAAAGATAATGCGCTTTCTCCGTGGATACTTGGCGATAAGGACATGGCGATTGTATTGTTTCACGTATAGTGACTTGGATATTGAGATCACATCTCAAATCTAGATCTTACGGACCTCCCATAGATGCATGATTAAATCAAGACCACAAATCTAATCTTCTCATTGCATATGAATCACATTCAGATCAATGTCAAACATTTGGACCAAGATCAGATCCCTTCTTTACTGAGAGGAGTCACAAAAATCTAGATCCGTTTCATCACTCCCTAGGAATGGAAGCGTCATGGTTATGCAATTGTTTATGATCACATCACCCTCATGTATTCCTAATACCTGTACATCCTGCATACTGGAAGACCAAGATTAAACCCGAAGTTTTAGATCTTTTTTAGACTGTCTCCTTCAGGGTTTTATCATTAAGTTTGTCATTCGGCCAATGGGATTCGGTATCGATCATATACTTTCCAAAAGCACATATCATACTTAGGTTTTGATCATATACTTTCCAAAAGCATATATCAAGCCTACAAATTCAGTCAAACTTCCAAAGCGAGATGACATTGCATGGAATTTGATTGTTCCCAATATCTCATGAGTGAGCTCATGTCTTCCAGTTCAGTAAAAGAACCTATATGATCCCTTTGAGAGATCATATTACTCATGTGCCCTTATATGCACACCATCTCGCCGGTATATAGACCTTGATTAGGCCATCAACTTATCAGTATACCAAATGTACATACTCAGACATATGATAACACATCTGTCTCCGGTCAGAGGATGCGTGCCTATACCGTGACAGCATACGACATTTGTTTTTGGTTATCTCGATCTCGTTAAGTCAACTTTTTGACCTAACTAATCTGACACGTTCGAATCTCTGTTCTGATGCAGAGGACCTGCATCAAGAGGTCGGTCAGGTATCAGCCTTTAGAGATAGGGATTGCCATCTCCTACTCAGGCTGGAGATCACATCTTAACAATCATTTGACGATGCTTAATGAGTCCTCAATCTAACACTATAGATATTCATCCAAGCATCAGCCTCTATGATTCAATAATTGAATCAACAGCTGTATGATCATTAAGATGGCCATGATACGTAACCCTAATTGTATTAAGAGACCTATTATAGAAAGTAGTTATTCTTCATTTCAAATTAAGTAGTGAATTGCAATAACATTTATTGTATAATGGCTCTCCGTGGGCTCGCATGTCCAACAATCTTCCACTAGCCCAAAGAGTCATTAATTGACTAATCATTAAACCCACATTCATATGACCATAGGCTATTTAATATAGCCAGGTAAGCTGAACAATCACTCTATTTTCGAGAGAGTATGCCAAGTCGTTTTACGACACTTGCATATCCCTCAGTAACATTGCTCGCATCCAATGCGAATGTTGCATCTTATGCAACCAATACTCAATATTAAGTCAGTCATAATGTCTTTGACACCACAACTCAACAATCGTTATAACCAATGTGTAATTTCAATTATCCTTATCAGAATATCCTTATTCCCAGAGATCTCTATCTCTTAAGGTATCTGCAGTTAAGACCTTTTAGATCACTATCTATAAAGTCTTAGGTTCTTGATGACGAGAGTTTCATATCATTATCTCTAAGTCTTGACATCTTTGAAGATATTATTCTATTACTGCAACTAAGTGTTTTATCTCCATAGTAGGATTAGCAATATTTTACTACTCCCACTACATGGTAGACATCTGACTTTTCGTACATATCTAGCATATACCAGGCTTCTAGCAACCGATACACAAGGGAAAGCAGTTTTAACATCATCAACACTTGATATGCCATCCCTTCAGATTGGTCAGTACCAAATCTCAAGGGAAAGGAGCCTTCCTTGGATAGAATATATCCAGGATGTACCAATAATGTGACAATCACAATTCTCTTTCTTCTCTTTGCTTCTGAACAACTTCAGAACTAAGATATAAGAGGTATCCTTGAGATCATATCTCAAGGTATGAAATATCCAGATCATAAAACACTTATTATCATCCTTATATCATTCTAAATGATTAGGATATTATCTACATTTAGCACGATGAACACATTGGTACTCCTTCTAAACTTTATATGGTTCATCAAGATTCTATTTGAAATCATAACATTTATAATTTCATCAAATCTTATGTTCCAACTACAAGAAGCTTATTTGAGTCCTTAGATGGAGTTATTCAACTTGCACATCTTGCTTTCCTCAACCATGAAGCCATGTGGCTACTACTTATGAATATCCCAGGAGAGGTATTCATAAATGAATGCAATCTTGACTTTCATCTCGAAGATGTAAAAGTCAAGTTGTGCAGCTACAGTTAGCAATATTCTGATGGGTTTAAGCATGGTCACTGAAGAAGAAGTCTCATTGCAAGCGATGTCTTCTCTTCATGTGTATCTTGTGGATACGAGCCGTTCTTTGAAGGTCTTTACCTTCTTATCAGGTTTCCTTCTCTTAAAGATCCATTTACATCTTAACGGGTCTTACCCTTATAGGTGGATCCTTGAGGGTCCATATACAACACTTGTATATGAAGTCTACATTTAGACTTTACTACTAACATCCATCTCTCCATGTCATATCTTCATAAGCTTCATCATATGATGTCAGATAATTGTCAGACTTATCTGGCACATGGAATTCATCTTCAAACTCATTTGAAGAGGTATTAGTATTTCATCTTTAGTTGTCATTTTAGTTTTCGACTTATGGAGCTTCATTATCTTCTCAAGATTCAGTGAGTTCCTTCACTTCATTTTCATCTTAATTCTCAAGAATCTCATCATCTTAAAATCATATTCTTGGATATGAAATTCTTTAAGAATCTCAAGGTCATAAAGTAGGCATCCAATACCATTCTTAATTTCCTAATGAAGTAGCACTCTCTGGTGCTAGATTCCAGCTTACTTGCATGGAACCTTATTAAGGATATATATTGTAGTCTCTACTACATATATACCTTGGAAACTAAGAGATAACTATACTAAGATTAATCATTTACCAAATCATGTCACACATGATATTATTGTATCTCCCTACAACTCCATTGAGTTTAGGTGTATTAGGAGAAGTGAGATAGGAATGATATTCCTATCTCCATAAGGTATTTCTTGAATTCATGTAATAGGTACTTGCTACCTAGGTTAGATCAAATTCATTTCATCTTCCTTCAAACTTTGGTTCTAAACCAAAATTGTGAAATCTTTGAACATTTCAAAGGTTTCTAAGGTGAAAGGAAGGAATCTCATATCACAAATAATCATCAAATGATATCACATATCATCAATATTTATTATGATACAGATGATCCACATACATCAATGTGTATAAGATATTGAATACCTTGGCATCATACACAATTCTCAGAGAAGAGTGTATTGGACATATTAATTTTGAATACAATATTCACAAGTGTGTAAGATTTGAAACATTAGACAATCTAAAGTTCAATATCTCACTAGTCTATCGATCATATCAATAAACATATGTCCAATACTCGATGCCAGATCATTGTCATATGATCTTCATCCTCCTATTGATCTATTAAGGTTTAATTTTCAATATTAGAAATATTAATGAACCTTTCATTAATATTCTAATTTAGTAGAGTCCACTGTCATAACTCTTTATGATAGGTCTATTCCAGAATACATGTTCATCTCCAACAATGAATGTATTCTATATCTAGGTCATAGAGACATACTATAAGACCAAGGGCTCTCTCGCTGAAAATATGAATTCTATCTATCCTATGGAGATAGTTGCAATAATTGTATCAATTTCCATATAGATGATTATTAATCCTTAAGATCAAATTTACTAATCTTCTACAACATATGCAACAATTGCAAGTGTCATTAGAAGAATTAGATACAATTATTAGACTTTATTCTTATCTTGTAAGAACTTCAATTTCAATGATTAAATGTAGATTATTTCGATGCACTATCCGAGTCCTTCTCTAAGGATCCTAGATAGTCATACCATCAATATATCACTTTATTACAGTATTGGTATTCATCCAATTCTTTGGATGTCATATGAAAGTCACAGAAGTTTAGTCAACTCTTTGACTCTTCTTCTTACGTGGGTCATACCCATGCTTCCACTGCGCTCCCATTATCTATAAATAACCATTGCTTAAGACAAAGATTCTCTTATGTTGAACTCAAGATTTCAATGTAAGAGCATTTCAACATTTATACATGCTTCATTTAATTCATACAATATGAATATTATGAAGATTCATGAATGACTTGAGTATAGACAGAGAATGATGACATTCATCATATCTACCTCCATCGAAACTCTTAAATACTTTGGTATAGGAATGTATTCAAACATTTTGAATATGTCATCTCTTTGTAGATCTACCATTTTGCATAATGCACTGAACCATGTCATTCATGATTAAATGTTCAGAGAACATATGTATGCCAAAACATCTTCTTTGATTTTATAAGGATTAATTTGACAATTATCATCGGCATGTCACTTTCAAAGTACACTCGATGAGGTATTAAGACTATAGAGACATACAAACCCTGAGGTAATGTCTTATTGTCTTATTTAATTGTCACACCTCATTTTGATGAGAAAACTTGCATATTTTAACCACATACATTATGTGTCCAATTACAAGGATAATATCTTGATCATGAATTCAATTCATGATATTACACTGGTTATTATTGAGTATAGCTTTGAGTGTGTTTAATGAGGATTATCTGAAATAAGAAATTTGCATAAATATATATATACATATACATATATATATATATATACATATTTTACTTTGATCTAGGAAATTTTATATCAAAGTTTTCTTGCCTTGTCAACATTGAAAGTTCATTCCCTTAATCACTTTCAACGTAAGAGATATTCTTACCATTATATCTCTAGCAAGATCTGGGACCTCCTTTCCTTTCTTTGTTGCATCCCAATAATATGAGAAACTACAACTCAAATAAAAAGAAGCGGGAACTCATTCCGCCTTGCAAGTCCAACTTGCATTTCTCAATTCGGTCTTTAACACCCGAACCCACCACCCCTAAGGTGATGTTGACTCATTGTTAATTGAACCAACAGTTAACAAGAATGGAACTCACTGTGCGCAATCCAATATCACCCCAATAATATGAGGAACCGATACTAGGGTCACTACGCATACGATCTTACTCTTTCGAGAAGCAAAGAGTCCGATCCAGATGCGCTTGCATGCAGGAGCTGTCACTTGAGATAGGCATCTCCCACACACAATCCATGATGACGGAACTCTTCGCCTTGACGGGAGATCATGGATGTCACTTATGTGATCCTCCATATCATATTCAAATTTTAATTAATTACCATAAAATCATATTCATGTAATTAATTCTTTTTACGGAAATACAACTCTATACATAATAGAGTATTTTAATCGAATATAATTTATTTAATCATATTAAATCAATTATCAATCCAATTCAATCAACAAACTTGATTGTTACGCGAATATATGATATTATCTCAAAGTACGTGTTAATTCGAATTTTAATAATTAAAAAATACACCATGACTTCTCCAGCATTATCGAGTCCCTACCCGCTGTCATGTCCAGTACCGACGGAAGTGGGACAGACCGTACGGTGTAACCTGCTATCCCAACGCTCCCCGACTAGATACCATATCCACCTCAGGAAAGGATAATGCCAAATCGATCTTTGTGTAAATGAAATTATACCATATAGTAATAATCAAAACTATTTTGATTATGAGGAAATTTTCTAGACAAGTTCCCAAATCTATTCAAGTAGTAACTTTGTTGAAAGTGTATCAAGTAACCAATTGGTGATCTAGATCAAATCTAATCATTTATTGGTTGAGGTAATGCCATTTAAGAGAATAATTATTATTCTAATATTTCCCAAATATTATACATAATTATTATAGGAAATTAACCATTAATTTCACAAGATTCTTAAATGATAATCATAAGTTTCATAGTTGAGTATGTAATTTTCAGCAGTGACCCATACTCACTAAAATTAACATATCTCATTTATTTTAAATCCAATTAAGCAAAATAAATTTCCAGAGTTTGATAATTTGATTTAAAATAGAAACCATGTATTTAGCATACATTTTCAGGTATTTTAAAACAGTAATTAACATCTTAATTACGTCACTAACCGTCATCCTTGAAACAGTGGACATATGATCATTAAAACGATCATATCTTGAGCAAATGAAATCCAAATTATGCAAACTCAAGTTCCGCATTTTACTTGTTTAATGGGGAACATTATCCATGTGATAAATTTATATTTAAACATCTTAAACAGGTCTGAAAAAATATCACAAAACAGGGCTACGAACATTCAAATGCGATAAAAATTTTCATGAATCCCAACGAGCCCAAATCTTCGCAGGTTCACGGATCTAATACAAAACTTTCGACAACCTGGCTCTGATACCACTTAAAGAATATTGGAAAATCCTCAAGCGCATCACATAAGCTTAAGGATCGCATCGTATGCGATCGGGAGCGACTAGTCGCACTAGTGGCTCCGGGCAGCGGAATTTAAAAATTTTTAAATGATGAAACCACATGATCCACGAATACTTCTTAGATCGTTTCATCTAAATCAAGAATAGGTACTAGGGTTACCTATTGAAGCGTGGTTGCGATCGAGTATCTAAACCAAGAGACCTCCTGTCTCAAGTCCGATCCAACGGAGGAGACGGTTGCGAGCACGTTGATGAGACGCGTACTCCTCGCAATCTACGTTGATGATCCAAGAAGCGGATCACTTGATCTCGTCACACAAGATCCAACATCTTCTTCATGAGCGAGGCGCACCGAAGAAGATGGAGATTCATGAGTAGATGATCCGGCAACATAACGACGATGATGCAGCGATGACGACTCTCTCTTGGGCTCCATGGTTGACGGCCACAATGGGAGAGAGGGAGAGCACTTTTGTCGTAGAGAGAGAGAGACAGATTATGGATTGATCATGTAACTTGAAAGAGAAAGGGGTGCCTCTTCTTAAATAGTGTTTTGGGATCTATGGATCTCAATCCATGGACAATACAAAATCAATGGATGAGATTGATTTGTGTTTTATTTAATGGTCATGATTTTGTTGTGAAAACACCCCAATAATTAAATTAATTTAAATTAATATATATCGATAAATCAATATATTTAAATTCAAATTAAATCAATTAATTATCATTGGAGATAATGTGGAGATAAACCACATCCCCTTAAAAGGGGGGACATCCACTCATGAGATCTCATTATCTCATGAGATCTCATTACCTCATGATATCTCTAAGATTTACAACAACATTTGTTGTAAATTCTTTCACAAAAGTAGTTCACATTTATCTTGTGAAATATTGCAATCATGCCATTGGAAAAATGTGAATCATATTCACATCCCAAAACAAAATGCAAATTTAATTTTCAATTAATCATCCAATGTGAATCCAATTCACAACAATAATTAATTACCAAATATGTATCACAATATGCTCTCTCTAATATACTATAAATCACATTTATAATATACTTGATTAATATGGATAGTATTATCAACATTATTCATATCTATGATAATTAAATCATCTTTAATCATCTTGAATCTCTATTCTCATGTGCCCAAATAATATGAATCACATTCACATTATACACATCTTTGATAATAAAATCACATTTAATTATGTTAGATAACTCTTCTTATATGGATAAATAATACGAATCAAATTCATATTATATTTTACGATTAAATCACATTTAATCATCCATATCTCAATGCTTGGATATATATAAATCAATAATGGAATCATTCTTAAACTATTTCAAGGATAATGCGCTTTCTCCATGGATACTTGGAGATAAGGACATGGCGATTGTATTGTTCCACGTATAGTAACTTGGATATTGAGATCATATCTCAAATCCAGATCTTGTGGACCTCCCATAGATGCTTGATTAAATCAAGACCACAAATCTAATCTTCTCATTACATCTGAATCATATTCAGATCAATGTCCAACATTTGGACCAAGATCAGATCACTTCTCTACTGAGAGGAGTCACTAAAATCCAGTCCCATTTCATCACTCCCTAGGATTGGAAGCGTCATGGTTATACAATCGTTTATGATCACATCACCCTCAGGTATTCTTAATACCTGTACATCCTGCATACTGGAAGACCTAGATTAAACCTGAAGTTTTAGATCTCTTTTTGATTGTCTCCTTCAGGATTTTATCATTAAGTTTCTCATTCGATCAATGGGAGTCGGTATCGATCATGTACTTTCCAAAAGCACATATCATACCTAGGTGTTGATTATATACTTTCCAAAAGCATATATCAAGCCTACAAATTCAGTCAAGCTTACAAAGCAAGACGACCGTGCACGGAATTTGATTGTTCCCAATATCTCATGAGTGAGCTCATGTCTTCTGGTTCAGTAAATGAACCTGTATGATCCCTTTGAGAGATTGTATTATTCATATGCTCTTATATGCACACTATCTCGCCGGTATATAGACCTTGATTAGGCCATAAACCTGTCAGTCTACCAAATGTACATACTCAGACATATAGTAACACATCTGTCTCCGGTCAGAGGATGCGTGCCTATACCGTGACAGTATACAACATAGGTTTTTGGTTATCTCGATCTCGTTAAGTGAACTCTTTGACCTAACTAATCTAACACGTCCGAATCTCTATTCCTATGCAGAGGACCTGCATCAAGGGGTCGGTCAGATATCAGCCTTTAGAGATAAGGATTGCTATCTCCTACTCAAGCTGGAGATCACATCTTAACAATCATTTGACGGTGCTTAATGAGTCCTCAATCTAACTCTTTAGATATTCATTCAAGCACCAACCTCTATGATTCAATAATTGAATCAACAGCTGTATGATCATTAATATGGCCATGGTACATAACCCTAATTGTATTAAGGAACCTATTATGGAAATTAGTTATTCTTCCTTTCAAATTAAGGAGTGAATTGCAATAACATTTATTGCATAATGGCTCGCCGTGGGCTCGCATGTCCAACACCTGTAGCTCTTCCTGCTTCTTCCTTCTGTATTCAAGGCAGAACTTGACGAGTGTCCTTCTCCAGACGTCTTCCGTCATGCCTCTTCTCCAAGAAGAAGACCAACAACATCTTTCAACTTTAACTTTGTAGAACTAGAGGAGTTGCTAACTGCTACAACTAAAGCATTCCAACTATCAGGTAAATTAGAAAGATGTAGAAGACTTTTACCTCATCATCAAACACGATCTTCACGGACTCCAACTGATTGATGATACTGTTCAGATCATTCAAGTGTGAAGCCACTATGGAGTTCTCACTCATCTTTAAATTCAAAATCTTCTTCATCAAATACAACTTATTTGATGCGGATGGCTTCTCATACATCTTTTCAAGAGCTTTGAAAAGATTTATCGTCGTCGTCTCCTTTGCGATATTTGAAGACACTGATGGATCAAGGCCGAGCCTTACCGTTCCTAGGGCCTTTCGGTCTAGGACCTTCCACTCATCATTTTTCATGGATTTCGACTTCTACCCTTCAATCGGAAGATAAAGATCCTTCTGATATAGAACATCTTCAATCTGCATCTTCCAAAATGCGAAGTTCAATCCATTGAACTTATCGATCTTGACGTTCGATTCTTCCACCATCTGTATAGAGGTTGATCTCCGAACCTTGATCTGATACCAGTTGTTGGGGACGGATCCGATGAAATACCACAAGACTGGAACCACAATCGAAGAAGAAAGTACACACAATTGCACAAGACGAGGATTTATAGTGGTTCGGCAATATGCCTACTCCATTTGGTCACACCAGAATCTCTTTACTATTGCTTGAAGATGTTGGATACAATATGTGGTGCCACAGGGCTCTTTTTATACTACAACAAAAGAATGCCAAGCATTCAACAATCCCCACCATCAGCTCTCAGCCAATCAGGATGTAGGATGTGGATTAAGCATCTCAACAACCCACCCCAACACCTCTCAGTCAATCAGAATGCAGGAGGTGGATCAGACACCTTAGCAATCCAACCCAGGAGCTCTCAGCCAATCAAAAGGTAAGAAGGAGATCAGCCACATCAGCAATACTCTTCCTTGTATTCAACTAATCAGTCTTCACAGGATAAATCTCAACAGCATGGTCAGAGAAGAAAACAGTCATTGAGTCTGGGCACGACTATGGAAGCAAATGACTATTGGGAGGATATTATAGAAAAAAAGAAGAGAAAGAATAACAAAGAAGATGAAGGACAAGTGTTATACTGGGGAGGAGTGGATAGGGATGCGATCACATGAGGGATACCTATGGCACAGAGCACCACAATGGTTTTGCCTCCGCTTGCTAGTGATTATGGAGGAAGCTTCAACAACTGCGGAGATGATATGGGAAGGGTTTACTTCACGGATCATGCCAAATGACACCCAGTGCTCACCGCGACACTACAAAGTTAATCTCACCCTCAATGTATAGTCAGAGACAAGGTATTTAGTAATGGAAAATATACCTTAAAATTTGAATTTGATCGAACTTTCATATGGAGCGGTGTTTGAAGAGAGTACAAGCGAGCCTATGTATTTGCAATTGAGGAAGGAAGGCATCCATGAATAGAGATGGTGCTTGGGTAGGGTGGTTGAAATGTTAGGGAAAGGTTTCACCAAAATGGGTGGTTGCAACGGAGATCATACCTTAGGTTAAAACCCAAGGTAGAAGAAGATAGGAGAGAGGTCACATGCCAATATGAAGCGAGAGAGGAGGTGTTGATAGGGGATTCTTACCAAGGCAGGCGATTGGTCAAATCCATGTGTCACCCTAAAAAAACACAAAGAAAATAAAAGAAAGAAAAATAAAATCATGGGCTGTCTAGTGCCCAAAAGGGTTGACAGTGGCCTTCCCCGGGTGTGTTCTGAGTTAGATTAATCGATTAGCTCTGAGGGTGAGGTTAGTCGAAATGGGAAGTTGCCTCGATGCTCCTCTTTCTTTGATGTTGGATGGCTGCCAGATGACTATATAGTGCTCCACATGATGGAATTCCACTAGTCAAGTTGTTTATGTCATGAGTTAGTCTCTTGTCTTTAAGGAAGATCTCTCCTTCACTCATTCATTTATTAAGGAAAAGGCAAACCTATACCATTAGAAAGAAAGTGGAGAAGAAAAGATGGTTTATTTATACTAGACTATTATCTTGGCTGGAGCCCCTGAATACATAGTGCGGAGCAAGCTGTAGAGGTCTGATAGCTGGCAAGAATGAACGAAGTAGTATTAATTCCTCTTTAGTACGTATGGTATTGTAAGGAATTAGATCAAGTTCTGGAAAGACGGATTGTGAAACAAAGTCCACTTAAGAAGTCACAACACATGACGACAAAGAAGAAGTTATAAGAAAGCATCTTGTCCTAAACATCAATCTAAAAAGGAACTAAACTTCAAATAGAAATCTCCCAATATGGAAGTTGCACGTCTCAATGAAATCTACAAGTTTCATGAAGGGAAAAGTAAAATCAAAATAATGATTTTTGGTAGGTATTTTATCGGTACTGAATTTTTTAATACTTAATATTTATATTTTTATATTTATTTTCTTATTGAGGACCTATATAAATATATTTAATTTATTAGTACACTATCACTTTCACCTACATGCATGCTATCCATTTTTATATCTTTTTCATTTTACACTTTTTAAAGGAAAATAAGATATAATAATAAAATAAAAAAATACACCAAACAAAAATACTGTACTAACACTGTAAAAAATACAATATAAGTACACAATCACACATGAGTCCGGAAACCTACTTTTCACAATATAATCAACTTCAAAGTTTTTTTAGAATTTAAAGTATATTAAAATTATGAGTTTTAGTGGTGAGTACAACTAAATTTAAGTTCATATGCTCCATACATAAAATCCATAATACATGCATATTGAATAATATATTCCACTTCTTAGGTATCTGTGCAATGCGGTATTTTGTCATAATTTTCTAAATATTTTTATGGGAATAATGCAAAAATAATTAGTAAATTCTAGTTATATAAAAATAAATATGGTTATATGTATTTTTATCTATATCATGTACACGTTTATGTTGTTATTTTATGTGTATTTCTTACAAATATTTTATAGATTTCCGTATTTTTCTATTTTTATATTGAGTTGATAGAAGCCCATGGCCTCATTTTCGAGCAAGGATCATAAGTAAACCATACATATATTTTATTCTAGGATCTTTCCTCAGGTTGCAACATATACATGCATATTGTCTATCCTCTCCTCTATTTCTTTTAGGCTGTCTTCTTTGCACATTGTTATGCCTTTTGAGTAATAATATGTGATTCTCATTTACTAGCATGCATTTATAAAAATGCAATGTTATGATGCAAATGCGAGTGTTTGTTAAGGTATTTAGCTCAATTTTCATGTATTAGGTAGATATAACCCATGTTAATCAGTAGGTGTTCAAGTTAGTCATGGATGGTTTTTGTGATGCTCTAGTTGACTTTTGAGAAGAATGTTACGATGAACTTTAAGCTTCAAAGTACATTTTTCACTACAAGTGTAGTACTTGAGCAGTTAGTGCAACATGATCTCAATTCCTTTATCATAGTTAAATACTTTAAATCCAACGTATGCCTCTCTTTTAGCTAAAACCAAATGTTACTCGTTCCTCATCTCCTCAGCTTGAAGATAACCAAGAACCTCACTTGCTAGATGTTCTTGAGAGAAACAACATGGCCATTAGATGGAATATTTCAGGTCATTGTGGGATTCTTTTGATATCATATCTTTCTGGACAATGAAAACAAGCAATTCCGTGAGTGTCAGAGCACGTTGAATCCCAATCTTCAGGAAGTTTTCAAGAAGGAAATTGTCACAATGGTATGATGATGATTTCATTTACTCCATATCTAATTCCTACGAGTTATTCCAATCCATGTAGTCCCCAAGAAGACATGGATATATTTGACTAATAATGATAAATGAGAGGAGATTCTGACCCGAATACCCATTTCATAGCATGTTTATGTAGATTACTGATGCTTATGTAAATCTAGCAAGAAAGATAAATTTCATTGCCTTTCATTGGCCAGGTCATCAAAATACTATCGGGGAAGGAGGTTTATTATTTCTCGGATGGCTACTTGGGTACAACTAGGTGAAAATTACTAATAAAGATCAAGAGATCACTTTTTTTATAACATATGTCTTTAAATAGATATCCTTTGGATTGTATTACACATTAAAAAATATTCCAAAGTTGCATGCTTGCCATCTTATGGACATGATCAATGATTTCCTTAAGATGTTCATGGAGTGATTTCTTGATCTATGGTGATCGACTTTGACACATGTCTTGCTTACCCATACCTTGTGATACTAAAATGTGTTGGAAATGCGAGCCCACGGCGAGCCATTAAGAAATAAATGTTATTGCAAATGTCATTCCCTGATCTGAAATGAAGAATGAATAATTTGTATAATAGGTCCCTTAGTACAATTAGGGTTATGTACCATGGCCATCTTGATGATCATACAGCTGTTGATTCAACTGTTGAATCATAGAGGCTGGTGCTTGGATGAATATCTAAAGAGTTAGATTGAGGACTCATCGAGCACCGTCAAATGATTGTTAAGAGATGATCTCCAGCCTGAGTAGGAGATGGCAATCCTTATCTTTAAAGGCTGATATCTGACCGACCTCTTGATGCAGGTCCTCTGCATAGGAATAGAGATTCGGAGGTGTTAGATTAGTTAGATCAAAGAGTTGGCTTAACGAGATCGAGATAACCAAAGTCCTATATCGTATGCTGTCATGATATAGGCACGCATCTTCTGACCAGAGACAGATGTGTTACTATATGTCTGAGTATGTACATTTGGCAGACCAATAGGTTGATGACCTAACCAAGGTCTATACACCGGTGCGCTGGTGTGCATGTAAGGGCATATGAGTAATACGATCTCTCAAAGGGATCATACAGGTTCATTTACTGAACCGGAAGACATGAGCTCAAGTTAGCAATCTTTGAAAATTGATTTTGCCTAATTTGGATTTAAAATGGACGGCCACCAATATGGAAGGGAGGAGCCTCCTTTCCATTATCTCCAATGTGGATTGATTTAATTTGGTGATTGAATTATGTTGATTTATCAATATAGATTTAATCTAAATTAAATTAATTGTTGTTGTGTTTTTAGCAACAAATCATGACCATTGAAAGAAACACAAATCAATGTGAACTATTGGATTTGTGTTGTCCCATGGATTGAGATCCATGGATCCCAAAACCCTATAAAAGGAGAGGCACCCCATTTCTCTTCTTGACACATAAGTGAGACAACAAATCTCTCTCTCTCTCTTTCTCTCCCTCTCCCTCTCCCTCTCATGGCCGTCCACATGGATGCCCTAGAGAGGCTCTCCATTGTCGCGGCATCGTCGTTATGCTGCCCGATTATTTGCTCGTGGATCTCCGTCTCCTTCGGTGCGCCTCGCTCGTGAAGAAGACGTCGGATCTCGTTTGTCGAGATCAGGAGATCCTACTGCTTGGATCATCAACGTGGATTGCGAGAAGCACGTGGTTCATCCCCGCGCTCGCAAGCGTCTCCTCCGTCGGATCGGACTTGAGACAGGAGGTCTCTTTGTTTAGAGACTTGATCGCAACCACGCTTCAAGAGGTAACCCTAATACTTGTTTGTGATTTAGACGAAACGATCCGAGAAGTGTTCTTGGATCATGTGGTTTCGTCGCATAAAATTTTAATTTCCGCTGCATAGAACAACTAGTGCGACTAGTCGTTCTTCATCGTATCCGATACGACAATCACGCTTTCGTGATTCGCTTGAGGATCTAACCATATCCTTCAATTGGTATCATAGCCTCAGGTTGACGGTTTCGAATATGATTCGAAAACCGAGGACGACTTGGGTTCGTTAAGGTCGCGAAAGTTTTTTATCGCTTTTGATTTCGTAGATCTGTTTAGGTAAATAATTTCGACCATGTTTACATTATTTAAGCACGAATTATTTACTTGGATTTTGTTCCCCATTAAATAAGGAAATCATAGGATCTGAGTTTGCGTAAATCGGATTTTGTATGCTCCAGATATGGTTGTTTTAATGAACATGTATGCACTGTTGCGGGAACAGTAGATTTTAACATGATTAAAGAGTTAATTACTGTTATTATCTGCCTCGAAATACGTGAAACATCACTTGTCTTCTGTCCTAAATCAAGTTATCTATCTTTGAAAATTGATTTTGTCTAATTTGGATTTAAATTGATTGAGATATGTTAATTTTAGTGAGTAGGGGTCACTACTGAAATTACAGTCCTAATCTAGAACCAAGTGATTGTCAATTAGTGAAATTAATGTTAATTTCGTGAAATAATCTTGAAAAATATTTGTGAAATATTGGAACATGATTATTTACCTAATTGACTTGGCCTCAACCAATAAATTGATTGGATGTGATCCAAATCATAATTGGAAACACAATCTTCAAACTTGATGCTTGAATAGGATTGGGAATTTGTATCACAAATTTCCTTATAATAAAAAATGTTTTGATTATTACTATATGGTACAATTTCGGTTGAAAAACCGATGATCATCTCAGATACAAATTGATATATCTGGCATTATGCTATCCCGAGGTGGATATGGTGTCTAGTCGGAGAGCATTGGGGTAGCGGGTTGCAACGTATGTGGTCCATCCCACTCTCGTCGGTACTGACCATGACAACGGGTAGGGACTGTATAATGCCGGAGAAAATCAAGGTGTATTTTCTAATTATTAAAATTCGAATTAACACGTATTTTGAGATATTACCATATATATATATTCAAGTAAAATAATCAAGTTTGATTGATTGAATTGGATTGATAATTAATTTAATATGATTAAATTGATTATGTCCAATTGAGACACTCTATTATGAATAGAGTTATTATAATTTCCCTTGGAAGAATTAATTATGTGAATGTGATTCATGATAATTAATTAAAATTTGAATATGATATGGAGGATCACATAAGTGACATCCATGGTCTCCCGTCAAGGCGAAGGATTCCGTCGCCAGGGATTGCATATGGGAGACGCCTGTCCGAAGTGACAGCTCCTGTATGCAAGCGCATCTGGATCGGGCTCTTTGCTTCTCGAAAGAGTAAGGTCGTATGCGTAGTGACCCCAATATCAGATCCTCATATTATTGGGGCGATATTGGATTGCGCATAGCGAGTACTATTCCTGTTGACGGTTGGTTCAATTAACGACGGGTCAACATCGCCTTAGGGATGGTGGGCCCGGGTGTTAAAGACCGAATTAGGAAATGCAAGTTGGACTTGCAAGGCGGAATGTGTTCCCGCTTCTTTTTATCCGAGTTGCAGATTCTCATATTATTGGGATGTAACAAAGATAAGGAAGGAGATCAAAGATCTTGCTGAGATATGTTGGTAAGTATATCTCTTACATTGAAAGTGATTAAGGGAATGAACTTTCAGTATTGACAAGGCAAGATAACTTTGATATAAAAAATTCCTAAATCAAAGTAAAATGTATATATATATATATAAATTTATGCAATTTTCTTATTTCAGATAATCCTTCAGTAAACCGACTCAATTCTATACTCAATAATAACCAGTAAGATATCATGGATTGGACTCATGATCCAGATATTGTACTTGCATTGGACACATAATGTATGTGATTGCAATGTGCAAGTTTCCTCATAATATTGAGGAATGACAATTAAATAGATAATAGGACTATAACCCTAGGGTTTGTATGTCTCTATAGTCTTGATCTCATCGGATGTACTTTGGAAGTGACATGTCGATGACGATCAAAATTGTCAACTAATCCTTATAAATTCTAAGAAGATGTTCTGGCATACATATGTGCTCTTGACATTTAATCATGAATGACGTGGTTCTTTGCATCGTGCAGAATGGTGGCTCTATAAGAGATGATGTATTTGAATTGTTTGAATACCTACCTGAACCAATGATTTAAGAGTCTAGATGGATGTAGACATGATGAGTGTCATCATTCCATTGTCTATACTCTAGTCATTCATGAAGCTTCATAATATTCATATTGTATGAATTTAATGAAGCATGTATAAATGTTGAAATGATCTTACATTGAATTCTTTTGAATTTAACGTAAGAGATCCTTAGTCTTAAGCAATAGTTGTTTATAGATAAAGGGAGCGCAGTGGAAGCATGGGTCGGACCCGAGTAAGAAGGAAAGTCAAAGAGTTGACCTACTTCTATGACTTCCATATGTCATCCGAAGAGTTGGATGAATGCCAATACTGCAATAAGTTGATGTGTTGATAGTATGACTATCAAGTCTGTCTAGAATCCTTAGAGAAGGACTCGGATAGAGCATCAGAATAATCTACATATAAATCATTGAAACTGACTTGCTTAAAGTCTTGTAATTGTATCTCAATCTTCTACAACATTTGCAATGGGTTGCATATGTTTTAGAAGACTAGAAAATTTGATCTTCAGGTTTAATAGGCATCCACATAGATATTGACGCAATTGTCGCAACAATCTCTATTGGATTGAAAGGCTTCATAATTTCAGTGGGAGAGCCCTTAGTCTTAGAGAATGTCTCTATGACCTGGATATTAGAATACATTCATTATTTATTTCTAAATGTTGGAAATAAACATGAACTCTGTAATAAATCTATCATAAAGAGTTATGATGGAGATATTTAAGATAGTAATCTAAAATCTAGTGGACTCCACTGAATTAGAAAATTAATGAATGGTTCATTAACATTTCTAAATGTTGAAATTAAACCGTAAGATCATTAGGAGGATGAAGATCATTTGACAATGATCTAGCATCAAGCCTTGGACATTTGTTTATTGATTTGATCGACAGACTAGTAAGAGATGAAACTTTATAATGTCTAAAATTTCAAAACTTACATACTTGTGAATATTGTATTCAAAAGGAAAAATGTCCAATAAACCCTTCTTTGGGAATGGTGTAAGATGTCAAGGTATTTAGGATCTCATGCATATTGATGTATGCGGATCATCTATATCATAGTAAACATTATGGATATATGATATCTACTGATGATTATGTATGATATGCGATTTCTTCTCTTCACCTAGAAACCTTTGAAGTGTTCAAAGATTTCACATAATTTTGGTCTACAACCAAAGTTTGAAGGAAGTTAAAATGAATTTGATCTGATCTAGGTAGCTTGTACCTGTTAGATGAATTCAAAGAATGCCTTATGGAGATATGAATATCATTTCTATCTCAATCCTCCTAACACACCTTAACTCAATAGAGTTATAGGGAGATACAATTGGATCATGTGTGACATGATCTTATCAATGATGAATTTTAGCATAATTATCCCTTTGTTTCCAGGTATATATATGTGTAGTAGAGACTACAATATATATCCTTAATAAGGTTCCATGCATGCTGTAATCTAGCACTTGAGAGTGCTGCTTCATTAGGAAAATAAAGGATGGTATTGGATACCTACTTTATAACCTTGAGATTCTTAAAATATCTCATCTCTGAGAATATGATTCTTAGAGGTTGAGACTCTTGAGAATCAAGATGAAAATGAAGTGTAGGAACTCATTTAATCTTGAAAAGATAATGAGGCTTCGGAAATTGGAAACTAAAAGGACAATTAAAGATGAAACACTAAAACCTTTTCAAATGAGTTTGAGGAAGGATTCTATGTGTCAGAGAAATCTGACAATGATCGAACTTCATGTGATGAAGCTTCTGAATATCATAGCATGGATAGATGGATGTTAGCAATAAAAGTCTAATGTAGACTTCATATACATGTGTTTTATATTGACCCTCGAGGATCCACCTATATGGGTAAGACCTGTAAAGGTGCAAATGGATCTTCAAGAGAAAGGGAACCTGATGAGAATGTAGAGACCTTCAAAGTACGGTTCGTAGCCATGAGCTACACATCGGAAGAGAAGACATTGCTTGCGATGAGACTTGCTCTTCAGTGACCATGCTTAAAATTATCAGAATATTTCTAACCTTAGCTACACAACTTGACTATTGCATCTTCAAGATGTAAGTCAATATTGCATTCCTCTACGAATACCTCTCTGAGGATATTCACATGAAGTAGCCCTAGGGCTTCATGATTGAGGGAAGCAAGGTGTGCAAGCTAAAGAATCCATCTATGGACTCAAATAAGCTTCTTGAAGTTGGACCATAAGATTTGATGAAATTATAAATGTTATGATTTCAGATAGAATCTTGATGAGCCATGTGGGAATTCCTTTATGTTCATCATGCTAAATGTAGATAATATCCTAATCATTTAAAAATGATATAAGGATAATAATAAGTGTTTTATTATCTGGTTGTTCCATAAGTTGAGATATGATCTCAAGGATACCTCTTGGATCTTAGTTCTGAAGGTGTTCAGAAGCAAAGAGAAGGGGGTATTGGGACTGTCACAATAGTAGTACACCTTGAACATATTCCATTTTTTGGAAAATTTCAAGAAAGGCTTCCATACCTTAAGATATGGTTTTGACATGTCTAAAGGGATAGCACCTTAAAGAGTTGAGGAAGTGAATGCTAGAACTACTTGCACTTGTGCATTAGTTACGAGAAGCTGAGTATATGCTAAATGTGTACAGAAGCCAGATATCTGCCATACAGTGGAAGTAGTAAAGTGTTACTAATTCTACTATAGAGATAAAAACACTTGATTGCAGTAATAACAAAATCTTCATAGATGATGAGATTTTTGAGATAGTGATCTCAAAGTCTTATCTTCAAGAGTTTAAGACCTTGTAGATAGTGATCTATGAGGGCCTTAACCCTAGATACCTTTGGAGTTAGAGATCTTCAGAAATAAGGGTATTCTAATAAGGATTATGGAAATATTGGTTATGATAATTGTTAAGCTGTAGTGTCAAGGACACTATGACTAACAAAATTGAGTATTGGTTGCATGAGATGCAACATTCGCATTAAATGCGAGCACTGTTACTAGGGATATGCAAGTGCTGTAAAAGAACTTGGCATAGTCTCGCAGGAACAGAGTGACTGATCATCTTACATAGCTATTTTCTAAATAGTCTATGATTGTCACATGAGTGTGGGTTGAAATGATTTGTCCATCAATGGCTCTTTGGGCTAGTGAGAGATTGTTGGAAATGCGAGCCCACGACGAGCCATTAAGAAATAAATGTTATTGCAAATGTCATTCCCTGATCTGAAATGAAGAATGAATAATTTGTATAATAGGTCCCTTAGTACAATTAGGGTTATGTACCATGGCCATCTTGATGATCATACAGCTGTTGATTCAACTGTTGAATCATAGAGGCTGGTGCTTGGATGAATATCTAAAGAGTTAGATTGAGGACTCATCGAGCACCGTCAAATGATTGTTAAGAGATGATCTCCAGCCTGAGTAGGAGATGGCAATCCTTATCTTTAAAGGATGATATCTGACCGACCTCTTGATGCAGGTCTTCTGCATAGGAATAGAGATTCGGAGGTGTCAGATTAGTTAGGTCAAAGAGTTGGCTTAACGAGATCGAGATAACCAAAGTCCTATATCGTATGCTGTCATGATATAGGCACGCATCCTCTGACCAGAGACAGATGTGTTACTATATGTCTGAGTATGTACATTTGGCAGACCAATAGGTTGATGACCTAACCAATGTCTATACACCGGCGCGCTGGTGTGCATGTAAGGGCATATGAGTAATACGATCTCTCAAAGGGATCATACAGGTTCATTTACTGAACCGGAATACATGAGCTCACTCATGAGATATTGGGAGGAATCAAATTCCGTGCGCACGGTCGTCTCGCTTTGGAAGCTTGACTGAATTTGTAGGTTTGATATATACTTTTGGAAAGTATATGATCAAGACCTAGGTATGATATATGCTTTTGGAAAGTATATGATCAATACCGACTCCCAATGATCAAATGAGAAACTTACTGATAAAACCATGAAGTAGACAGTATAAAGTTAATCAAATACTTCAGGTTTAATATGAGTCTTCCAGTATGCAGGATGTACAGGTATTAGGAATACCTGAGGGTGATGTGATCATAAACGATTGTATAACCATGACGCTTCCATTCTTAGGGAGTGATGAAACGATCTGGATTTTAGTGACTCCTCTCAGTAGAAAAGTAATCTGATCTTAGTCCAAGTGTTGGACATTAATCTGAATGTGATTCAGATTCAATGAGAAGATTAGTTTTACAGTCTTGATTTAATCAAGCATCTATGGGAGGCCCGCGATCTGGATTTGAGATACGATCTCAATATCCAAGTCACTATACGTGGAACAATACAATCGCTCTGTCCTTATCTCCAAGTATCTGCGGAGAAAGCGCATTATCCTTGAAGCATTTCATGGATAATTCTATTGTTGATATATGTATCCAAGCATTGAGAAAATGGATAATTAAATGTGATTTAATTATCGTGATTAATATGAATTTGATTCATATTATAAAGCGAGCTATCTTAGATAATTAAATGTGATTTAATTATCAAAGATGTAAATAATGTGAATGTGATTCATATTATTTGGACACAAGAGAATAGAGATCCAAGATGATTAAAT
The DNA here is from genome assembly GCA_037367405.1 of Ottelia alismoides. NCBI lineage: Eukaryota > Viridiplantae > Streptophyta > Magnoliopsida > Alismatales > Hydrocharitaceae > Ottelia > Ottelia alismoides. The sequence continues at coordinate 779,920 of JAZKJV010009208.1, forward strand.
ATGATTTAATTATCATGGATATGAATAATGTGGATAACAATATCCATATTAGTCATATATATTATAAATGTGATTTATAATATATAAGAGAGAGCTATTTGTAATTTACATTTGTTAATTAAATGTTAATGTGAATTGGATTCACATTGGACATTAAATTGAAAATGTAATTTACATTTTGTTTTGGGTTGTGAATGTGATTCACAAATTTCCAATGGCATGATTGCAAGTTCACAAAACAAATTGGATTTATTTTTGTGAATTAATTTGCAACAAAAAGTTGTTGCAAATATTGGAGATATATGCAATCTTGGAGATTGCATTGGAATCTCCCTTTCCTAATAGGAGAAGGGGGACAGCCACCAATATGGAAGGGAGGAGCCTCCTTTCCATTATCTCCAATGTGGATTGATTTAATTTGGTGATTGAATTATGTTGATTTATCAATATAGATTTAATCTAAATTAAATTAATTGTTGTTGTGTTTTTAGCAACAAATCATGACCATTGAAAGAAACACAAATCAATGTGAACCATTGGATTTGTGTTGTCCCATGAATTGAGATCCATGGATCCCAAAACCCTATAAAAGGAGAGGCACCCCATTGCTCTTCTTGACACATAAGTGAGACAACAAATCTCTCTCTCTCTCTCTCTCTCTCTCTCTCTTTCTCTCCCTCTCCCTCTCATGGCCGTCCACCATGGATGCCCTAGAGAGGCTCTCCATTGCCGCGGCATCGTCGTTATGCTGCCCGATTATTTGCTTGTGGACTCCATCTCCTTCGGTGCGCCTCGCTCGTGAAGAAGACGTCGGATCTCGTGTGTCGAGATCAGGAGATCCTACCGCTTGGATCATCAACATGGATTGCGAGAAGCACGCGGTTCATCCCCGCGCTCGCAAGCGTCTCCTCCGTCGGATCGGACTTGAGACAGGAGGTCTCTTTGTTTAGAGACTCGATCGCAACCACGCTTCAAGAGGTAACCCTAATACTTGTTTGTGATTTAGACGAAACGATTCGAGAAGTGTTCTTGGATCATGTGGTTTCGTCGCATAAAATTTTAATTTCTGCTGCATAGAACAACTAGTGAGACTAGTCGTTCTTCGTCGTATCCGATACGATGATCACGCTTCTGTGATGCGCTTGAGGATCTAACCATATCCTTCAAAATGTTGCATGGTAAATATAGTACTCTCATGGATTAAGAGTCCATTCTTGATGACTGAAAGTATAGTGTTTGGAGCATGTCATCTCCAACTGTAATAAGAGCATTGTCTAGGTGGATGTCATCTCAAAACTATCTATCCACCTATAACACTGAAGCAATTATTGTCTTTTCCTAGGGAATGCTAGTTTATACCGATAATTTATCAAGGATTGCACAAAGACTTCTTGATCAATAATTGAACTTTTAGGCAAAGACATCAAGTTTATTGTCCATGGAAAATGCCTTCTGATCTTCCGCTACATGAAAGGTATAGTTACATAGGATCTTATCCTACAACCACCTGATAGGTATTTTCCATTTGAGATTATGATTTGCACCTCGAATTATGCAGTTGGGGTTGTATTAGGACAAAGAGGCAATGATATCCCCTATGTTGTTCACTATGCCAACAAACAATGAATAAAGTATGAAATAACTATACAATGTTAGAGAATGAAATGTTGCATGTATTATTTACCTTGGACAAGTTCAGATCACAAGTTTTTGGTTTCAAATTTACAGCATAGTCATAGACCACATGCCATCTGATACTCAATGAAAACAAAGGATGCCATGTCACGCCTTCTAAAATGGATTCTTCTCCTGCAAAAATGTATTTGGAGATTAAGGAGAAGCCTGGATTGAGGAATATGGTGGTAGATCATCTTTATAGAATCGAGCAGCTTGAGATCTCAAAAGATTAGACCCCTCCTATATTCAAGTTATTTCTCGATGAGGTGATCCTTGCTATCGACTTGCATCCGCAGCATGTCGCCATTGTAAACATACTTGTCTCTAAGAAGGTCTAGCAAGGTTTACCCAAGGATTGTATCAAGAGACTTTGTTCATAGTCCAAGTATTACCACTAGGAAGATTCGGTTCTCTTTCTTGAGGTATCAAATTGCATCTGGAGGAAGTGTATTCCTGAAGAAGAATATTCTAGTGTATTCACCTATTCCATATGTTAAAGGCTTGATGACACCATTCTAGAAAGAGATCACTGCATAAAATACTTCAAAGCTATCTCTGGTTGCTTACTCTCATGAAGATGCTTGCTTTGTTACCAAGAGTTACCCTATCCGTTAGAATATGAGGGGGATTATGAGTTCCAAAGATTTGATGTCGATGAAGCTCGTTATTATTTGTGAGATATTAAACATATGGGAATTAACTTTACGATCACATTTCCTAACAACCAAGAGTGGAGTACATTCAGATGGTTGTCGATTTATGTGAGTTAGTGGGTGGCGGTTATTTCCACTCGAAATGATCATAACAAGACTATTTGTAAGTTCTTGCATGAGAACATCACATCACATTTCAAGATATCTAAGACTCTCATCTCGAACGGTAGTATCCACTTTATAAATAGAGATGTAAAGAAATTTGTTAAGGACTATGACATGGACGACTGATGAATCTCGAATTCATCACTCTAAATCTCATTTATTAAGCTCAAATCCCCTAAAATCAACAGCATTTCAGCATCTATTCTGTATAATTAGCATTAGTGCATGTTTTCATAAGAATCACATTTTAGCATAATTTTCTGCACAAAATAAGAAGCCATGGCGCCGTTGCCAGGGAGGCAAATGGCTTAGATTTTTATCTTGAAAATTTTCATTCGATTTTCCACATTCGGGTAGTCTGGCCCCTGAATTTCGCATTGTAAATTCCATTTTTTTCCTGCAATTTATTTTCAGCATTTATTTTTCATATATTTTGAGTCACTCTCTTACACTATCTCTCTTATTTTTCTTACGAGGTACCCGGTACGTGGAGCGGTTTTTCAAGAACCGACGCAACTTCACCGACTTCTGAAAAAGCCGTAATTAAAATTAAGATCGAGTCAAGTCATGAGAGAGCGTAGAATCTAAGTTTTTAATTCCTGAACTTAAATTTTTGTAATTAATTGCTTATTTACAGCGGTGTCCGTTTGGACTCTCGCGTATGTAACAAGACCTCCAACTTTATTCTGTGGTGTGTCGTGGTCTGTTTCACTCTCCGGTGAGGGTGGGGTCTGACTTGAGTAGCGATTAGGCTAGACATGCACCTGCGGCTCTCATGAGAATTTTAAATTTTTAATTGTGCTCGTAGAATTAAGCCACACTTCACATTAACTGAGACGCACATAGATCGTTCAATTTAGCCAAAAATTTAACTCAATTCTTCCCCGCTAATAGAACTTTCTGCTTAGGTGCAATTTTTTATCGGCTTGCATTTCATATAGAATAATTTTAAATTTCTGTCTAGCATCCCACATGAAGATTGCGAGAATTCATTATAAGTCTTCTAATTGAGCATACATCATAGTTTTTCGCATGCATCGGCTTTTCCCGAACTCATCCCTCTTGTTTTATCACATAAATTTCAAGAAAATTGGGACTGGACGGTAGACGTATATCTCTGCTCACTTAATTTCTTCAGTGATCACCTAATTAAAATTAGGACTGCTAAATATAGTCGATTCTAAAAGAACCCTTAAAATCAAGAATTCTTGCGGGAGAGCAACCCCGACATTGTTTGTCTTTATCTTGCAGCGAGAAGAGAGACACACACTAGGATAGAGCCAAGCCATGATTTTCATATAGACTACTGATTTTAAAAACGATTAGCTACTTCTCAGTGAGGAATATGGGTAGCCGTTAAACGGTCCGGACTTCCTTAGCAGATTGGGTGGTTTAAAGGACACTGTGTAAGGCTCCGTCCTTAAGTAACACGGGTAGCCGTTTTACGGTCCGTACTTACACCTATACTGGCTGAAAGTGGATGCAACTAGTCGTACGAACTCAGGACAATCTTTAAGAAAATTTCGTCACCCAACAGCTCGTTAAACGGTTTGCAAGATTTGACTTCTCACCAATTAAAATTGACAAGATAACTGGCCGAACTCTTACGGCCTTCATTGAGTGAGTTGGTGAAACAAAACTTTGTATTGTGTTTAATTTGTGCGTAAAAACTTAGTTGATCATCGAATACCGCACGCTTGTGTCTAGATCATAATCCATACACCTCTTGATAATCTCTTGGATTCGAGAATGGAAGATTGTGGTAATTTCTATTCGGACTCAGCGAACCCTTTTCTGACTGCCATAAACTTTCCAGTCTCAAACGTTCTGGGCCACTCTTACTCAGAACCACCTTGGGTTCAAGGACACCTTCCCCTTGAATCCTCCTCTTATAATCTTTTCCAAAATATTGACTCCCAAAATATTGACTTTTTCACAATCTGAAGTTGAAAAGAAGCACTCACAAAAGATGCCTCCAAAGAAGAGCAATTAGGAAGATGAACTCAATGAAGATCCAATGCAAATGGTTCTCGCAAGACTAGTCGCGTCTGAGCAGCAACAAAATTTGATGAGGGAACAACTAGAACGGATGAATGCAGATGAGGAACCACCAATGGAAGCCATATACAATCTCGAGCATTATAGAGTTAGAAATTACTTGCAGCCACCGCAGCCAGAGGTTCACCATGAACTGAAGCCACACATTTCCTGAGTCAATTACCACAATTTCATGGGAATGCAGATGAAGAACCATATGAATTTTTGCGTGATTTGGAGCTAGTATGTTCTAATCAGAGGCACCCACAAGTCAGTCAGGACTACATTCGTCTCACTGCACTACCTTTCACCTTGAAAGGTAAGGCAGATTACTGGGTGAAAAATTTGGGAGTGACGGTGACCACTTATGATAGGTTCAAGAACCTATTCTTGAAGAAATTCTACCCTCCGAGTCGAAACAATCAAATGAAGACTTACATCACTAGCTTCTCTCAGATGCCGAATGAACCACTTTGTGATGCATGGGATAGATTTAAAGATCTGCTGCAGAAATGTCCCTGACATGACCTAGATAATAACATCCTGATTCAGTCACTCTATTCTGGCCTTAACTACGGGACTCAGGGATTAGTCAGTGCTGCCTGTGGAGGCAATTACACATCCCAAAGAGCTGAGACCGTCTGGAAAATACTGGAGCAAATGGTGGAGACTAGCCGTTCACAAATCACTAGTAGAGCTTACACTGATTCCTTGAACACCTTTCAAGTCAAAGGAGGGAAGCAAACTGTCGCAGAAATAGCAGAGGATTTGATCCCCAACATGAACATCATTGCAGATAAATTAGAAGTTGTGGATCACATTCATAAACGGATGAACGACAACGACAATCGGATCTCCCAGTTTTCAAAGCAAATGGAGGAGCTAACTGAGAAGGTATCCAAGATAGGGATACCTACTGCACCTGCGGCCCCGATCTATCATGTGCATCATGTCCAAGAGCAGCCAGGGTCAGGACAACCGCAACCATGGGCTCAGGACAATCCTATGCCCAACCTTTCTAGCAGTCACCTCCACCAGCCGAGACAGTCGAAGAAGTCCCGCCTCTGACATTCGAGATAAACGGCATCTGGTACACACAGATAATACCCGACAGGGTAATACGCAGGACCGTCAACAATATCAATGTCCACCCACCTTCTACAATGCCGCATTTCCCACAGCTCCACAGCAGACTCAACACTCAAGGCAGCAACAACCATACAACCGTCAGAACCAACCTCAGCAACATCGTCAGCAATATCAAGCTCCAAATCAAGCATCTCAATCATCCAAACCTCCAGAAGAACCGGTGGATATCCAGAAACAAATGCTGGAGGAAATTCGCAGCTTCCGAAATGAACTGTACGATCTACGGGTAGATGTTAATCGTCTATCCCGTTGGAAGGATGAACAGACAACCCCAACCACAGCCATCCCCGCCCAAGTTCAAATTAACCACAATAGTTTGAACAAATATCAGTCATCTCAATACAATGGCCAGGTATACTATTCATATTTTTCCATATCTGAACATGAGATCCTTTCGTTTGACAATATCAATGTCATGTCACTCAGGAGCGGAAGGATCGTGGTCGTACCTAATCGGACAAGGGAAGCATATCATCAAGACTCGAAAGATCAACCGGAGTATGCTTCTGAGGATGAAGACGAAGGACACCCGAGGATTTCAGCTCAAGATAAAGGAAAGGCATCTATGGAAACCACAGAGGACCTTGAACCTCTAGTTGCTGCAAAAATACCTTTGTCACCATTTCAGCAATATGATTATTATCAAAAACATTATGATTGTAATAAGAACTCCAAATCCAATAAATATGCTCTTATTTATGATTCTGGTTCTCTTTCTCCTGTCTCAAATGCTTCCATTCCTTTCCCCCATGCTCTTAAAAAAGGAAAACAAAAGAAAAATATTCAGAGTGACCCAGTGATGGAAAAGTTCAGCCAGCAGAATATCACAGTGAAAATACCATTTGATCAGTATGTGGCCAGTAATCCAGCATTTCAGAAATATTTGAAAATGAAATGTACCCCCACCAGGACTCGTACAAAGAAAACAAATCAGTTTGTGGAGTCTCGCATTCTGACAGTGTCCACTACCAAATATGTCAGAAATCAATATTTACCAAGAAAGAAGAGGGATACGTGTGCTCATTATGTGGAAAGTCGCATTGGCGGCATTGCGTTCGCACGCACACTTCTCGATAATGGTTCTTCCATCAATCTTCTTCCCTTAGCCTTATATTAGGTCCTCTTCAGAAATCATTATCTTTACTCCAATTCGCTGACAATCTACTAAAAGACCTAAAGGAGAAGTGAAAAATATCATCATTACGGTCGAGGGTATGGAATACAAAGTGGACTTCACTGTCCTTGATATGGAGACCCCGAACTATTGGAAGGAATCACTAATCATTATGGGAAGACCATTCTTAAGAACCGCCAAGGCTGTATTCGATTACGACACCGGAATGATGAAATTCTGCTCCCTAGATGGAGAAGTGGATCTGGAGATGAAACAAACAAAGTGGCAAAGACCAGATTCCGAATCCACCACTGAAGACCGAAACATCCGAGTGTAATCTCATCAGCATTACTGGACCATGGGATCAACTGCTAGATCTTCAGATTGATATCACCACATCAGAAGAAGAAACATATAGTATGCGAGCTATTGCCAGACAAATCTGAACACCCGGATGTTTGTTATCTTGATGACACAGAAATCCTTTCGGTTTGTCAATTCCATCTTCTTTGGGAAAATCAAGAAAAATCGATGACGAGTCGGATGCGGCTTTGGCCGAATTACCATACTACTTCTGCGATCCGACTCACATTCCTTCAGGATTAGTGGCTAACATATCACAGAATGATCCACCGCCAACCAGCATAGAGCCGGACTTAAAAGACATTCAGCCACACTTGATTGATGATTTAGATTTGCCAGAGCTGAAATCTCTCCCTCCGACACTGAAGTATGCGTTTATCAGTGGACCCAAAGATAAATTCCCTGTGATTATTAGCTTATCATTAACTATGGGCAAGAATCTAGACTTCTAGAAGTCCTTGAGCGAAATCGAAAAGCCATCGGTTGGACTGTGTCGGATCTCGTAGGAATCAACCCTGCTCTCTGCTCGCACCAAATTTATGTTGAGGATAACGCAAGGCCTTCCTGTGAATTTCAGAGAAGATTAAACCCCAATCTTCGGGAAGTGGTTAAGAAAGAGATAGAGAAATGGTGCAAAGCAGGTTTTATATACCCCATTTCTGACTCCAAGTGGGTGGTCCCCCTTCATGTCGTTCCGAAGAAATCGGGAATCCAGATGGTCACCAACGAGGAGGGGGTAGAGATCGCGACCCGAGTACCCACGTCGTGGCGTGTCTGTGTCGATTACAGGCGCCTAAATGCTGCGACCAAGAAAGATTACTTTCCACTACCCTTCTATTTTCTTGGTGAGTACTCTAGCTACAATCAAGTAGCTATCGCTCCCGAGGATCAGGAAAAAATCACATCTACATGTCCCTTCGGTACCTACGCATTCAAGCGCATGCCATTCGGGCTTTGTAATGCCCCAGGCACATTTCAACGGTGCATGATTGCCGTTTTTACCGAAATGGTGGGTGATTTCCTGGAAGTATTCATGGATGACTTCTCGATCTATGGTGATTCATTTGATACATGTTTAGCACACTTGGACCGAGTCCTCAAGAGATGCAGGGAGGTTAATTTGGTACTCTTCTGGGAGAAGAGTCACTTTATGGTGACTGAGGGTATCATGTTGGGGCATGTCATCTCTAAAAAGGGAATGGAGGTCGACCCTACCAAGTTGGATGTGATCAAAAAACTTGAGCCACCAACCAACGTCAAGTCAGTGAGGTCTTTTATAGGGCATGTTAGATTTTATCGAAGGTTTATCCCTGATTTTTCAAAGATCGCCCATCCACTGACTGAGCTCTTAGGAAAAGACACCGAGTTTATTGTAAATCACGTGTCTTAAGGCCTTCGAGCTCCTGAAAAAGAAAATATGTGAATCGCCAATATTACAAGCTCCCGACTAGTCTGTTCCCTTTGAGATCATGTCTGATGCATCGGATTTCACTGTCGGAGCTGTGCTTGGACAAAGACAGGATGGAATCCCTTATGCGATTCACCATGTGGTCAAAGTATTGGATCCTGCACAGAAAAATTATACAGTGACTGAAAAGGAAATGCTCGCGGTTGTTTGGGCCCTTGAAAAATTCAAATCATACATATTGGGCTCCAAGATGACAATTTTCACTGATCATACGGCAATTAGATACCTCATGGATAAGAAATATGCCAAGGTACGGCTTTTGAGGTGGATCTTGTTAATCCAGGAATTTAATTTGGAAATCAAAGATAAACCTGTAATAAAGGATGTTGTTGCTGATCACCTTTCCCGAATTGAGAAAAATGATTATCCTGACACTGGACCTATTAAGGAGACTTTTCCAGACGAATCTGTTTGCGTTATTGATTCAACCCCGTGGTATTCCAACATCATGAACTATCTTGTCTCCATGAAGGTTCCCTTTGGTTGGACCAAGAGAATGATTGATAAACTGAAGTCGGATTCAAGAAAATACCATTGGGACGATCCTTTCCTTTTTTATGAAGGAGCAGATTGTGTCTGGAGAAAATGTATCCCTCAGGAAGAATACCAGAGTCTCCTCACACATTGTCATACTCTCGAGGCTGGAGGACACCATTTGAGAAATAGAACCGCGCACAAGGTACTCCAGTGTGGATTTTACTGGCAGGCCTTATTTCGTGATGCTAATGACTATGTACGGTCTTACCGATTTGCCAAAGAATGGGAGGGACTGTTGGTTATAGAGATGCAATGCCCATGCAACCAATGATTTTCTGTGATATATTCGATGCATGGGGGATTGATTTTATGAGTCCCTTTCCCAATAGCAATGGATTTGAGTACATCTTATTGGCAGTTGATTATTTGTCTATATGGGTAGAGGCTATTCCAACACGAACCGCAAACAGCAAAACCGTCTGTAAGTTTATCAAGGATAATATCATTGCAAGGTTCAGGATACCAAAAGTTTTGATTTCTGATGGAGGTAGCCACTTTGTGAATAGGGAAATGAGATCTTTGGCTAAAGAGTATAAATTTGAGCATCGAATAACCAACCCATATCATCCACAATCTAATGGCATGGCAGAGGTTTCTAATAGAGAGGTGAAGGGTATTCTTCAAAAGTTGGTTCGTCCAGATGGGAAGGATTGGTCAAAACTATTGGACCAGGTTCTGTTGGCCTATAGGACAGCTTATAAGACTCCACTCGGTACTTCACCTTTTAGGATGATCTATGGCAAGCCATGCCATCTACCTGCAGAGTTGATTCACAAATCTGAATGGGCGATCAAAAAGTTGAATTAGAGTTGTCACCTTGGGAAATTATGTCGAGACTTAAATTTGAATGAGTTACTTGAAATCCGAAACCGAGCATATGACAATAGTGTGATCTATAAGGACAAGGTCAAGAGATGGCATGATAGACACATTTGAGATAAAACCTTTGTCCCTGGGCAGAAAGTATGGTTGTTTAATGCTCAGTTAAAGATTTTTCATGGGAAACTGAAATCAAAATGGACGGGTCTCTATGTTGTCATTGATGTGCATACCAATAGAAGTGTGGATATTGCAGAACTCAAAGATGATGCACAACCTTTCTCAGTGAATGGACAATTGTTGAAGGCATATATAGAATCATCCCAAGAGCAAACAGTTCAAGTTGAGGTCATCTACTTTACACAGAGCAAAGACAGTGAAGATTTATCAGATCAATCCCACCATCCCTCCCGACCACATCGGTCTCCTTGTACAGCTTCTTCCTCTACTTAGGCCAAGGCCTAAGTATGGGGGGGACCAATGCCATATGTATATACCATTTTCCCGCATCACACTCTTTCTCTCGATCGATCCATCTCCACCTTTCTCTTATACTTCGGCTGACCAAAGCCTAAGTATGGGAGAACCGACACCTACCTGTATATACTCTCCTCATTTACACATCCTGACCGCCTCGTTTTGCGCTCTTCTTCTATACTTAGACTATTCACAGTCTATGTATAGGGGGGCGGACCATTGTATATTAAAATTTTACTCTCTTACGCTTAGCCTGAGCTATGTCTTCTTTACGCTTCTTGTGCTCTGAGAACACAACACTCGCTAAGTATAGGGGGGTATGTATATATACTTTGTATATATTTTAGCCATACCTCGTACTTTAGCGTAATTCTATATGTATTTACGGGGTGGGTAAGTAAAAAAATTTGCTACTAACACTGACTATGCCCAAAAATTTTTGAAAAAAAATGGCTTCTTATTCATTTTTGCATTAAAAAAAATCAATCAAAAATTCTCTTGAATAAAAAAATGTGTCTGCATTCCACACACATGCACTTCATCCAGCATCGCATTCATTTGCATCTGTGAAAAGTCATTGGGTTCTGAACCGAGTTATGAGCCGAAACCGAGAGTGGTCTGGACTTGACCTTAATCCACCTAATTTTCAGAGGAACTTCACCGAGAAAGAGGATTTTAGAAACTTCAGGTCGTTGACTTAATTCTTTAAAGTTCCACATGACAATGTGCAAAGTTTGACTTTTAGTGTCTAACCTGGTCTCTTCATTCTGGGTACAACTCTGGAATAAGGAATTTATTTGTACTCTCGCACTATGCACTTAGCTCAACTCAGACGAGATGTTGGAAGACTGTGTGAGTTTCTTTTCTGATAGCGTGGAAATCTAAAGATCGGAGTACGGGTCGAAATAAAGCTTCGGAAAAGGGATGGACGGCTGGGTACAATTTTTTCTAAGACCCCAAAAAATGTACGGAAACAAAATATTCTATATCCGTAGGGGCATAACAAGATCCAAGCAGAACCGCCAAAAATTCCAAATACAAAGAAGCATTCTACCAAATAAATATCTGACCGAAAAGGTCCAAGCTTCAAGAAACCTGCAGATCTTAGTGGAGACTCGGCTACACTGGCAATCTTCACAAGGAGAGGTGACTACACTGGTCATCCTCCAGTTCTTTTCTCATTCTTATAACTTCTCCCCCAATTCGATTGTGAACATAGCCCGACAGACCTTAGAAGGAAATACATGACTCCCCGAGGACGAGTTATTGAAGAGGAGATTTGCGCGATAGTCCGACATTCTGGGTGAGAAGAGCTAAAACCTTTCACACACATGAGTCGATTATTCAATGTTCATAGGGCATGCTTCGGGAAGAGGATTGATCTAAGATGACTTCTGAGTCGAACTGTAGCAATGATTTGTAGAACTTGAGGGCTGTTGATTTTGAAAGTCTCACAGAAGATCCGCCGTCACTCACCTCCGGTCGTGACAATCGTGCCCTCAGCGTGATCCGAGGTTTACTCCTTGTCGCAGCTCAGCCCTCCGCCGCTGCTTTGCTCCGGCCGCAGTTCGCCATCGAGCCCTACCTATCTTCCCAAGTATACTCTCTCTCTCTCTCTCTCTCTCTCTCTCTCTTCGCCGACCAGAGCCACGCCACCGCCTTCGCCAACAGCTTCGTCTTCAACCTCCATCAACATCGCAAATGCCAACGACAGCCGCAGAAGCCCTTCACCGGCCCTCTCCCGCCTTCTACACTGACAACCCACGACCGTTTGTCGGCCATCGTCTTCTCCGCCTCCCAACCACCACGGTCGACATCGACTACCTCCGCCTACGATATCTACGCGCAACATTCATCTTCATGCCACCACCGACGTCAACAGCTACACCGACGCGCCTCCAGCAACGCCTCGTTCATCTTCATCGCGTCACCAGAGTCACGCCACCGCCCCTCCAGGAGCTCTCCCCCACCTTGGTCGAGCAGCTCTGGAGACCCCTTCGCCCCTATGCCTTCCCGCCGACCCTCCACCGACTCGCCGAAGAACCACCGCACTGAAGCCTCTACCAGACGCGGGCTGCTCTGCAAGCCCCTCCGCCTCTCTTGAGCCGGCCGGGCACCAGCCCCGAGGCCCCCGCCTCACGTGCATAGCACGTGGCGGGGGAACTACGTCATCTTTCTTCAGCCCCCGGGTCACGTGCTCCGCTCGTGACCGCGTGGTAAATTGCATCAAACCCCCAGAGGTCCGCCCAATTACGCATCAGCCCCGTCGCCCAAGGGTCACGTGTCTCGCACGTGACCCCTTGGGAATTTTGCAGAATTTCCCTAGACTTCTCGGTATTTACATTTCCGTCCCTCCTTGGCAATTTTATTTATTTTATATTACATTTGTACCTCTGTGTTCCCCTGTGATTTTAGACCTATTCTCTACATTATTTTATTTATCAAAAATTGGCATTTTGTTCTACACTAAATTCTCTACATTTTGACATATTGTAGGTATTTTTGTAATCAGTGGTTAATTAATAAATAATTGTTTTGTGGAAATTTACATATTTTTCCCACTTTGTGCTCTGAAATTCATATTTGATTCACCGTTGCTCTAAAAATCCCCGAAAAATCCTATATTGTAGATTTAATTGTGCTTGACATTGTGTCCAAAAAGAATTGCATTTATGCATAGTTTGCCCTATAAAAATCATTTTGTATATTTCAGTATTTAATTTTAATAGGTATTAAATCTCACATTTTCGAGATTTAAGATTTTTCTGAGATCAATCATCTAGTGATAGATCTTAAATAATTTTGGTCCTCGAAAATAAGTAGGTTTAGTATTTATCATAATTAAATATTGAAATTCATTTTGTTTGTATTTAAAAATTCATAAAAAAATTCATGTTGCATCCAAAAATTCCAAAAAAAATTATAGTGCATTCATTTCATCATAATTTACATCATGGCCAAGTTTTGTATTTTTCGGACATCGTTTGAATGTAACTTTCATTTTAGTCCCTAAAATAGGCTAAAAATTGCATATTGCACCCTTTATTGCATTGAAAATTCAAAAAAAAAGACCGCCTCGAAAACCGTATACGAATTTTGATAGACACAACTCTAGGTTGTTCCTTTGCCTCCTTTAATCGACCTTGAGACTTGCCCCAGTAAAGTAAACATAAAACCACATTAATAAAATTGAAGAACATTTTGTGTGGTTATTTTTTTGACCGTTTCCGATTGCCACCTACAACGAACGACAAATAAAAACAACTCTTTAACAAGCGGATTTTCGGATTCGTCAACGACCTTCAAACTACTCCTTACTAAAGTCCATACTTCAGAAGCTAGTTCGACCATGCATGAATAATGGGTACTTGTTAGATCAAATTCTGTTGGCTTACCTGACTTCTTACAAGATTCAAATGGGTACTTCTCCTTTTTGACTTGGGTAGGGAAAGTCATGTCATTAGCTAGTATAAATTACAAAGAAATCAAAATAAGTAGTGAAAGAGTTGAATTTAAATATTAGAGGTCAAAGACATGAGGAGCTTTGATCTGAATGAATTGGTAGTGCAAAGTAGCATATGAGAGCTGTTCTATTTACAAGGATAGCGTCAACTCATGGCATGACAAGCACATCCTCGACAAGATAATGAGACATGCTAGAAGGTTTGGTTGTTCAATGTGAGGTTGAGGATTTTTTCTAGGCAAATTAAAGAGTAAGTTGGGTAGACCATACATTGTTAGAATGGTGCATGATGACGAAAACATAAGATATCTGAGTTGTCACCTAGTGTGGATCCATTCATAATCAGATGGTAAATTCTCAAGCATTGTATGGAGAGCACATATTACCTAACCTATGTGAAGGATATTACCTTTGCACAAGACCCTTGATGTCTGGTGTCAAGACTTTGAATCCTTTCACCATCTTAGGACCCAATTCCATTTGCCTTTTTTATTCCCTTTTGTATATCCCATTCTTCTACTCCATTCCACTATTTTGTATTCATAGTCATTCTTCCTTTTCTATTAAATTTATTTTTCATTATACTTAGGATGACTTGATCCTAATTATGGGAGAGACTAACTCAAGTTGCTCGAATTATTCATTTTATTTCTTGTTGATATCCTTTTTGTACTTAGGATATTCAGATCTTAAGTATATGGGGTGCTCAATGCCTCCAATCTTGTTTTCACGGATTCATTTGTTTTAACTATCTCCCTTATACTTAGGCCTTCTGAGACCTTAGTATGGGGGGACAATTTCCCCTTTTCCTTCGTTCTTTTACCTTATTTATGTCAGAATTCTATTCTCTATCTCTCTCATTTTCTTTCGATCTATGAGGATACTAATAATTCAACATGAGCATACATATTTCGATGATAACAAAATACTTATGCAAAGCTTCAAAAAAGCTAAGTCAAAAGGAAGGAAGAAAATGAACCAAGAAGAAGGGTTAGAATGAGGGAACAAGAAGAAAATGAGCTCAAATGAGCTTAAGTAAGGAACTCCAGCTTAAGTTCATGCTCAAGAAAGGAACTCAAGTGTAAGAAGAAGCGCAAGACATTTTAATCCTATTGAGTCTTATATATCGTAATTACCTTAGTATTGTAAAGAACCTCAAATAGCAACTACATCATGCATTCTTGACATGTTGACTTTGACCTTCACATCACAAAGTCAACTCGATCGATCAACTCTTATTGACTGAATGGTCAACTTTCAGACCTATCCCAATGATAACTTTTAATCGATTAAACTTTGTTGATTGATCGATCAACCTTGATCAATCCACCTTTGTCGACTGATCGATCAACTTTTTAACTTAATTAGTCAACTTTAAAATTCAAATATAGTGCCTATATAACTACTACTTTTGATCGATCAATCAACTTTGTTGCCCACTCTATAACCAAACTATACATGATGAATTAACTCCTAATCTTGTCGATCAACTTTTGTTCCTGATCGATCAATTGCCATTTCAGGGAGATTTTTCATTTCTATTTTATCTCAAATGGTTGTGGAGGATCTAGGCCTATAACTAGAACCCTAGGCCTCATTCTTCAACACATTGTAATACATTTATAAAATTTTCGCATAAACAGTTGTTATCATACGGTTGGGTTCCCTACCAAAGCAATCAAGATTAGTGGCACAAGCTAGTTGAGACAGGTTGAAAGCCCAAGTTAGGAGACTCTGGTCGTAAACGATACTTAAGAATGTTTCCACGTTAAATCCTGATGCACTTGCAGCTTGATTGTTTAGCTTTTGTAACGTTGGAATTGTTTGTAGTGTTTATTGTGGTTGCAGCAATACCTATCTGCCAAGTTTGATTCACACCCTCGGGAATCAACAGATAACTCAAATTAAGTAAAGATGGGTGCCATTTATATTTCATATATATTTTACATGTAACTCGTATTTTCATTATTTTTTAATATATAAAATAAATGCTAAAATCCCACTCAAGTTTTCTTAGTGAGTTATTAAAATCATAAAAGCTGCATATTTTCAAAATTCCATTAAAATTGGCATGTACAAAAAAATTAAAAATGTGTAAAGCCACTAAAATACATAAAAACATGGAAAAGTTCTTAATAGCCATAAAAAGATCAAAACTCAGGAAAAACCATCTCACAAAAGATTGCATTTGCATTTTATTATGCACTAGAATTTGGAAAAAATATTTATGGAAAGAGATTAGCTTTTGAAAGTCTAGAGCTAATTCAGAAAATGAGCTTGATCATGATCTTATTTCACTTTATTGCAGAAAAACTTCAGTACAAACTAGAATATAGAATATTGAGGTTGCATGACTGAATTTTTCGAATTCCATAGGAAAGTGTTCACACTACAAGTGGCTAAGTAGATTACCTTTTATTGTGAGTACGACTCTAAAGTAATGAACTACTCTGGACTTTTACATTTGACACTCATCCCAATCTAAACAAGGAGTATGAAGAATCAACTCAATCATAGCTTGGTACATGAAGGTCTACTTTATCATGCAGAGAGTAGATGATCGAGCCACGATAACTACAAAGATTGACACATCAATGGCGCACATGTCCATTAATCTTATTCTAACAAATTTTCCCTTGACCCTCTCTTATTTTCTCATCCTTTGCCCTACATCAACATCATCCATGTCCATCCAACATTTGGTTAAGCTTATTCTTGATCAATGTAATTTGATTTTTCACCTATCGAATTGATCACATTCACTTACCCAAACTTCTCAACCCAACTAATTTGAACGGGTGAGCGGAGATATATTATCCACTTAGGCCAATTTCAATCCTAAATCGAATAATCCAAACTTGTCCAATATCAACCATCATTCCTTGCACAGATATCGCAATGCACATTCTCAATAACTAACATAGATTCTTGATCAATCACTTGATTGAAATAGCTTCTAGGGCACCAATAATTAACGAAAATTTCTGCTTTGAATCATGGCATCATGGAATCCAAAAATGATGACTTATTTTTACTAGTTAGGGGGGAGGAGGGGGTTTCTTAAAGTGGAAGCCCACTTGCAACGGAATGGATCGCGCTGATCGATAGAAGCGTGCAACTTAAATTTATATAACCGAACTGTTACCGAATCATGCATGGTAATCAATGAGCAACAAAACCCATTCTAAAAAAGATCCATAAAATTCAATTCAACCGAGAGTTCCATTATTACAACAATATTAAGGGTATACTTGTAAAGGAAAACTGAATAATTTCACATCATGGCTCTCTGTTCCAGTGGGTATACAAATATCCATCATAAATCAAGTATTATCCATATCACACTGAATTCTTATTGAGTCCGATGCAGGAACTTGAGTACTTGGTCAAACTTTTTCTTCACCTGAAATAAATAAAAACATATTTGTATGAGCCTAATATCCAGTATGTATTGGGGTCTATGCATGAGAATTCTAACGATCTTTTAACCAGTTGAATTCCATGTACCGGAGTTTCCATGGAAAAACATCATTATGTGCCTAATTGTTCCCATGCATGTCTAAGTTCGAACCCTAGCATGTACTTTGACTTCTTTCATAACATGGATATACATGTGTAATATGCTCAATATATGCGACATACATTCTTCAATATTGTGGAGGCATATTTGATATGATTCATAACAAGTGTGTGTGTGTGTGTGTGTATTTTATCATATAAATCATTTTACATTTTAACCGCCATTACTTTGATGGTTTATATTTCTTAACCCAATTCTTGTACGACATGTAATGGTTTATTCTTTATTAAATCATTTCTTGTATATCATATAATGATTTATCTTCAACTAAATCATTTTCTTGCATAATATGTAATTGTTTACTTTTACTTGTAATGATTTATGTTTATAAATCATTTCTTACCTAGTTGTAATAGTTTACCATTATAAATCATTTATTTCAAATCTTGTAATGATTTATGTTTATAAATTATTTCCTTGCATACTTATAATGGTTTACCGTTATAAATCATTTATTTCATACCTTGTAATGATTTATCTTTATAAATC
The DNA here is from genome assembly GCA_037367405.1 of Ottelia alismoides. Taxonomy (NCBI): domain Eukaryota; kingdom Viridiplantae; phylum Streptophyta; class Magnoliopsida; order Alismatales; family Hydrocharitaceae; genus Ottelia; species Ottelia alismoides. The sequence continues at coordinate 797,911 of JAZKJV010009208.1, forward strand.
ATTCCTTACATACTTGTAATGATTTATCGTTATACACCATTTAATTTTCATGTACGTATCTTGTTTTACGTTTTCAACCGCTGGCACTTATGGTCCATGGCATGACGTGATAGTGTATCTACAACTGTAGAGGACTGAGCTTTGCCTCTATGGTTCCTTGCAAACATACGTCCATTGCAACGATAACATGACAATGTAGGTACAACTGTAGTGGACTTAGCTTTTGCCTCACTGGTTCCTTACAATCATATGCCCCTTGCATTGTGGCCCCTTGTGGCTAACATGACCCCTTGTGGTCATCAATGTGACTCTTATGAGTATGTGCCTTAAATTCTTGATATAAACTTTGGCGACTTAATTGCTTCGGTAATCATCCTTCGGGGTTATTATCTTTATAAATACATCATATTAGTGGTGTACAACCAATATAAAAATTTCTCAGTATTCTTGATAACAAGAGCGACTTTGTCAAGAACCATACATTTACTAACTTCATAACTAGGTATATCATGATACGTGGTTCTTATATATACCTTAGTGAATACCTATGCAGTTTTATAGTATGATATTTGTTACATAAATAACGTACAACTTGCACCTCAAAACATACCTCTTCTTAATGTATACCTCAATTATTTTAATAACAATGATTTGCATATCTATACCGGACAACAAGTATTAATTACGTGGGTAAGTTATTTATGAATAAAAAATATAGCATATGATATCACAATTGTCATATTATATGCCATTGTACATGGTATTATACACTAGTACTTTATATTATATGTCACATGATCTTAGTACGCTTCTTGCATGTTTGTAATGGGAAAACTCTATTTTTTTGTTTAATTAAGCTTGTGTATGAGGAAATACATGCATCTTAGCCAGGAAATTCTAAATCCACACATATTTTTCCTTGATCACAAATAAATATCTAAGAGTGGATATACGACATAATCATTTCAAAATATAAAGTATCCTTTAATTACCTTGAGCGATGGTGGAATTTAGTCCATAGGGATGCAGTTTCCCATCTTCTATAATTATATTTTTTTAATAATAATGATCTTACTAAGATGGTACCATAGAGCGTATTAAGTAACTTTTGAGTCCTCCCAAATAAGATTATTATGAGTGTGTGCAATCCTATGAATCCATCACATAGATTTGGAAATCGAATCAATATACATGAATGTTAACCTAAGATCCAACATATACCTCTATAGATTTGTATCTTGAACTTGATTTTTATTTATATGTAATATTAAACCGATACATACCTCATGTCCGTCGCTTAACTCTCCCTGACGTGGTCATCGTGCCTTTTCCGGACACGGATCCACGTTCTCTTCCTCTTTGGATTCGATACTGCCTTCTCCTACGACGAAGAGGGAATCCCAATAAAATCTCTCTCTCTCTCTCTCTCAAATTGTAGCGGAGAAAGTGATGTGAGGGATGGTGATCCTTGGGTTTTTAAGATTAGCAATGAAGGGGATCTAATGACTACTAATGAGTAAAAATGAATGGAATATTAAATCACATTGAATTGGGCAATGGAATAGGAAATAATGGCATTGTTATTGAGATTTTTAAAAGAAAAACCTAGCCGTTACATCACTGCTTCTACCACTAGACCATTAGAGAGGTTCTCAAGGATGATGGTTTATCAACTGAACAACAACTAATGGAATCCAAAAATGATGACTTTTTTAACTAGTTAAGGGGGTACAACAACTAATTGATAGCTCGGAAAATATGAGGCTAAATTTTTATTTTTATTTTTGTAAATTACAATCAGATACCTAAGTCTTGTTTGGTTGCTGGGTTGGATTGGGTTAGGTTGGATTATCCCTGCGAATAGTAAACTGTGAGGAGGATTGAGAATGTTGGAAGAAGGGATACACTGGTGTATCCCAACCCAACCCACCAACCAAACATGGCCCAAGTGAGGGTAAAAGGGTATTTAAAGAAACATAACGATGTGAGACATGGATTTTGATATTATAACGTTCACCCAAGGTCCTTTTAATTTTCATGAAAATGATAGATCTAACAGATATGATCTATCGTACTTCAAAGTTTTAATAAACAATGTACGATTAACTATACATCGTTGTTGATTCTATTATCATGTACATAATTGATAATAATAATAATAAGAACGAATAAAAACTAATGTCATGTAATCAATTTCTAACTATAAAAAATGGGATATTTATACAGATAATCCTGAGTAATTTCGTGATTACAATCATAACCCTGTATAGTCGTGAATTACAAGAGAAATTCCGGATAGTCATTCTGTCTCACACCTATAATCCTCCATTAATTTTCCCGTTAATCCAACGATTTCTTGGGTTAATCTAACACATGGTCTAATCCAACGGCTATTAAAAAATTCAAAAAAATAAAAAAGCGTCTAACCCTTCCCCTTTCCTCCCTCTCGCCCCTCCACCTATGCCCTCCTCCCGATCACGCCACCCCTGCCGACCGCCTCCCCCTCCCCTTCTTCCTTCCCCAGCTTGCCCCCTCCGCTTTTTCCTCCTCCAAATCATGCCACCTCCGATGACCGCCTCCCTCTTTCTTTCTCCCTCCTCTAGCTCTCCCCCTTTCCTTCTTCCTCCTCTATCTCGTCCCACCCGCAAACCTAGAGGCTTCAGTTGGGATCGGGGGCGTCGTTCCTAGTGGGGTTGCTCTCCCTCCCCTCCCCTCCCTCCCCCCCCCCCCCCCTCCTCGTGGTCCTCGGCGTCGTCGCCCTCCCTTGCACCCATCTCCGACTTCCTCGTCGCTGCCGCCACCCTCGGCTTCTCCGACCGCGTCTTCTTCAACATCAACCTCGAGTCTCTTGACGTTCCCCTCCAATACTCCCTCCATGTCGAGCAGTTTCTCGTCGCCCACTCTGCCCTCCACACCAAGCCACACCTCCTCTTCCTTGTCATCTCCCACTTCTCCCGCGACCACTGCTGACCAGTTCCTCCAGGATCTCCATCATTGCGACGACCCCACGGCCTCTAAATTCTCGTCACCTTCAACTCCAATCCTTCCTTCTGCCCCGTCTCCTCCCTCCTCCCCTTCCCCTTTAGCCCCACATTCTCCTCCCCGATCACTAGGGTCGGCTATCAAGCCTAACGACCTGAGCTAGTTCCTAGCTTGGACTCGAGCTCGAGCCCCTTATCGAGCTGGATCAGGCTCGATAATGCTCGAGCCAAGCCCCTTATTGAGCTCGAGCTTCTTATTGAGCCTAGTCTGGGCTTGATCTCAAGTCAGACTCGTTAAGAAAATGAATACTTTTTGGTGGAAAGTGTTTTGCACAGGTTCGAACCTATAACCTACTCTATAAAGGTTGTGTTCCTTACCAATGGACCATTATCCAAGTTGTATACAAATGCTTAATTATAATATATATTGTAACATTTTATCTGCTTATAAAATTACTAATTTTCTAATACGTTGGCGTGAAAGGAATTTTAGTGAAGAGAAAATTGTAAAAGTCTAATTTTATTTTATTTATATTATATATAAATATATAAATATTATATGTATATATTCCTTATCGAGCTCCTTATTGAGTTATCGAGTCGAGCGAGGCTCGGCTCAGGCTCAGCTCGTTAAGCTATCGAGCACAAAAAACTTACTCGGGCTTGGCTCAATAGCCTAATGAGTCAGGATCATGAGCCCATATCTAGCCAAGCCTGAGCCTGGCTCATCGAGCCATGACTCAATAGCCAACCCTACTGATCACGACCCCTCCTTGTCCTCTCTCGTCGCACCCTCTCCGCCTGGACCATCCTGATCCCACTAATCGGGAACTCACTGACATCGTATTGGAGACTGCAAAACAGTCTAATGCGCCGTACAACGACACCCCCGATTTCGACTTCGACTCCAACATTGAGTTCGACTTCCTCCTCCAGTTCATGACAGGAAGAGGTGCTAGAGGAGGAACGAGAGAGGGAGGTTGGAAGGTGGTTGATGATGGGGGAGGCAGCGCTGGAGCAGGACGGAGAGGAAGAGGCGGTCGACGAGAGTGGTTTGGGAGCTGGGATGGTCTCATTTGTAAATAATGGATAGGAAATTTAAATTATTGGACAGATTCTGTCATAATTAACAGAATATTTGGTGGAAGTTAATATTGGATTATGGATGTAAGAGTTAAACACTATTAAGAGCCATGTGTATAATTCATGATTACTCAAGGTTATAATTGCAATTACAAAATTAAGTATGGCTGTAAACATCTCTAAGAAATAAAACTCCTCGTATAGTGGTAGAAGCATTGACTTCTACTTTAAAATATCAATGTTCGAATCATACTAGTAAAAAAATTCCCTAAGAAATTGAATTATATAGACATTATTCGTAAGGTCGATTTTATCATTTTCACGGAAATACAGAATGCAGTTGAAGTATTATAATGGTGAAATCCATGTCAAAGTACTATGTTTTCAAGTAAGACACTTTTTGACATCTGTCTCATTTTTTATATCATTTTCTATAATTTTTGTTAGTTATATATACTAAGTTAAGAATCTCAGACACAATTACAGAATCTCAGACACAATTAAGGTAACCACCAAACCAAGAAAATATCACCACGGAGCACAGCCAATCAGCAAGTCTCCTATTAGTGCGTGACGAAGACAGACCAATGGGTATCTTCCACGTCATCCGCTTCCGTAACAGACGTGTACCACCTCCACTCCATCCGTCTGTTCCAAAAATAGACCCGCGGGGCACCACATGCCCTAAACTAAGATATTTTACTCGAGTCATCCAAGTAGCCTTTCTATTAATACAATCAAATACGCCACAAGAATGCCGATATGGTGCTTTCATTTCCCTGGAAATTAGTGATTAGGTTGCGAAAAAGATCTCACAACCACGCATGGAACAGGACAAATAAATTTATGGTTCTGCTATAGAAGGACATGCCAACTGCGATTTCCTGATAGTTATCCATGGGGGAAACAGTCATGCTTCGTTGGATGCAGAGAGAGGGAGGGAGAGGAGGAAGGTCTTTCACTCTCTCGGCGTGGCTGTACCAAATGTTGCAGCCAAATAAGCATGATTGATCCCAATTCTGCTAATTAACCAAAACATATGAATAATTAATATATCGCCTTAATGTAATGGGAAATGGGAGATAAAATGATATACGAAGAAAAAAAAGTCCAAAAAAATAGTTGAAGGGCCACGTCCGCCGAACTGGAAGGAGAAATGTTTGACTGGGAGATCAATAAATAATTTAAAATAAAGAGATACGCGTCCAGTCTATTGTGTAAATTTCCATGGACTTTCAATAAAACGTAAAACAAGAAAATTTACACATATACCCTCAGAAAATGTATACCCCTGTCAATTAAGGAAAGTACGCACGGTCTTCTCCTTTCGCATCCAGTGGGATGAGTCATAATTCAAAGTAGCGTCATTTTCGACCACTTCATAATTATTAGATCTCACATATCAATACGATACAATACAACTCACCAACACAATTAATATCATTAAAATCACGGAAGATTCTATCGACGATATATCGATAATATATCGATACCATGACGAGATCGATATGAGTATCAATATGGCGATATTTTCTTCTTTTCAGACATTTCTTTCACAAAAGAGCATCGATATGCCGAGATATCGTCAAGATATCGAATCAACATGATATTGAAACGATATCGAAATCGATGTGATCTTTCATGATTAAAACCCACAAAAGGGATCCCAATTTCGAAACGGAATACAACATTAACCGATCGCATCATCCCTAATTTATTACTATACAATATAGGGGTTTTATATCATATGCCCATACACTTTTTATAGTTGCGACCCCCGCAATCTTGTCGACTCTTCACCGCAACCAATGTTTTAAAAATCAGACCAGACATGGAACCGATAAGTCTTCGATTTGGTCCAACCAGGTCAGACTGTCAGGCCAAATTGGTCGAACCGGTGATGTTGTCAGCATGATGTAATCATTCCTATCGATTCGGAAAAATTGGACCGAGCTTAATTTACTGGCCCGACTGGTCGAACCGATTTTTTGAACCCATAAAATCAAATACATATATGTAAATATGTATTTATATATCAATGAAATAATCGATTAAAATGTCAAATATTTCAATAGAATAACATGATTGTCTATTTCGAGTTAAACTCTACAAGTTTTAGTCACATTTTCTAGCATTATATATGAATATAATATTATAATAATTTATTTATAGTTGCTTCTAAAAATTTACTCAAGAAAGTAGTGGCACAAGTTATATTCCAAAAACGAGAGGGATATAACTGAAATTGTAGAAGTTACGAAGGGCACAAGTGATAAAAACCCTATTATTTCATTATTTAAACCTTTATTTTTTGAAAATATACTAAACCATCAAACCGGGTCAATTCAGATTAACCCGGCCCAATCACCTGGGTCAACCTGATTTTTTATTTCCTTTTTTAAAAATAATTACATAAAATCGATCGAACTGATCGAGTCGAGGTTGGTTCCCGATCCAACCGGTCCGACCGTCCGATCCGGTCCGGTTTTTTAAACGCTGACCGCAACCCTTAAAAGATTATATAGATACGAAGATTATAAGGGTTATGGAGCAATTAACCTCTGTTACAGGGATATAGCCCCCCATTTCAACAAGATTACAAAGAAACTATTGGGAGACGAGCAACAAGCTGCGCCGCCAATCCCTTTTGGATGGCAAATCCAATTCTTCGGAACACAAATCCATAGATCTGGGAACCGTAACATTACTATGTATAATTTTCTGGACCCTTTTAAGGAGCTCTACAGCTTCAGATGCAAAGGACCCAAAGGTATCAAACCCGAAAAGGATGAAGACATATTTGTCAATACAAGCCTTCTCATAGGGATAATGATGTAAAAAGCCCTATAATATATATCCAACAATCAAATACCGCATTTCTTGGATCGAAAGAAAAGCGGAGGGCATTTGCGGAATTTCACCCTCGTTCCCTTCCCGGAAGCAGACAAATCAAAGCTCCCTCCTTTACCACTAACGCCGTCACCATTTCTCCCCCTTTTTTCTTGCTTTCCGTCGCACTCTCTGAGTCCTCGATGATATAAATCGGAGGATCATCAGTCGCAATTTTATTTTAGTCGAAGAGGGAAAACATCGAGCTTCTCGCAGCAAAGATCGGATCTTTTGAACGGATTGCCGGGACGGGGGATAAGAACCCACCTGGGATTAGTGATAAAGACCCGATCTTGGCGGCGTGCTCTTTCGGACTTCGGCGTTTGGCAATCCGATTTCCCCTTCCGGTGAGAATCAAATTTGTTGTCGCGTTTCGTTGATGACCTGGTGCGAGATATGACCTGCATTGTTCTTGTTTAGATCGAAGTGGGTGCTTTTTTTATCCTTCCTTTTTCACCTTTTTTGATATGTTGTGGTTTTGATTTGTGTTGCGTTCATGGCTTTCAGGGAATCCGGGAGAGTCTAGGGTTTGTCCGTCTTGTTTCTGTCAGAAAGATCCGATCTTTGCGATTCCGGACGTTGGTGTTTCGATCTTGTTGTTTGTGAGGTTGATCTGTTTGTGAGATTTGGGCACCGGTACGGTCTTCTTGGTTGTTCCATTAAGAGGTCGAAGAACAGATCTTTGAATGGGTGGATTTAAAGGCTTGAAGTGATCTGTGGTGTTTCTGTATCGATTGTTCTGGTTTTGAAGCCAAAATCTTTGTGCCAGTACTTGGAAGGAGATCCTCCATCAGGGGAGAGAGAGGAGAGTAATGGCTTCTGCAGGGATCGCCGTCAGCAACATCGGAGATGAGCGTGCTCTCTCCCCGATCCGTTTCGATGGCTCGAGGAACCCTCATTGCCTGCCGGAATCCATCTTGATCTACCTCTCTGTTTCGGGCTCTCCCGTGATCCCGATGCACATCCTCGAGAGCGAATCGATTGCCTCCGTGAAGCTCAGGATACAGGCCTGCAAGGGCTTTGTGGTTAAGAAGCAGAAGCTGGTATTCGACGGTCGAGCTTTGGCACGTAATGACTGCCTCGTGAGGGATTACGGTGTTGGAGATGGGAACATGCTTCACCTTGTTCTGAGATTGTCCAATCTCAGGGCTATCTCTGTCAGGACGACGTGTGGGAAGACACTGGAATTCGAGGTTGACAAGAGCCGCAATGTGGGCTATGTCAAGAAGCAGATCGCGGAGAGAGGGAAAGACTTGGGGAACCTCAGTGATCAGAAATTGCTTTGCGACGATGAGGAGCTCGAGGATCAGCGGTTAATCGACGACATCAGACAGAAGGATGATGCTGTAATTCACTTGCTCATTGCAAAGACTGTGAAGGTCAGAACTAAGCCTGTCGAGAAGGACTTCGAGCTATCGGTAGTGGCGCCAATTCTGGATGAAAAGGCGGCTCTCGAGGAGCTCCGGACAAGGGAGTGGGGATCGACTAACAGGGACTTCTGGTTGGAACCTATTGTTGGAAATCCAAAAGTTGTGCTGTCCCCATTGATCAAGAATCTGGTGAATGCAGCGTTCGCCGGATTGGATAAAGGAAACCCACCTGTTCGATCTGCTGAGGGATCTGGAGGAGCGTACTTCTTGTCCGATGTGTCGGGGAGTAAGTATATCGCGGTTTTTAAGCCTATGGATGAGGAGCCATTGGCTGTGAACAACCCGCAGGGTCTACCTCTGTCATCGGATGGTGAAGGATTGAAACGAGGGACGCGCGTGGGAGAAGGTGCTCTCAGGGAAGTTGCGGCTTATATATTAGATCATCCGCTAAGTGGGCGGCGTTCATTTTTGAACGATGAGATCGGTTTTTCCGGTGTGCCTCCCACTGCGATGATTCGCTGCTTGCATCAATCATTCAATCATCCTGGAGGCTATGAGCATTCTACCAAGAATTTCAAGATTGGTTCTTTGCAGATGTTTATGAACAACCATGGGAGTTGCGAGGACATGGGGCCACAATCCTTCCCAGTCGAGGAGGTTCATAAGATCTCCGTCCTGGACTTGCGCTTGGCCAACACTGATCGCCATGGCGGGAACATCCTCTTTTGCAATACTGGGGAAGACGGGAAGATCGTTCTTATTCCGATCGACCATGGATACTGCTTACCCGAGAATGTGAGTTCTTTTGATCTTCGATTCCTCTTTAGGACGTCTCTAATTTATGTGATTTCATGGTAATTAAGCTATTTCATTTCCCAGATGATAGTTTGTAGCATTCTCGTTTCGATATTGATCTGTAACATCTAAGATGCTACATTTATGTCACGTAATTGTGCAAAAGGCTGAGTGTAGTTGTTGTTCTCTCAATTTCTTTACAGTTCGAGGATTGCACGTTCGAGTGGCTCTACTGGCCCCAAGCTCGTGTGCCTTACAACTCCGCAGCTGTCGACTACATAAAATCGCTGGATGCTGAGCAGGACATAGCTCTGCTGAAGTTTCATGGGTGGAACCTGTCCACTAGCTGTGCTCGTACTCTTCGCATCTCGACCATGCTCTTGAAGAAGGGGGTGGCACGAGGACTGACACCATATAGCATTGGGAAGATCCTGTGCAGAGAAACCATCAAGAAGAAGTCCGTGATCGAGGAGATCATCCACGAGGCGGAGGAAGCGGTGCTCCCTGGCAGTAGTGAGGCCGCATTTATGGAAGCGGTATCGGAGATCATGGACCGCCGACTTGATGGACAGACCAATTAGACGGTAAAAGTGTTGCATATTTTGTACATAGATGTGTCGTGTCTCGATGGCCAGAAAATAGAAGGTGATTCCGTGCGAACGCTGGATCTTTTCTCGCTCCATCTTCTATGTTAATATCCCGGAAGACGAACCACTGACTGAGAGATGTGGTTTATGCTTTTCTTCTACTATTGCAGCTCTTCTTGTTCTTTTTATCGTCCAAGCGTGCTGCGACTTTACGCGGTATTATGCAAAAGGAAAAAAAAGAGAAAGAAAACTTATATGTGTGATCTAGATGCTTATGAATTCGATTCTGTTGTTAGCATGACCTGCATCATGCAGATTTGGCTTCAGTTGTGTTTGCGATGGCTCATCGTTTATGTTAATTTTAAGCACCTCTGATCGATCTGTTTCCTAAATGTGTGCAGTTGTTCAGAACTAGTTAGGGGGATCATGAGCAGGTTGGTCAGTTTACTTTGGAGTTTTGAGCTGAATTGCCTCTGTTCTCTGCCTCTACATAAGTATCCATGTTGGCTCTCATAAAATTTTTTGCAAAATCATATTGGTTGCTTGATATAGGTGCCTCTACTCTCCTATGAGGAGAACAAACTCTCAATGTTTTATTTGTTCCTGAGTTTCCTATCAACCTAATATATGTCAGTCAAATTTGCTAGGAACTTAGTTGTCGAGTTATATTTGATGTGATTTCTTGTATTTTCCAGGACATATTAACTGGGAGGATGATCCATTTTAGTTTTTCATTTTATTTTGTTTAAGTGATTAAGATAGTTACATTATTGGTCCAAATTTTGAACTATGTTTCCCTCTTAAATTTCTCCATTTAACTTACCCCTTCATCTTTTGGTTATGAACCAAAGGTTAAACACATTCCTCATCCGTCCTCCTCTTGACTACAAAAAGCCAACTCTCATCCCATCCATCCACAACCATAACCATCCTCTAGCCCCCTCTCCGACGAGGTGGATGACACATTGAGTCCCTACAGTAGAGCAACGATGAGGAGAGCGATGCAAGGCGTGATGTGTGATCACATGTAACAATCTTAAAAATAGCCTCACATTGGAAACTCACAAAGTGTGAGAGGGTTGTAATGCAGCTAAAAGGCCTTCCTTGGTGGAAGGATGGAGGGTTATGCCCTAACAACTTGGGCTTAAGTATTTTGGGTGGTTGTCGACGATTTATTGTGATGGTCAATTTTTCTCGATAATGGTTCGAGGACCTACATCCAGAATGTTACAAATGGTATCAAAGTGGGTTTCTTCTGATAGTGGAAATGGCTACTTGAGAGGCGAAACCACCCCTATAAAGAGATAGGATGAAAAGACTATACAGAGCGTGTAACTGCCACTATTCAGTTGGAATAACTGATGGGTCATATCACAATGAGGAAGGTACGAATATAAGTGAGGGGGATTGCAACAACCCAAATACAACCACATTGGAAACTCACAAAGCGTAAGAGTGGATTATAATTGGTGGAGCTTAATACTTGACAACTTGATCTTAAGCATTTTGGGTGGTTGTAAACGATTCCATTGGACCTTGAACCGAACAAATTGTCTGGACCAATTTTCCTCGATAAAGATTTTGGGACCTTAGCCGGAGACATTACAGTGGTGACTGCACACTCCGGGTAACATTTTCTTCTCATCTCTTTGTAGGGGTAACTCGACCTCTCGGATAGTCTTTTCCACTATAAAATGGACATTGGCTCCAATATCACCGTTATCGAGGAAAATTAACCTTGTAACTAGTTGAGTTCGAGTCCAAATGGACATGTTGGCAACCATCCAAAATGTTTAAACTCAAGTTGTCAAGAAGTAATCTCGCTTATAAGACACTTTCACGTTTAGTAAATTTTCAATGTGGAAATATATTCGGGTTGTCACACCACCTCCACGTAGCAATCCCATCAAGCAACCTGGAGTTCCACCTGAACAAACAGTCACCGCAATAGCTGCTGAATCTTCTACGGGTACATGAACAACTGTGTGGACTGCTAAACCTGCTAGACGGTTGTCAAGCTTCCCGGAGCCACGCTGACGGGATCGGGAGCTATTTCCTTCATCCACAAGTGAACTCATTCGCCGTCTCTGTTTATGTTCTTTTCTTGTTCTTCATTTGCTTATTTTTAATTTGATGTCGTTTTAAAAGAAGAAGAAGAACAAAATCATTTCCCCACCACCATTGTCCCACCACCCAACAACCTTCCCTCAACACCACGATACCACCTTCTTCTCCATCACTTCTCCGCCATCTTCCTTGCAACCTCCCACCTTCAATCGGACCTTCTGAATGAAGCCGAGTCCTCTTCCCCTGCCATAAGAGGAGAACCCATTCCCCTCACCATATTTCAGGACGGATTCCACCGCGAATGGAGTCCGAGTCCTGATATTTGCAGGTCCGCAGGATGGAGGAGATCAACCGGACATCGTGGGAGCCAGCCATCAAGGACCACAGAGGAGGAAGGTGGAGCCATTCTCTGTTCCAAACATCCCCCGCGTGGACTTTCATGTTGGACATCCAGAGACCTTTGCCATGGATTGACCGACCCACTTTGGGACAATCCAGGCCGTCCAATTCCACAAAAGAAAGAGGGCACGCCATATTTCATCTCCAGCCCACATGGGATGGGGTAAATTTGAGGGGTGTCATGCCCCCATTTCTCTCTTGAACTTTGGTCCTTCACTTCCTCGTTTTTTAAGACAATTTAATTTCGTGAACTCCTATTTTAGTTACCTTTCATGCATGCCAATTGCTCCCCATTCTAGTCATAGCTTTTAATGCATTTTTTTTGTGCAATCTAATATGTGATGATGCACCTATTATCAAAGTGAGTTTTTTTGGGACATTTTTATTCGTTGGAAACAATTGCCCATTCCTTGCTTATATTTGCACATTGAATCATAACAAGTTTTTCGCCATTACTATATACTAAAGAGGGGATTCCGACCTCTTTTCAATTAGTTCTTGTACCAAAAATTACCCATATTACCATTCTTGATTCGTCTTCCGATAAATTCTCGAGTAAAATACCTGAAATGACCCCTGTCCTTTAACATATGTTTTTACCAAAAAGCTGAGGAGATTCTAATGTTCTGCATATGTCGCATGTTCACGGATCCTTCTTCGTTATTTCTCTCCGATGCTTCTCTTCTCAGCTTTTCCAACCCGTCCTCGTAACTTAGGGTCTGTTTGGTTGCTGGGTTGGACTGGGTTTGGTTGAAGTACCCATGTGCATCCAACTATCTCTAGGTGCACAATGTTTATACTTTTGTTATCTTTATCTGTAGCTATTTCTGGATGTTGCTGGAATTCTTTTTATGTATCGGATAATATATTATATTGCATGATTTAATGCTATGCCATAAGCAGAGACTTGAGATACAACGGTTGAATAATTTATTCTGTATCTGTATCTCTCCAGATATCTGAATGTTGAGGCAACTTTTTCCTTATCATGTATCGTGGGAAGAAAGTATGATTCAATGATTTAATAGTAGGCCACAAGCAGGGAGTTGACATACAACCATTTAATTATCTATGCTCAAGTTGGGTTTTTAAGAATCATTCCATGCATCTAAATTATTGACGAATGAACATGATTTAGGAATAATATTGTAGAAGAAAAAACACTCGACAAAAGCAAAGGCTGCTTACAATGTAGACACTTCCAGCAACTCAATATCATAGTAATTGTGACATTGTTCGATACATAATAGAATGGTGTCAATCCTAATTTCGTACAAAAATAATGCATTCATCGTAATGCTCCCACGACGGAACATATTTATCCTTTTTGGGCAACATGTAAACCAACTCGATTCATCCGCACATGCCAATAAATCAGAGCTACTTACTTGTATACAAAATCACCCCCCTCGTCAATCCCAGTTCGATCTTCGGTTTTGGCCAAGAAATCCTTTTCGACCTTGTGAAATAGGCACCCATTGTAATACTTCATTCTGCATCAAAGTATAACAACCAACAGATTTAAGATTCATGGTACATGCACAACTCACCTTATTCCAAATAAAAATCATCTTCCAAACCCAAGCTCCGACTTAGGGTTCAAATCGAATAAGAGAAGGGGAGGAGAGATGGAGGAAATGATGACGGACTTGCAAAGCTTGAGAAAGTTCTTGGAGGTGAGGGGGCATCGATCAGTGTTGATATCGAACACAATGTCCCTTAAACTCATCACAATCAGCACCGACATCTTCCGCGATTGGCGTTCGACACGGTACTTGAGGTGGAGGGAGAGAAGACCTCCGCCTTTAGTAGCAGCAGAAGAAGTGCTCTTCTGCAGCCGATGCCGTGTAGTTCACACGCAATCGTCGAAGGGAAAGCAAGCTCTCACCGGAAGTTGAAGGCGATGAGACGGGGTATCGATGGCGCAGGGAGAGAGCTAAATCCTGTCGAGTGTTGGGGCTAGGGCTGGGGAGGGCCGAGGAGGGAGGAGCGACGCCGACGGAATCGTTGGGAGGGAGGGGAAGGAACTTGGGGAGGGAGGGGCAGCATCGATAGGGGTGGGAGGCGTGTGTAGGATGGCCGAACAGGCAAACACGAACAGTAGGTTAGGAACTTAGGGTTATGAAAAGAGGGGGTGGACCTGGTCGGATCGGGCTCATGGGTCGGGCTTGTCTTCAGGCCTAATATCAGGTCAGTCCGTGGGCTTCGGGTTCGGGTATGCTTAAGCCCGAGTCCGGTCCGATTTGATAAATGGGCTAAAATAGTGACCCAGGCCTGCCCATTTAGAATGTGGGCTTGCCCTGGCCCATGCTCCACCCTATGCTCAACGTTATAAATAAGCAAAGTCTATTATGCATAAAAAGTTGGGAAACATATATGAATGCTGTATAATTGTGCATGTGATCTTATGCGTGGTGGGGATCTGAGCACCATTAACTTGAGAATGTTATCAATTTTTTTGTTTCCATGTCTGTAGCTATAAAAAAACTGCCCAACTCTGTCTTTGAGTCTCTCAATCAAGTCAATTAAAAAAATACCATTAGTAAAAATTATAAATTAATATGAATTACCATAAATAAATGTTATAGATATATGATGCTTACGATTTAACTTTAAAAAATGGAACTATAATAAGGAATACTTTGAGTATTAGACGAAACATTTAGCACATAATCGTCGTTCTTATATCCCCCATTAGAAAGAAATCTGAAGTTCAATATGAATGCAACAAATCAATTTTAATTTTGAAGTGAATAATTATTATAATTATATACTTAGCAATAACTATTAAAATTTTATTTTTACTTTTAATATGACAATTTTGTTGCGGTGACCATTGCCCACTTGCTATACAAAACACAAAGTCTATGTTATACATATATGCTATTTTACCTATTTACATCTTTGTTGATGCTACCATTATGCACTACATTATATATTTTTTAAGCTTAACTCCTACCGTTGAGAAAACATTGGCTGAAACATTCTCAAGGAGGAAAAGAAGCACAAAACTTCAAAATTAATAAAATATTCAATTTTTTTAGAGCAACAAAAATTAACTATAAACCACAAATGCAATAGAAATTAGTAAAAATATAAATAAATGTAAGTTATGATAAATTGATGTTATAGATGTATGATGTTAACAATTTAGCTTTTAAAAATGGAACTATAATAAAAAATACTTTGAGTATTAGATGAAACATTTAGTACATAATCATCATCCTTATATCCCCATCATAAAGAAATCCGATGTTCAATGTAAATGCAAAGAATCGATGTTAATTTTGAAGTGAATAATTACTATAATATATACCAGTAAAAGATGATGACTATTACTTTCTATATTCGTTTACCCATGCTTTATCACGGGTTCCACTCGAGTTTATATTATTGCCAAGTCAATTTTGCGAAATATTGATATTTGCACCCTTTATTAATTGTGAAAGTTGATGTACTTGTGGGATTTTTTATTGAGCTTGTATTGCATCATCTTTGAAAATTTAAAATACCCATGAGTAGAATCTCATTTTCACGCACATTTAATATCTTTATTTTTTACTCGCATGTGTATTTTATTGAAAAAATCGTAAAAGTTTTGTTCTACATTATATTCATTATTTATTTCTATTTTAATAAAAAATTCCAAAAAAGATAAACATATTTCAAAATTTAGAAAACTCATAAACATCTTCTGGTTTCATAACACCAATCCCATTTTTTATATGTTTATTCCTCTTTACATTTTAAAAATATTCATAGGTGATTTAGGACCATTATATTTATTCCCATATATTCCCTTCATTGATTTCTATTTAATTCATTTGTATTTAATTCTGTATTTTATAAAATATTTTGAAAATATAGAAATCCCAAAAATTACCCAAAAGGCACCTTTTCAAATTTAAAAACCCAAAAATATTTTCTCATTATCTTTCTGCCAATTTAATATCAAATTAAAATATCTTAGAAATATAGAAACCCTACAAAATTTTAAAAGTGTCCTTTTAAAATTTAAAAAATAAAAATATTTGCCCATTATAGTTCTCCTATTTAATATCAAATTATCCTATGAAAAACCATAAAAATTTAAAACCTACAATCTTTTACAAAATTTTACAAAATTTTAAAATAAAAATTTAATATCAAATTATCCTATGAAAAAATCATAAAAATTTAAAACCTACAATCTTTTACAAAAATTTTAAAACATTTTTTAAAATTAATTAAAATAAAAACTATCAAAACAAAATATGACAATATAAGACACAAATTAAAAGTAAAAAAGACTTCAAAAAATTCTCAAAACAAATGAATTGAGACATATCACACATACACTTACTCAACATGAGTTAGTACATCTCACACCACTAGGTATCATAACAAGTTGCTTTCTTGAGTTTGATCCTGCACTTGATTAGGTAAAATAAACATCCCTTACACTCTCATTGCACATTATATTTTGTCATTGAGACTTTTCCTTGTACTACACGATCGTAAGAGCTTGTTCTTACCACATGGGAAAAGCTCTTTTCAGTTAGTCAACAACTTACTATATCTAAGCATCACATGACTAGATATATCATTTGCAATTGGTAAGCTTGGTCAGCCTATGAACTCTCATACCTTAACACGCTTTGATGCATGCGTGATGGTCTTAAGATACATCAAACCCTCTAATAGGAAGGGCCTTGTATGCACCAAAGGGAATGCCTTAGATCTTATTTCCTATTCTGATGCAGACTACGGAGGATACATGCTGGACAAAAAATCTATTATTAGGTTTTGCGCATACATTGTAGGGAACTTGGTAACTTGGAGGAGCAAGAAATGGGAAGTTGTCTCTCTTTCAAGGGCCGAGAGTGAATACCGAGTTATGGTCCATACGATAGCAAAGCTAGTATGGATTCGATATGTACTCACAGATATTCATGGTACTTCCATCGATATTATGGAGCTCAAATGTAATAATCGAACACCAATAGACCTAGACAACAACCGCATGTTTTACGAGTGTACCAAGCCTCGTTTGATTGACATTACACCAGAGACGTGATACAAAGAGGGTTGCTTCGTAAGTTTAGCATTTCTTCAACATATCATATTGTCAACATGTTCACCAAGTCATTTGCTCACACATAGTCTGAAAAATGTTGTCATAAGCTTAGAATGATTGACATACGTACTCCAACTTGAAGGTGATTGTTGATCGTTCTATTGGATAGTCTAGTCTTTTGAGTTGTGAGGTGTCTTTCTTTGCAATCCTAACCTACCCCCATCTAGATAAGGAGCTCTAGAATTTTCATTGTAAAATAACTCATTACATTCTCTTCTTTAACGAGTATGTTAATGAGTTAAATGCATATGGTTTTCCTGGTTTGGATGGCTTCACCATTGTATTTTTCATCATTGAGTTTTGTCTTGTTGTAGGAAGGATTGTGTTTGGTTGTTGGAGTTTAAACCAGTAAATTCGGTTTTGAAAGGGTTAATAATATGTAAATTTGATTTTGAAAGGATTGACATGGCATCATCTTTTTACTTCCTAAGAAGTAGGTTATCGAATTGGTGGAGGATTTTCGACCCATTGCCCTTCCAAACATAGCCTATCTTATTGTGGTCGAACTATCGATGAATCATTTGTTCTTGGCTTTGGTGGTTCTCATTTATCTAGTGTAAATGACATTTGTACAGACATGCCCATAATAGATAGTTTGGTGCTGGAAACTAAGATGATGGGTGATTGGAAGAGACATGATATGATTGTGCTGTTATGGAAAGTTGATTGTCGAAGCATATGATTATGTAGAGATTCCTTTTTATCCTCTCTTGTTAGATTCTACTTTCCAAAACTTTGGATCGATTAGATGAAGAAGTGCGATGCGCGGCATATGCCACTAATGCATACTACTCGATGTTGGTTAATGATAATCTAGGGATTTGCTTTTTTATTAATCCGGAGGGATAAGAGAGGGGTTATATTGGGACACATTCTTGTGTTGATTCTACTTTTTCTCGTGGCAGATGCATTGTCGATAATGGTGGATCATATTATTAATGTGGTGACTTTCCTTGTGATAACCTATCCATTCTTGTGTTGTAGTATGCAGACGATATGATCTTCTTCATTGAAGGTGGTTGTTGAGGCTAGTAGGATCTCAAGGGTGAGGATCTCAAGGTGGTTGTTGGGGCTCAGTATCAAACACGAGAAATCTCCTTTTCTTCATTTTTTTAATTGTCCATCAGGTTGTGGAATGTGAACAATATTTGGGATCATGAGGGCAAGTCTTCCACACGTTCAGATTGCCGCTAGCAGTGTAACCTTAGGAAGAAGGATTGGATGCCCCTTGTGGAGCCGTTGGAGATGGGTGATCATGTGGTTCTTCTTAAAGTTACCATGCATATCTATCTGTAGGTTGTCAGTTGGGATTTCGAAGCACATTGAATCATGCATGATGAGGTGGTTTTCTTATATCTTGAAACTTATGGAGTTATTTAGGGTTCTTCTTACTAAATGGGCGAAGAGAATTATGGTGCGATTGATCTACGAGCATCGATTGGCTTAAGTGTTTTCGCAAGATATGCACAATCCCAATTAAATATTTGGAGGGAATAACTCAATCTTGTCAAATGCCATGACGTTCATGAGTCCTATATCGGGGAATGACAATTTGCTAAGTTTCAATTAGATGACTGATCTGAGGAGGGGACTCTTTGGGACCTTTTCTCGAGACTCTTCGAAGTAGAGTCAAATGGAGACATGAAGGTGGTAAGGACATGGGTGCATGGTACATGTGTGTCCGATTTTTCTTTGATTCTCTGCACAAAGCACAACTTTTCGAGGATGATGAGAGTTTTTGACACCGTTGAGGGGTAGGATCACTGAACATGTGTTCAACTAGGGCTGTCAGAAAAGCTCGAACTCGATGAGCTCAACTCGGGCTCAGCTCGTTAAGGGCTCGCGAGTTGGGCTCGAAACCTTAACGAGCCCGAGCTCGAGTTGGGCTTTATGGCTCATTAGCTTATCAAGTCGAGTCCGAGTTGGGCATTGTTCAACTCGGAAACTCGACTCGATAACTCATTTTCCCTCTTAATAAAAAATTAAAAACATATATACCAAAACTTCCACATTAAGCTTGATATAAAATAGAGGTTAACATTTTTCTTGCCCAAAAAGCTACAGAAAAGAGTATACAAAATCAAAATTACAAATGTCATTTGCATAATTTAGTGTATAAAATGGAATGGAACAATGACTCATTAAGAGATTCATGAGCCTGCTCATTTTGAGGCTCATGAGCCAGCTCAGAAACTCATGACTTGATAAAAGGCTCGTGAGCCAGCTCAAAAACTCGTGGCTCGATAAGAGGCTCATGAGTCAACTCGAACTCGACGAGTTCGAGTTCGAGTTGGTGATCCAGGGCTCGATCCTTATTGAGCCCGAGTTCGAGCCTTAGATTTCTTATCGAGTTCGAGTCCGAGTTGAGGCCAACTCGGCTCATTGAACTCGATAGACACCCATATGTTCAACAATGCCTTCTTGATCAAGAGAATGTAGATGATGCTTACCAGGATAGGGGATTTTGGACTACAAGATGTTCTTGAGGGTGAAGGTCTTCTGATGGCTTTCTAGAAGAGGGAGAGTCATCACCAACGTGCATTGAGCGAAGAACTTACATGGAAACAATGTTGCTTGTCCAGTGTTCTATTGCGTCTATGGATACCGATCATATGTTCTTTCCTTTTGATTATGCTAATGAGCATTGATAAGGCTTTGTTTGTTGGTTAGATTTTTTTCTCTCGTGGAGATGCCATAAAGCACGAAGCAACACCCATAATACGAAAACCAAAATCAAAATGAGGAAGAAAAATGTATCGTAATGTAAGTCATTTATTCCTTGCGAGAGAGGATTGCATTGTGAAATCCTAATTGTCATGGTTTCGCACTAGCAATCCAAGGAGGGTGCACAAGACTACTATGATACTTCGGAGTGAGTCCACTAAAAATTCCATCTGCAAGGGACCACCACTTTAACAGTCTCACTCATAATCTAAGCCGAAGAAGTAGATGGGAGATACTGATTGGTCTACGTAATTGCGAGTGTGTGGTTATCAACTTAAGCAGATGGTAAATAGACAATCAGACTTGGAGGGCATAAAAAGCTGGTGTATAAAGGATACCAGGGAAGACAAAAAAATATTTGAAGAAAACCATTAAATATATTGCGCTATTTAGATCCAGGTATGAATACAAAAGCGCGATAGGTTTTTCTAATGGAAACAATCCATGTGACTACCTAATGAAAATAAAACATGTGAGCTTCTTAAACATGGGAAAATGCTTGCTTTGGTAAGCTAATGCATCATTAGAAAGATGAGCTATAAAAACTGAATAGACAGTCAGTGTGCATCTCTATATACATGCATCCCCACGCAAGAGCATCCACTGGAACAGGTAGCTCCTTGCAAGCTTAATATGGACATAGACTATTGTAACATATTTACCAAATGATGTTCTTTCAAAGAATTTTCACTGGCAAGGGAATTTCTTGGCCTGAAATTTGAGACCACCACCATTTCCCTAAGCTAGTGGGGAGCATTCAATGTCCCCCAACAATGGAAGCAAACTAGTGGATGCCTGCTCAGTGACCCCCAAAGGGAAATAGGTCAAAACCATCAAGTTCTATTAAGTGACCATATATTTTAAACATAATAATATTAAAATACAACTTTGCCAACCCAAAAACAAATGTTATCAGACTTTTCAAATGGATCTGTACAAATTCCATAATAATGACAATAAAGGACCTTGAACACTTTTGACAACCTCAGATTTAGATCCAAGCTACCCTGACTTCACCCCCAAGGTCTTGGGTTTGAATTTAAAGATTGGGTCCTCCATTTTATTTACTATAATATCATTTACATCAAATCACATGTAGCAATCCAACCATTAGATCATCCAACCCAACCATGTAACCAAAAGAACATGAACTATGCCCAGTGTTCCTAAGTTCCATCAACACAAAAGACAGGAAGACACATTTAAGATGGTGTGAACATCAGCAACCAAATGGCATCATAGGCACAATAACCAAAGGCATTAGCCGAGATTAGAGGAACAAAAGTGTAACACTTGCTCATCATGCACGAGTAAAACCTCGAATATCTATACTATAATCTCAACCTAATTAATCTTTAATATTAGTCTTAATCTTAACAGCATATATTCTTACAATTCCGAGGCAACTACAAGCACTGGAGGCCCAAGACGGATCCATCCTGGGCGGAGAGTCCGACCCGACAAGACTGCGTGGCCTCGACGCGGTGGGTGAGGAAGCTGAGCACCCTCACCCTCCCCCGAAGCCGCATCCGCGTCTCCACCACCACCTCCCTCCCTTCCGCCACCTCCACCGCCCCCACCGCCAGCGTCGCCGCCACGTGCTGTGTCCGCCCGCCGCCGATCTCCCCCGCCGGGATGAAGGCGAATCCCACGCGCTCCCCGCCGCAGCACGTCACCAGCACGCTGCTGTCGTAGTGTGAGAGCGCCTCGCGGTTGGGATTGCGCACCGCCGCGCGCTGCTCGAAGGTGAAGCTGGCGGTGCCGTTGCTGAGGGGTAGAAGGCCGGGAGGTGGATGGCGTCGACGGAGATGGTGGGATCATGGGGTCGGAGAAGGGTGAAGGCCACTACGGCGAGGGCGGCGGCGACGACGAGGAGGACGGCGGTGGCGGCGAGGCAGGAGGCGAGGAGGCTCGTGCGGCGGCGGGGTTTGTGCATCTTGGGGAAGCCCTAGTCGCGATTTAGGGTTATCTTTGCTTGTGGTGGGAACGGAGAAAGGGGGAAGAAGAGGATTCGGTGGGAGGTGGGGAGTCCATGATCTGAGGCAAAGGCAACTGCCCTTCCTTTCTCTCTATCTCTCTCACACACACGCAGACACACGTGGGAGTGAAGGTGGATGGAGTATAAAAGTTGGCAAAAGGCTTGGCTTTTTATATTGCAGTTTTTCTTTTCTTTTACTAAATTGATTTTACATTTATTTACAAATACCATAGTTAAATAGAAATTTTGTAGGATAAGGAGGGATATATGCTCGTACCACAAGGATTAAAGGAGTGTTCGGTTCGAGAATAAGTAGGAATAAATATAGGAAATAAGGAGAATGAAATGGAATAATGATAGGTAAGGTGGAATAAATATAGGAATAAGGGTATAATAATGAGATATGGACTGCTCCGGGTGAGGAATTGACTCCTTATTTCATTGTTTATTCTCCAAATGAATAGGACCTAAGGGTAGGGATGCAAACGGATCCTGATATTCGAATATACGCTTACCGTATTTGAAAAATTATCGAATACGGATATCCGGATTCGGATATTGATTAGAATACGAATCGAATATGGATATGAGTTCTAAATTTTTTTCAGATACATATACGGATATGATCATGGCATAAATATTCGGATACGGATCCGGATATCCGAATACACATTTAGCTTTGTAGTATTTTACTTAATGTGATATAATATTCAAGGGCCTTAAGTGGAAAACTCCAAACTCTATCTTTGGTCCAGCAAACAAGAAAACCCTAGTCCCATTCGACAGTTTCCGTCCTTGCCTCCTTCCTCCCAAACCCTCGATTTTGCCTCTCCCCCGCCACAACGGAACCTCTCCACAATGCCTCCTCGGACCTCAGCCCCTCCCCACCTCCCCACGATGCTTCCACTGTTGCTGCTCCCAGAGGACGTCACCTTCGCCACCTCTGAAGTGACACTTCCACAACCGCTTTAGTGCAGGTTCTCCTCTCTAGTTTTAGACATATTCCTTTCCTCCTCACTGATGATAGGTAACATGTTTATATAGGTTCCATCTAGGGATGAAAATCCTGTAGTTTATTTGTGGATCATTCATTGATGAGATACACATCTTATATTATATATAGGTTTCAATAAAAATCCACAGTCTGCAAGATTTATTTGTCAGCTTGAGAAATTTGATAACTTCCCACTACCCACTAGGCACTGTTAAATGGAAAAAAAAATCCATGAAAACACGGTAAACTACAAGGTTGGAACCTATATAAGACATGTACCTGTCATCAGCGAATGATCAAGAAATATGAATGATGCTCATTATAAAACAGTTGTTGAAAGATACAGAAATTTAAAAACCAGTGATGTTCATCACATACTTTAAATTCCAGCATCGATAATTTTGAGCTTTGGCTTATTATATGCAGGTCCAATTCTGTCTTTTATTCGGATATGTAATGTTTCTTATATGAACCTGGTATGCAGAAAATAAAATACATACTCAAGTATTCGGATATGTTTTATTTGAAGAGAGAACATCTTTGATATTCACTACTTATTACCTTATTCTGTACTTGTTTTATTTGAAATTTCTGTTAGTGACTATTAATTAATTTGAGACACAAAATATTGACTTAAATGTTTGATATATACTATTATTTCCTTTATATTTTTATTTGTTTCGCATATATATATATATATATATGTTGTTGATTTTGCATTATAGATTACTGCAATGCAATGCATGCTGATTTAAGAGAGTAGTCTAGATAAATAGTGAGTTTGAAACATTAGCATAATTTCTATAATTACAGTTATATGATTACACAATAATATCTCTTCTTAATTCGTCTAGATGATCTTGATAATGTTTTGCGAAGATGGAGTAGATTATGTCAGTATACTTTACAAGAGGTATGCCTTTTTTTACAGAACAACATGTCTTTTTAAATCATATATCATATCATATTTATTCTAATTTAGATGGACATTTTGATTGACTATATATAATTATTATGATGCAACTTATTATATACCATTACCATTTTTAAATCAATATGAACCGTGATAACAATTCAATTCGTATATCTACATAATCTTTATTCGATATGGATTCGAGTATGATGTTTATTGGATCCATATTCGATTTCATTCTTTACGCGATTCGTTTTTGGATTCGCTCTTTATTCGATTCGTATCCGGGTTCGTTCAATATTCAATCTGAATTTGGATTTGATTAATATCTGATTCGTATCCGGGTTCGTTCAATATTCGATCCGAATTCGGATTCGATAAATATCTGCTTCGTATCCGGGTTCGCTTAATATTCGATCCGAATTTGGAATTGATAAATATCCAATTTGGATTCGTATTCGTATTTTTAAGGATATGGTTTCCTTAATGCATATCTGAGTCATATTCGTATCCGTATTCGTATTCGATAGAGATGAAGCGAATATGGATATGAAAGTAGGCATATCCGATCTGTATCCGATCTATTTTCATCCCTACCCAAGGGCCTGTTTGATTACCGGATTACCTGAGGGTAACCCGATGTACCCCATTACATTCCTGGGTTGGAAATCCATCACAAATCAAGGTGACATCACATTACATTCCTTATTCCAACCCTCTCCCAACCCTCATAATAATCCAAACGTCTACAAAAAGAGGATACACCAACCCACTCCATCCCAGTAATCAAACAGGACCTAAGAGCTAGTATATAAGGCTCCTAATATAATTTCAAATATTATAAAAGATATGATTTTACATGCAAGGTTCAACGGATCATGGTGCAAAAACTCCTTGATTTTAATGGCAACGTGCATAGAAAGATAGTTACTAACTTCTATAGCATCTTGTTTTCTGGATTATTTTCAGGGACAATGTTATTCAGACCATTTAGAAATGAGCATTGGGTCTGGACGGCCCAACCTAGGTCAAAACCCGATCATCTTGACTCGACCCGATCTAATTCCAAAGTTCAAATGGTCGAGCACATGCCTAAATATAGGCCCATATCATTTTTCAGACTAGGCTCGAATCAAGGTTAGCTCAAACCCAACCCAGTCTCGTAACCCTATTATCATATAAAAAAATCTAAAAAATGATATATAATGTACATTGATTGATATATATTTTATTATTATTTTCATCAAACTCTTGTGGCTAATTTTTTCTTCATTGAATATGAAGTGACCGATTAATGTGAATCTACTACACTATTTTGAATGAACCTTTAGTTAATGAGGTCTTTCCTATAATAAATTAAAAATGTAATGTATTAAAACTTCCACAAAACTCTCAATAAGAGATTCTATGAGAATACTAGAGCTTTACCTTTCTAATAACAAATTACATGTTCATGCACTAAAGGTATTGCCATTGAACGAGGAATTGAAGATATTATTATGAATTGTTATCGGGTATATAAGTAGTTTGGATCGACCGAACCCAAGCCCGTCCAGTTAGTTTTGGGTCGGGTTTGGACGTGAACCAAACTTCATAAATACCTAAAACATCTTCAAAACTCATAAGCCTCTCGATTTGAGATATCATGTAGAATTTGTCGGTAGATGAAGTAAACGTACAAGATACTCATAGTCTAACGGTTTCTTGCTATTATCAATTATTCAGTTATAGTGCAGCATTCAAGTTTAAATAATTGCTATTTTTCAATGACTATAATCGATTATATCGAAGTATGACGATCAGTTTGTATTATGTCTTTCAAGAGAATTGCGTAGTATATGAACTCTTGATTGTTGATATACGGAAGTTACGTCAAGATCAACTAAACTCGTGTGCTTTGATACAAGTGAAAGTATAACTAGAGAGGAGGTTTATAGTGCTTTACTAAAAAGATCAAATAATATGTTATATCAATCATGATCACAAGTAAATAACTAGATAACCAATCTATAATATGCATACAAGGTCCATTCTACACAAGGTATATGTGGTGTGCCTAAATTTGACCTACCCATGACTTAAAAATACTCACTATCAAACTATTTGATTTAGTCCAAATTGTTTACAAAAACACATTGCTGACCACGAATTAGCTTCTACCAAAGAAGGATTTTATGCTTCACCAAGAGTGAACGAAATTTCAATTAATCACATTTAATAGGATATGGATATTCTTGTGTTTGATATTCTTCATCAAATTAGAGTAAATCTAGTTCACACTTATATAAGACCTAATGAACTCTCAAAACTTCTCTCATCTACCCCTTGTCATTGTTGTCAATTTTTTTTAAAAAAAAATTATTGTGAGTCGCTTTTGATGTCAATGTTAGCAAGTTCATTTCTCTAATTATATGTATTTTGGAAAATGAGATATAGATAAACATGAAAATATTCATCCTTTGTGTTGGGTTATTGAATCTCTCCTCTAAGGGGCGTTCGATTCAGGAATAAGCATGAATAAAGATGAGGAATAAGGAGAATAAGGGTATATTTTCTGTTCTGCTAGAAAGATATGAATAAGGAGAATAAGGTGAAATAAGAGTAGGTAAGGCGAAATAATGATATGAAATAAGGATGGAATAATGCGGAATAATGTGATGTAGCTGTGAATAGTTGTACTCTTGGGAACTGTGCTGGACGGAGAATTGACTCCTTATTCCAGTGCTTATTCTCCAAACAAACATGACATTCCGCTTCCAATTTGCAAAGATTGTGGCAGTATCCTTGTAATGGTATTTTATACAAGATGACCATTTCGAATCGCAGACAAGATATTATGTCTGAAGTTAAACCATGCATTATAAGTTGGAGCAACACCATATTAAATGGAGATTCAAAGAGTAATCTCGAAGTTCCCTTTCTCAAACTTAAGAAGAGAAATTCAAATATTGCAGAAAATCCCATAATATTTTGTCGATTACTCCCATCTTGCTGAATCTAGCTCTTCCAATGATTTTGCCTTTGGTCCATTTACTTTTTCGGACAATGATTTGATTAATTAGTAGAATTTTCATATGCATTTTTTACAAGAACTATTGGTTTTTCTATTGAAAGTTTAGGCGTCTTTCCTAGATGGGACGTGCGTCGATTGTCGCAAAAAACCATATCTGCTTGTAGTGCTCTTTGCTTGTTGCTACTGCTTTGCATATTTAAACTATTGCTTTATTTTTGTTACGATTAAAGTCATATTAGGATTGAGATCCTAATGGGATTTGACTCATAACCCTAATAGTGGTTGAATTGTATTCTATTTATTATCCTATTGGGAATAGGACTACGAGGATGTATTTGGGCTACATATAGAGGGGGGTGGAGGCATTTCTTCAACACCACCATCAAGAATAATGTAACCCTGGAGAGAAAGGGGGAGAGGGAGAGGAGAGAGAGGAAGAGAGCGAGGGAATGGAGAGAGTTGTACTCGTTCTTCTTTTAGTGATCTTTCCTTTTCGGTGTTCGCTAGAGGTGATCGATCACCGTTATATCTTCTTGTTCTTTCTTCACGTGCTTCAGTGATGGTGGTCGATTGCGCATCTGCATCCGTATGTATATCCACTTCCTTATCTGGGTAGTTCGTATCCGTAACATACGGTATCCAAGAAGGAGGTGATATAAGTGGGTCGTGTTCCAGCAACCGGTATCAGAGCGGAGATGATATTAGATCGTACCCAATAATTTTATCACTCACCTTTTTCTCATGATAAAAAAGGAGAGACTGCTTGATGAATCCGCGATTCATCATCGCAATATCTTGATCTTAGCAAATCCCCGAGTAAAATCCCATGAAAATGTCCATAAAATCAATAATTAACAAAATGACTCTTGTAAATAAAAGACACTAATTAATGTATATTAGATTATAGAAAATAATTTAACAATAAAAAGCCGCAAAAATAAAGGAGTTTTTTCACCTGTAAATAGTCCAAAACTTCATGTATTTTTAGTAATTTCATTTCAACTCCTTTTTGACTAATTCTTTCTCCAACTTGTTCATAACAATGTATATAAAATACAAAAAATACAAAATAAATTTTATCTCGAATAAATGCTGACCGACTTCCAAGCCAAATTCCCACTCCGTATGAACTCCAAATTCACCAAACTCACTTTTAAAGTTCAAGTTAGAAAATTATCTATCCAAGGGAAGTGGTTTCATTAAAATCGGAGCTCATTTGCAAAAGTTGGGTTTTGGGACCTAGATGTACATTGTATATTATGTATATATTTATTCTTTCTTCATTTTTATTTTATTTTTCCTAATTATTAAAAATACAAAAAATTATGGATGTGTTTTATTTTGATTGTATTATTTTATTGTATTTTTCTGTTGTAAATATCTCTTATTAAAAAGACAAAAAAATACATATTAGAAAAACAAATAAAAAAATGTACATGTTGTATGTATTCCTTGGTAAATTCCCCACTATTTTTTCATTCTTTATATTTTTTGTTGTATTTAAAGTAGCCTACTTTATTTCATTTTATTTATTTAATTATTTTACATTCTCTTACGATAACCACTAATTATTCCACCGTTTTTTCCAACTTCCCATTCAACTCCATTAATAATTCAACCTCCCATTCAACTCCACCACTTTAATAACCTCTCATTCCATTCTCTTTATATACATCCCATCCTCCTCAATTTGCACTTGATCCATCTTTATGTGAGGAGAGTCTAGTTCGCAGAGTTGAATCGGTGATAGCGACACAACCGCGGTCGAGCGACGACAACCCTCTCTCCGGTGAGATCCGTTGGTTTTTTTGGCCAACATCGCAGCCGCAGCCGCGTGCTGCTCGAGCTCATCGTTCGCAGGTGATTTGAGCGAAGACCGTGCTCTTGTCAGCACATCGTAGGCGGTCTGCTTCCATTGTAAGTAATTTGTTTGTTCATTTTTATTCTTGCATTTTTTTAGCGCATCATATCACCACCCTCTTCCATTTGTCTTAATACATCATCTTCTACATCATCACATCAATTTTTCTTCCATCATGTGAATTCCCTAATTAACAAAATATAAAAAAAATATAAAAAAATAAATAAAAAATTTTTGTTTATCACAGCAGCACACAAAAAAAATCAAAAAAATAAACGGGGCAGCAGCCAGCGGCCTGCCACCCCGCTTCCTCCACGGGCAGCGGCGCCGCCCGCCACCCCTCTCTCTTCAGCCACGCAAGGCCCTCCTCCGTCCCGCCGGCCAACGCCTCTCGCGTCGCGATGCGCCACCGCTCGCCTCCGTGCGCAACCAGCTGCCGACCACCTCGCCTCCGCTCTGAGCTCCTCCTCGACAATCGTCGTGCGGCCTATGCCCCCCCCCTGCGGCTTTCGCCGCTGCCACTCCCACACGCCCGCGGGGCCCTCCTCACCGTAGTCGCGCGCGGGCAGAGCCGGCGCCGCCTCCTTTCTTTGGGTTCATCTCGTGCATCCCTGTGAGAAGAAGAGGTCCACTTTTTCCATCATTTTTTTATTGTAAATATTGCATGTTTATCCCTTTTAGTTTATATAATTACAAAAGTGCCCATGTGCACAATTGTGTTGTTTAGTTTAATTTCTATTTTTGCACGGATACCCCTGTGTTTATCTATTAATTTGGACTTCAATATTGCATCTTTTTATTCAAGAAAAAATGTCGTTGTGTTGAGCAACTTAGTCTCTGTCATCCGAATATTTATTTGTATTTTTGTGAGTTGTGGATAATTAACTAAAATTGTTTAATTGAAATTTTTCTTATTTTACCCATTTTGAGCACTTAAATTCGTATCTCACACACAATTGCTCTAAAAATTTACAAAAATTAGAAATGATGCCTTGATGTGATTAACTTACTGTCTAAATTTCATCCAAAGTGGAGATGTCTTGTGTCTGAAATAAATTGTAGAGTGATTTTAGTATTTGATTTTTAGTTAAATCTACGTACATCATTTTTTAGAAATTTCAAATCTCCTGGATTCTATATGAAAATATCTATTTGAGATAATTCACACTCTAATTAATTTGGCATTGTGGTTTTTTTAAGAATTAATTACTCACTGTCGCTCTGTTTTCACTAAAAAATACATAAAAAATTCATATTTTGTCAAAAAAAGTTCAAAAATATTACTATAGCTTCCTTGCATCATGTTTTCATTCCAATAAAATTTTCATAATTTTTTCTTACTGTTTGTTTAAAAAGTTTTGAAAATACCCATAAAAAGTGTGCATTTTTAATTGTTGCATTTTAACTCTGAAAATTCTAAAAAAATATGTCTTGCATTCATCACTGGATTAGTATTTTAGGAAAAATATAACTTGGTTAGAATGGACTTATTTTCTATTCAAATTAATTTGGCTAAGTTGTATGTTTTCTTAGGGTCTTAGTTCAACCGCATCTTGCATTAGCATTTCATTCTGCATAAAAAAAATCTAAAACAAAACCGCATTGAACTAAGTATTCAAATTAAACCCAAGTTGTTCCTTTGCCTCCCTGTGTTCGACCCCGGACTTGCCCGGGATATAAATTAAAGCCGAGACACTCTTCACGGAGATACTTTTCTCGGTTACGACTGAATCGCTAAGTATACGTACCACAACGAAAATGAATTAAATATCGTATTTAGCGACTCGTCAGATGGCGTCGTTGCCAGGGAGGCAAATGGCTTAGGGATTAATTTAAAAATTTGGATTTAGATTTCATTTACTCGGGTAGTCTGAACCCTAAGCCACTTGTAATTATTTTATTTTTCTCTCAATTATTTTCTCTGCATATTTTTGTATATATTTTATTTTTATCTCTCTAATATAATCTTATTTTCCTTGCGAGGGTCCGGTGGACTTGGAGTGCATCGGAGGTCGACGGACGCGATGCGCGCCGACTGCTGAAGTGCTAGGAGTATTCATTTATTTTCGAGAGAAATTTTTGTAATTATTATTGTAATTATTTAGCTAGTTTGCTACTTTATAGTGGCTCTTGTTTGAGAGCTCGCGTGTGTAAAGAGACTTGGACATTATTTGTGGTGTGTCGAGACCTGTTTCACTCTCCGGTGAGGGTGGAGCTCGACTTGAGTGGCGAACTTAAGGATTAGGTACACGGTAGTTTAGCATCAAATTTGTTTGTACCCATCGTAATTTAGGCCACACAGATATCTTAGAAGATTCAGTTATCTTATAAGATTCATAATGAGATGCACATAGACACGTACTACTTAGCTCAAAATTAAATCAATTCTTCCCCGCTAATAGTATACAATTTAGGTGCGGTTTTCTCGATCTGCATGCATTTAGTGTGAAATTTACAAATTCTGTTCTGCATAACGCATGGAGAGTGCTGGGTTGCCTGCGGATGCCTGGATTGAAGGTTCTGTCTATCTTTCTGAGGAAGAATCTAGTTACCATCCTTCAACTGATTCTGCTCCTACCCCAACTGAAGGAGTAATGGAGAAGGCCCTTCTTAGACACCAAACATTACTAGATAATTACCGAAAGGGAAAAATTCCTCGATTCAAAGGTGTAGAGACACCTGCCGAGGCTAAGTTATGGCTCGATGATGTTACTAGGATGTTGAGGATAATCCATGCACCAGTTGACACATGCGTGCACTTTTCTGATTACTCCCTAACAGATTATGCACGACGATGGTGGAGAGCAATTTCTAAGAATTTAGCAGATCATGTTCCATGGGATATCTTTGAAGAGAGGTTCCAAGCTCACTTCTGTCCCTCTCATTGGGAAGAATTAAAGAGGAGAGAGTTGGCTTCTCTGAATCAGGGTTCTAAGACCATACGAGATTATCATATCCACTTTACTGAGCTACTACGGTACTCACCAGCTCTAGAAGCTTCATCACAAGAGTGTCTTACCAAATTTGTTAGCAGTCTTCAGGGAGATCTACGAGAAAAGCTTGCTGGTTTTAGAGCCACAACCGTAGATGAAGCAATGGACATCGCCTCTCGTATTGAGATGGAGAGGGATGAAAACCACCAAAGAAGAAGTTTTCACTTTAATGGTGGACCATCTAAAAGCAAGGCACATTATAATCATAGAGATCGCCGATATCATTCAGCCGGTTCCAATATAATCTCACCACAGACCTTGTGTTAGGAATTATCAGGAAGAAGGGGTTTCTCTAGGCCTCCACTATATCCTCGCGACTCAGCAGCAGGAGCCAGCACCTCTGTGGTTGGATCTTCAGCTCAAACAGGAGCACGTGTGTGTTTTTACTGTCAGCAGGAAGGCCACATCAAGAAAGATTGTCCGAATTTGAGAGGTTCATGGTTTAAATCAACCCCAATTAATAGTATATATCCACCTCGAGCAATGGGAGCAACATACGAAGGAAGACATGGTAGAGGTTGTGGCTCAAAAGGAGCGCCTCCTACACAACAACGACCACAAAGTGTTGGGGGTTCTAGCTTTCCTATTCCTAGTGGCCAGCTCAATGCGATTACTGAAGAACACGCCTACAATTTAGGCATAGTCGTACAAGGTACCGTTACTATTCATGGTTTTTCAGTACATGCTTTATTTGATTCTGGTGTTTCACATTCATTTATTGCTCGAGGATTTGTACCCACTTTGGGTAAGATACCAGTAAAGGTACACCAGTCCTATCTGATCAAGGGACCAGGAGGACAAGTATTTATAATCCGAGAAATCCTGGATAATTGCATAGTAGTGATAGCAGGACATCAGTTACCTGTTTCACTACTACTGATAGACATGGAAGACTTTGATCTTATCCTAGGGATGGATTGGCTAGAAAGACATCATGCATGTCTTGACTGTTTTTAGAAGACAATAACGTTTCACCTTCCAAACTCGATAGAGTTCCAGTTCATTGGAAAGACATCCAATGATAATATCAAATATATCTCTACATTGAAGGCAAAACAGTTGTTAGAGCAAGGGTGCCAAGGTTATTTAGCTTATGTATCTACAACATCAGGGTCAGAAAGAATGATAGAAGATGTGCCTATAGTGCGAGTTTCCTGATGTATTTCCATAGGAACTACGTGGATTACCGCCTAAGCGAGAGATTGAATTTGAAATCTCTCTCATAACTGATACTCAGCCTATCTCTATCCCTCTGTATAGGATGGCACCAGCTGATTTACGAGAGTTAAAGGTACAATTGCAAGAATTATTAGATAAAGAATTCATTCGTCCTAGTACTTCACCATGGGGTGCACCTGTCTTATTTGTTAGGAAAAAGGGATGGGTCGATGCGGTTGTGCATTGACTATAGACAATTAAACAAGAGGATAATAAAGAACAAGTATCCTCTACCAAGAATAAATGATCTCTTTGATCAGTTACAAGGTTCAACTGTGTATTCCAAGATTGATTTAAGATCTGGATACCATCAGTTAAAAATTAAAGATATAGATATTCCCAAGACAGCTTTTCGAACTAGATACGAGAATTATGAATTCTTAGTTATGCCTTTTGGACTAACAAATGTCCCAGCATCCTTCATGGATCTCATGAATAAAGTATTCAAGGAGTTCTTAGATCACTTTGTAGTAGTCTTTATTGATGATGTGCTTATTTACTCCAAGGATAAATATCTGCATGAACATCATCTCAAGCGGGCACTTGAAACTCTAAGGAAGAACAAACTGTATGCTAAATATAGCAAATGTGACTTCTGGCTATCTGAAGTATCTTTCTTAGGCCATATTATTTCTGGGGAAGGTATATCAATTGATCCTACAAAGGTTAGTGTGGTGATGAGTTGGGAACGCCCGAAGACTGTCACAGAAATACACTCTTTTCTGGGATTAGTTGGATATTATAGAAGATTCGTGAAGGACTTTTCACGAATAGCATTGCCAATGACTAGACTAACTCAGAAAGAGGTCCCATTCTTATGGTCTGATACATGTGAAGCTAGTTTTCAGACACTGAAAGAATGCCTAACATCTGCACCAATCCTTACTTTCCCCTCCGGGAGTGAAGGGTTTACAGTGTACACTGACGCATCTAAAGAAGGACTTGGGGCGATTCTTATGCAACATGGTAAGATAGTTGCGTATGTTTCACGATAGCTCAAGACACATGAGAAGAACTACCCAACACATGACCTTAAATTAACTGCCGTAGTTTTCGCTTTAAAGATATGGAGACACTACCTGTATGGTATTACTTTTGAAATCTTCACCGATCATAAAAGCTTGAAATATCTGTTTGATCAGAAGGAACTCAATATGAGATAGAGACGGTGGCTAGAGTTGTTGAAAGACTATGATTGCACTATCTCCTACCACCCTGGTAAGGGGAACGTTGTAGCAGATGCCCTTAGCAGAAGAACTTATTCACTTGGGTTAGTGAGTGCTATCCACTTCTGGGTTTTACTATCAACGTTAAGTGAATGGAAACCATTTGATAATAGTGTTGATACTATAACTATTCTTCATCGATACAAACCAGAGATCTGGGAAAAATAAAAAAAGGATGCAGTCCTTAAAGACTTGAAACAACAATTTGAGAAGTATGAGATATAGGGATTCCAGATACAAGATGGGTTACTATATAACCATCACAGAGCTTGTGTACCAAACACACCTGAACTAAGGAAAGACATCTTACGTGAAGCTCATTGTTCTAGATTATCTATTCATCCAGGAATTACGAAGATGTATAAGGATCTTCATTCATACTTCTGGTGGCCAGGAATGAAGAAAGATATTGCTGAGTTGAATTCATGTTTCACTTGCCAGCAGGTAAAGGCGTCACACCAAAAGCCACCGGGATTATTGCAACCCCTCCCTATACCTGAATGGAAATGGGAAAGCATTTCCATGGAGTTCGTTACTGGCCTACCTCAGACGACTGGTAGTAAAGATAGTATCTGGGTTATAATAGATCGTCTGACAAAGGTAGCGTACTTCATTCCGATAAGCTTATCTTTTACTCCAGACCAGCTTGCTGAGTTATATATTATACATGTGATTCGCCTTCATGGTATCCCAAAGGAAGTAGTTTCTGATCGAGATTCACGATTCACCTCACACTATTGGGAGAACTTCATGAAATCCTTAGGTACACAATTATACTTGAGCTCAGCATATCATCCACAAACAGATGGTCAATCAGAATGTACGATTCAGACACTAGAGGATATGCTATGAGCATGTGCCTTAGAATGGAAGGGATCGTGGATTAAACATTTGCCTCTTACAGAATTCACCTACAATAATAGTTACCATACAAGTATTGGCATGGCACCATTTGAAGCACTATATGGACGAAGGTGTACTACTCCTTTGTGTTGGCAAGAGGTCGGAATAAAGAACCTTTATGATTCAGATAGACTTCAAGAGACACGGGAAGTTGTAGAACTTGCTCGAAAAAGACTATTGACTGCTCAAAGTCGCCAGAAAAGTTATAGTGATACCAGGCGAAGAGACCTTGAATTTGAGGTAGGTGACTTTGTATTTCTCAAAGTATCACCTATGAAGGGTGTTCAGAGGTTTGGCTTGCGTGGGAAGTTAACACCCAGGTTCGTGGGTCCCTTTGAAATTATTCAACGGATTGGAAAAGTTGCTTATAGACTTGCGCTTCCTCCACATCTTTCGGCAATACATGATGTATTTCATGTATCAAATCCGAGAAAGTACATTAGGGATCCATAGCATAAGATAAGTTATGATTATTTACATGTTGAGCCAGACTTGACATACGAAGAGATACCTGTGCAAATACTTGAAAGGGATATCAAGAAGTTGAGAAACAAAAGGTGCCTCTAGTTAAAGTATTATGGCGGAACCAAGAGTTTGAAGAAGCCACATGGGAACCTGAGGCAGAAATGAGAGAAATACCCGTACTTGTTTGAATGATAACACTATGTATCATGTATATGTTCATTATAAATGAAAGGACGTTCGTTCTCTTTAAGGTTGTTATGGTTTCAGTCCCTTTTAAGGTTGTTATGCCTGCATTTCTAGTCTCGAGGACGAGACTTCCTTTAAGGTTGTTATAATTGTAAAGCCTTGAACTTGGCATATCTCGGATCCTATATAATAAGATCCGGCTCGTCAAGAAAAAAAACCAACGAAATTTGTTTCGTGTGAATCGGACTTCGTTTCGAATTGTTATGATTTTCGGAAGAAAGAGAAGGAAGGTTAAGATGTCATTAACCCATAATGATTGTCATTAAGACTAATTAAACATGATTAAAGAAACTAATGACGGATTGAAAACCGCTAATAATCATTAGTAAACACTAATCAATAGTTAGCAAAAGATAAGCGTAAGCCGTGAAAGTTAAATCGCGATTAGTGAAAGTTAATCACGATTAGTGTTAATTAAGCGTCATTAGCGAATCTAGATTCCTCTGGAATGTTCCAACTTAAGCCCCAAGTTTGGGATAGGTTTTGGCTAAATCATGGGCCAAAATCATGGGCTGCTAAACCATGGTTAAGGCCTAAACCATGGTTTTCTAACCATCGTTAATGGTTTTCCGGGGCTATAAATAGACCCCCACCCATTCATTCTCTACGACTTCCACTACCACCACCACCCCAAGGACTAGGGTCGAGAGGTCGGGAGGAGGAGTGGGAGACGAGGGAAGACCGCTAGCGAAGCGCTGCCAGGAGAACGGGGAGGAGAAAGGTATGATCCTCTCTTAGTTTGCTTCGTAAGCTAGGCTTTCAATTCATCCTCTTGTTCTTCCAAGTTTTGTTCTTGATTCATCTTTCTTTCTGATTCGTTTTCTTGTTGTGGTTCGAGGAGAAATCTGTGTAACACCCTACTTAGGTGCGGGCGGCTATGCACATCAGTGATCCTGTGATTCATCACATGTTCATTCATCTAAGACGTGTGGTGTCTACCGATTCTCCATCGTTTATATTTCTATTCTTTCTGTTATGCTTTTATAGTTATTTTGATGGAGAAATCTGTGTAACACCCTACTTAGGTGCGAGCGGCTATGCACATCAGTGACCCTGTGATTCGTCACACGTTCACTCACCTAAGATGCGTGGTGTCTACCGATTCTTTATCTCTTGTTGTTTGAGTATATTCTTTCAGTTTCGTTGTTATTTCCTCTCGATTGATTTTATAGAGGAAATTTTTTTTCATTTTTATTCTGAAATATGTCCCGATATAAGGGGAAACTCTGTCGAAATTTCCCGAGAAATATGTCCCGATATAAGGGGAAACTCTGCCGAAATTGTAAGAGAAATTATGTTCTTCGTGTTCTTCGCGTTCTTTGTGTTCTTCGCGTTCTTCGTTTGTTCTTTGCACTCTTGACACGTTCTTAACGTTTTGATACTAAAATGAAATTCGATCTTTTCAGGAGTCTTAAAATAGCCTTTCTAAAAATAAAACACGATAAAGCCTTGCATACACGAGAGAGAGCTCGATTAGGTAACGAAATCCTTCCTTTTGTTGTTGGGTTTTTATACGAATTTATTGAAATTCTTGATTTTTGTGTTCTTTGCTACGAAGAACCCTAATTTTGACTATTTTTGAAATAGTCTGAAGAATTGCTTTGTGGTTCCCACTAAAATAAGGTTTAAGCATCAAATTGATGCGTTGGCTTTGAGAGTTAGGGTTTGGGAGTTAAAATAGGCACAAATACGAGTATATATGGTTATGAATAATATATATGTGACTTGCCCTATGGATGTGTTAGAAATGATACCTTGGAACGGATGTAAAGCTAAGCAAATAGCTTCCGCACCAAGAACTGAGGACTGTGTAGGTTGTAAGAGATGTGAATCTGCTTGTCCAACAGATTTTTTAAGTGTTCGTGTTTATTTATGGCAAGAGTTTGTGGTCCAATAGAAAAGGAGAATTTGTATCTTCGAAACCCGTTGGAAGGGGTATTGGCCGAGGAATCGTCCATAGATAATCAAGCTACCCTGGAAATTATATGAGGTGTTCGGAAATGGTTGAAGTAATTGAATCTATACCAAGTGTTGTTGATTATGCAAGTCGAAGACTTAACGAAAGAATTACATCATGGGAATTGATGTGGCTTGAGTTGGATCCTGAAAAGGATCGTGTGTCACGTTAAGGATGAATGTGAATAGAACTACAGGTCGGACATGCAACCTATAGGTTTGTCGGAAGGAACCCGTATTGGTGTTTCCCTACCTAGGTGGTACACGGTTGTCCTGTTATGATAAGTACGCATGAAATGAATGTTCTGCAACGCGTGGTACCAAGAGTCAATATCGTCGGGTTGAACGACGGAAGATATGGCCGTGCCATGTGGAGGCACGGGTGGTTCAATAGCGGCTGGGTCACGATAACATGTATTTAAAGCCGCTAGGTTATATGATTAAATGTCAGCCTGAGGTTTTAAGTAACCGAGTCCTCGAGGACGGTGTGCTTATTTGTTTTTTCCAGGCTGAGGGTTGAGATCCTGTTTAATAAAAGAAAAAAAGAAATTGTCAGGGTAGTATTGGAGGATTGGTTGAGGCGACGTGCGGCGGCATAAACTTACCAAGATCAACACAATCTCCAATCCCGAAGTTCCACAGCTTTGGAGTCCAAGAATGGTGGGGTTCCCCTGGACTAATCCCTTATGTGGAATAGAAAGGAATAGGACTTAAATTAATGAGAAGGAATAAACTTTTTGTGATATCAAGTTTTGAAAAATTACATAATTTGTTTGCTTTTCTATTCTTCATTACTTAGCATTCGCTAATTTTTATCCTATGATTTATGAAAAATCTAACAGGTATTGGTGAGCCATCGCATGGACTTTAAAAATTCATCCAGCTTACATACTAGACGTCCAACCAGCCCCAGTAGCTTTACTCTTTAAGGTAGTTAGTAATCTTTTGTATATTTTTTCCTTGCAAGTTGATGTACATGTAAATGGTTATAGTGGGACAGTGTATCATTTGAACCTTATTTTGTGAATGGTAAAGTGTT
This sequence comes from Ottelia alismoides, assembly GCA_037367405.1. NCBI lineage: Eukaryota > Viridiplantae > Streptophyta > Magnoliopsida > Alismatales > Hydrocharitaceae > Ottelia > Ottelia alismoides. The sequence goes on from JAZKJV010009208.1 coordinate 836,727, forward strand.
GAAATACTTTCTTCCGAGTATTTTATTTGCAGTCTGTTTCTGAATGTTAGTTGTGATTGCTGAATAAATTATTGCTGAGTAACCAGATCCGGATATGAGAGGATCCGACGGCCCGGAAATCGGGGTCGTGACACCATTCGAGAAAGAGAACCGCTCACAAAGTACTTTAATGTGGATTGTATTGGCCGACCTTGTTTAGAGATACTATTAATTTTGTACGGTCGTGCCCTATCTGTCAAAGGATGGGAGGGACAGTTGGACAGAGAGATGAGATGCCCATGCAACCGATGATTATTTGTGATATTTTTAATGCATGGGGCATATATTTTATGGGACCCTTTCCCAACAGCCAAGGACATGAGTACATATTGTTGGCGGTTGATTATTTATCCAGGTGGGTGGAGGCTATCCCAACCGAACCGCAGACAGCAAGACTGTCTGTAAGTTTGTAAGAGACCATATCATTGCTAGGTTCGGGGTGCCAAAAATGTTGATATCTGATGGGGATAGCCATTTTGTGAACCGAGATATGAGATCTTTAGCTAAGGACTATGGATTTTAGCATAGAGTTACTAGTCCTTACTACCCACAGTCCAACGGCATGGCAGAGGTTTCGAACAGAGAGGTGGAGAGTATTTTGCAGAAATTGGTTCGTCCCGATAGGAAGAACTGGTCTCAGCTCTAGGACCAAGTTCTGTGGGCCTATAGGACAACCTACAAGACACCATTGGGTACTTCACCATTTAGAATGATCTATGGCAAGCCATGCCATTTGCCCGCAGAATTGATTCATAAATCCGAATGGGCAATTAAGAAGATTAATTGGAGTTGTCACCTAGAGAAACTTTGTCGAGACTTGAACTTGAACGAGCTCGTGGAAATCCGAAACAGGGCATATGACAACAGTTTGATTTATAAGGACAAAGTAAAGAGATGGAACGATCAACACATTAGGTGCAAAGACTTTGTCCCTGGACAAAAGGTATGGTTGTTCAATGTCAAGTTGAAGATGTTCCATGGGAAGCTCAAATCTAAATAGACGGGTCTCTGAAACTTAAAAGAAAAAAACACTAACTAATAATATGGTTTAATCCCTGGCATAATTCACTTTCACACAAGACTAGTGATGTTCAAGAACACTTGGTTTATGAGGTCTTGAGATTTTGAGTTAATCAGCCTTAGTCATTCGGGTCTTGGACTTAATTATTCACATTTCCCTAGTTCGAAAGATTTGTGTGCTATATTGCATGCTTAGTCTCTACCTTAAGAATATGATCAGCACCTCACATACACAACTGCGGTTATGATGAGATGAGTTGAAACTTCACTTGAGGATCTGGGATGAGGGATTTGAGTTTGGACTTGATTTGATGATGCTCGAGGATGGGATAAAATCAATGAAGGCTTCATGAAACCTGAGTGTCAGCACCTTTATCCAATATGAGAACATGGTTCTTGTACTATCTCTTGACATTTACTTATGTGCCCGGGTGTGATAAAATAAAAAATTTGTTGATCAGTGTGCGCCAACTCTTGGTAAAAGCAGTGGAGCTAGCCAAAAATACTACAAAGCAATGAAATGTCAAAGAAAAGCTCTCATTCCATATAAAGTCAAATTTCAAAAGAGCTTCCACCAAAGGCGAGCGCTCCCAAGCATTTCAAAGTGTCCACTTGGACCACCGCTACTAGGACCAGGAGTCGGGCTTGCACCAAAAAGGGGCTCTGCATCGTAAATGTTACAAGTCTGGGTGTAGAAGGTATAATAGATACTCAAAAAAAGACACACCCCAGTGTATTCCCAGGAAAACAAGTGCAGACGGCTCCAACTTCTCTTGACGGACGCACTGATCAACACCAAAAATATGCGTTGCGTAATAAGGCACTTGAGAGGATCCTTAATCCAATGAGAGGGAGAGAAGAAATGACACAATCCTATACCCTCCGTCAACTGGCCTTCCATCTACACTTTCAAGTCTGACAACTAAAGAGACGGTGGATTGGATGCAAGAAATGATTTATTCCCTATTGTTGAGGATCGGGTCCTTAGGAGAGTCTCTTGGACTGGAACCTTGGGTGACATTGTGACTCTACTCTTGTAACTGCGGTCAACACTTAAAGTCATATCCCTATTATATATGTATACAAAGAGAGTCTGATGATTAGGGAAATTGGGTATCTTTTGACTAGAGCTTGGTTCAGCTTAGAATTTTAGGATCTCTAAAATCGACAGTTCTTGAACGGATTAAGTCTTGCATTCACGTGCACAGTCAGGGATTAATCCAACTTATTCATTCTTTATTTGCTTGAGGACTAGCAAAGTTTAAGTATAGGAGGGTGATGAATCCGTGATTCATCATCGCAATATCTTGATCTTAGAAAAATCTTTGAGTAAAATCCCATAAAAATATCCATAAAATCAATACATTAACAAAATGACTTTTGTAAATAAAACACACTAATTAATGTATATTAGATTGTACAAAATAATTTAACAATAAAATGCCACAAAAATAAAGGAGTTTTTCACCTGTAAATAGCCCAAAACTTCATGTATTTATAATAATTCATTTCAATTCCTTTTTGGTTAATTCTTTCTTCAACTTGTTCACAACAATGTATATAAAAATATAAAAATATAAAATAAATTTTACCTCAAATAAATGCTCCTAGATCCCAAAGGGAAAAAGCCGTAAAGACCGACTTCCAAGCCAAATTTCCGCTCCGTATGAACTCCAAATTCACCAAACTCACTTTTAAAATTTAAGTTATAAAATTATCTATCCAATGGAAGTGATTTCATTAAAATCGGAGCTCATTTGCAAAAGTTAGGTTTTGAGACTTAGATGTACATTGTATATTATGTATATATTTATTCTTTCTTCATTTTTTATTTTATCTTTCCTAATTATTAAAAATATAAAAAAAATTATGCTTGTGTTGTATTTTGATTGTATTATTTTGTTATATTTTTTTGTTATAAATATCTCTTACTAAAAAGACAAAAAAATACATATTAGAAAAACAAACAAAAAATTGTACATGTTGTATGTATTCCCTTGTAAATTTCCCACTATTTTTTCATTCTTTATCTTTTTTGTTGTATTTAAAGTAACCTACTTTATTTTATTTTATTTATTTAATTATTTTACATTCTCTACAATAACCACCAATTCAACTCTATTATTCCACCATTTTTTCCAACTTCCCATTCAACTCCATTAATAATTCAACCTCCCATTCAACTCCACCACTTTAATAACCTCTCATTCCATTCTCTTTATATACATCCCATCCTCCTCACTTTACACTTGATCCATCTTTATGTGAGGAGAACCTAGTTCACAGAGTTGAATCGGTGACAGCGACACAACCGCGGTTGAGCGACGACAACCCTCTCTCCGGTGAGATCCGTTGGTTTTTTTGGCCAATATCGCAGTCGCATCCGCATGCTACTCGAGCTCATCGTTCACCGGTGATTTGAGCAAAGACCATGCTCTCGTGTGCACATCGTAGACGGTCTGCTTCCATTGTAGGTAATTTGTTTATTCATTTTTATTCTTGCATTTTTTTAGAACATCATATCACCACCCTCTTCCATTTGTCTTAATACATCATCTTCTACATCATCACATCAATTTTTCTTCCATCATGTGCATTCTCTAATTAACAAAACATTAAAAAAATTTAAAAAAGTTTTTTTGTTTATCACAACAGCACACAAAAACAAAATCAAAAAAATCAAAAAAAAAATAAACGGGGCAGCAGCCAGCGGCCCGCCGCCCCCTTCCTCCACGGGCAGCGGCTCCGCCCGCCGCCCCTCTCTCCTCAGCCACGCAAGGCCCTCCTCCGTCCCGTCAGCCAACGCCTCTCGCGCCGCGACGCACCACCGCGCCCCTCTGTGCGCAACCAGCTGCCGGCCACCTCGCCTCCGCTCCGAGCTCCTCCTCGACAACCGCCGTGCGGCCTACGCCCCCCCCCCCCCCCCACCGCCTGCGGCTCGCGCCGCCACCACTTCCACACGCCTGCGAGGCCCTCCTCGCCGCCGCCGCCTCCTCTCTTTGGGTTCATCCCATGCATCCCTGTGAAGAAGAAGAGGTTCACTTTTTCCATCATATTTTTATGGTAAATATTGCATGTTTGTCCCATTTAGTTTATATAATTACAAAAGTGCCCCCGTGCACAATTGTGTTGTTTGGTTCAATTTCTATTTTTGCACGAATACCCCTGTGTTTATCTATTAATTTGGACTTCAATATTGCATCTTTTTATTCAAGAAAAAATGTCATTGTGTTGAGCAACTTAGTCTCTGTCATCTGAATATTTATTTGTATTTTTGTGAGTTGTGGATAATTAACTAAAATTATTTAATTGAAATTTTTCGTATCTTACCCATTTTGAGCACTTAAATTTGTATCTCACACATAGTTGCTCCAAAAATTCCACAAAATTTAGAAATGATGCCTTGATATGTGATTAACTTACTGTCCAAACTTCATCCAAAGTGGAGATGTCTTGTGCCTGAAATAAATTGTAGAGTAATTTTAGTATTTGATTTTTAGTTAAATCCACGTACATCATTTTTGAGAATTTCAAGTCTTCTGCATTCTATATGAAAATATCTATTCGAGATAATTCACACTTCTATATGGATTCTCACCGTCGCTCTGTTTTTACTAAAAAATACATAAAAAATTCATATTTTGTCAAAAAATTCCAAAAATATTATTGTAGCTTCCTTCCATCATGTTTTCATTCCATTAATTTTTTCATAATTTTTGCTTACTGTTTGTGTAAAAAATTTTGAAAATACCCATAAAAAGTGTGCATTTTTAATTGTTGCATTTTAACTCGAAAATTCTAAAAAAATATGTCTTGCATTCATCACTAGATTAGTATTATATGAAAAATATAACTTGGCTAGATTGGACTTATTTTCTATTCAAATTAATTTGTCTAAGTTGTATGTTTTCTTAGTGTCTTAATTCAACCGCATCTTGCATTAGCATTTCATTCTGCATAAAAAAATCTAAAACAAAACCGCATTGAAAATCTAGACCTAAGTTTTCAAATTAACCCCAAGTTGTTCCTTTGCCTCCCTATGTTCGACCCCGGACTTGCCCGGGATATAAATTAAAGCCGAGACACTCTTCACGGAGATACTTTTCTCGGTTCTGACTGATCGCTAAGTACACGTACCACAATGAAAATGAATTAAATATCGTATTTAGCGACTCGTCACTGCTTTAGTAGGAGGATATTTCTCTGGATTTCCACATTATATTTTGTGGTTACTTTGTGAGCTATCAAGTTAATTATCATCTCTCTCGTTAGTTGTATTCTTAAATATGAATAAGAATGCATATCATTGGGGGAGCCTCTTTTCAGACGTGCTTGCTAAAAATAATAATTCGTGGACTACTATTGTTTAAAGTTTTGACATTATCAAAAAGAGGAAGTTTATTAAAATAACTATGATTTTGATAATAACAAAGTGAATCGTTTGAACTATAAAAATGTCATAAATGTGTTATATGTTGTGACCATTGTGATGAGATTATTTAGCATACGCACACATTCAACTTATAGTATAAAGTCTAGCTCATAGTACAAATTCTACATGTTAATATCAAAAGGATGATAGCATATGATGCTTCCATGCATATAATTTGAGTAAATTTATAATGACATCGTGTTTAGAAAATGTTGTACAAAGCAACCTCTTAACACAACACTTAGATAGTTCAATAGGTCAAAAAAACTCTCATCACATCGGTACGCACACCTAGCACATGTACACATTTAAACTCATGTCTCACAAGCACTTTGGTCCATTTGCATTGATGCATTTTCAAGTGTTTAACGGTTGAAAAAATCGTTTTTGATTTTTAGCACTTTTGAAAATATAAGTGCGCTGGTACACATTACCTTGCACCGAGACACTCGTGACAATGGCAAAAATATTTTTCTTAAGGATGCATTTGTATAGAGGGTTATCTGGAGGAGGATAACTCATTTTTGTGGTTTGATGTTTGGATTGAGGGTTTGAGGTTGAGAGGATGGTATCGGGTCGTTTGTTGTAGCGAGCAACGTAGCAGATTCTGCAGAAACTGCTTGAGCCTCTCGATCAAGATCGAGCAGTTCACACAATTTTGCACTTTCTGTGGGTCCATACGTGCAAAATCATGTGAACCGCTCGATCAAAATCGAACGATGACTCAAGCGATTACTGTAGAGACAACACTACAGCAGACGATCATTGCTATGAGAGGATTTGTTGTGATGTAATTGTGTTGAAGTTTGGAATAGTGGGTAGTTGTTGTAATGCGATTGTATTGAAGTTTGAAAAAGTGAGTAGAAATTGCTTATTTTATAACTTTTAGATGATAAGATCGTATAATATATTATTTTTTTAGAATGAATAAAAGAAAAATACATTATTTGATGTATTAAATAAGAGAGAGTGGGCCCCTCAAAAGAGGAAAATATGGGTTTTGGAGACCCCCCAATGGGGATTAACCCCAGCTACCAGAGCGACCTCTAAAAGAAGCTAGTGGACCGATATATATTGTTGCACTGCTACACTATTTTTCGCTAAGTAAATTAGAAGTTTAGAGTGTATTTAAATTGGAACTAGCAAGTTCTACTAGCCATGGAAATACCTTCAAAGCTGTTCTGGTCTTTATTTATTTGATGCTCTCTCATTCTGCTCCCAAGCCTTTTACTCTGACTCAGTTAGTTTCCATTTCATTTTTATTCGTGTTTTGAAATGTTTAAGTTGAGATATTTGCATTTATTTATATTATTGGCTGACATGCAATTTTTATGAAGTCCTTTCCTCTAATTATTGGAAGAAAAGCCCTTAGTATGGTTGAATACATTGATGCATTCTTCATGAAAGGCCTTTCTACTTATGTAGAAGATAAATTTGGTATGTTGCGTACTGCGTAAATCGTTTGAATGATACTGCAAGTAGTTCTTATAGTTAGTATTTGTAAGCCTTAGGTAAGCCAAGTTCGGACACTAGCCCTTATGTTGGGTGAAGTTGTCTAAATCGTTGTGCATTATGGTTTGTTGATCTGATAATTGTTTGATATTGTGATTGATTATGATAAAAGTTTTGTTTTATCCTACTTTCTCTAAAGCATTAACCCCACTCTCCTAAAAAAATCATCGTGAAGGCTTGTCAATGATGCTTAGACTAACATCAAAACACATGGATAATAATTGTCTTCATATAATAACATTTCTTTGTCTACGAGTACACAATATAGAATGGTTTTATAGAATGACCGAGTTGTAACATATTGTGCACGGGTTTATATAGATATGGGGTGTTATATAGTCTTAGAGGAGGTCTAAGAATATTACAATCCCTAAACAAAATAATTATAGATGGCTATGTTATCTCCACCAACATATAAACTAACATATTAATGCATGGGCACATGTAGTACCACTTAGAATGAATACATAATAACAGTTAATATTGAAAAGTACATCGAAACAAGAGTGGTCTATTATAAATTATCAAACTAAAGTTTGAAATTAGACAAAAGTGTATCAGTGCAAGGGGCAAATGCGACCCCCATTAAAGTTTAAGGAAACTTTAATATACCTTCACTTATTTAAGGAAAAAATAAATAATTTAATTTCTCTTAACCTAAAATAAAGGAATCTTTCCCCCAATTCCCATTTATGACTCCTTCCCAATCTTCCTCTCTAGCTCGCCCATTCTCTCCCTCTCTCGTGCTCTCATATGATTTTTTCGCTACGTATTTATCTATAAATATTAGTTCACTAATTCTTATTTTTCTTTTTAATATAATTGAATAGGAATAGTTCAACGATGATGTCAATTTTTGATGCAATAAACTAAATCCCCATAATTTAGTTTTAACATCAATCTCTCCACGAGAACATATGATATGCTTTCGGATAAAGTTGGTAGGCATGTGCAATGCATTGTGGGTCCCCAATTTTATAGCTCAGGGGGATCATAAAGATAAGCCATACAAATCTAGAGCCTTCGATGTCTTCATATGCCTAATTATCGACTCGACGTCGACGAGGGTTAAGGGACAATTAGCTCAACTAGGCTCTTGATTTTTGCGACCAGTCAAAATTTGCAACGTCTCTAAGGTGGAATGAATTTTGGACCAAGTTTTTTTTGATGAGAAAGAGAGTGTCGTCTCAAGGTGGTGGAATGAATTTCAGATGAATTTTATTGTACAAGCTTATCGTTAGGATTCTTATAAATATAGAAAAAAATATATTTGATTAAACGATGAGAAATATAAAAATCAATGCATCCAAATTCATTTTAACAAGATATTAGGTAATTCATATGTTCTTCATCAAGAAATGTATTCATGTTGAATCGAAAAATTGCAATTAACAAATATGGAATAATTTTTTAACAATTTAGAGACGTTCAAACTTTTTAAGTACTAAAATATCTAGAGTTTAGATCAATAGGCCATGCTAATTTTAGCCTATGTTTTCTATTGGTAATTATCGGCGCTCAATTGATTCATTTATCTTAAGAAATATGAAAGAAATGCATATCATATATGTATGCAACATTTACATTTTATGACAATGATCGATGCAAAATTATTGTTCTATTTGTGTCCCCTCTCATGTACGTTCTTGGATCCATCCCTAGCAACACAAGCATATGTGCATGGGTTCAATCAATGTTTTCAAAACCAGACCGAACCATACCGATCGGTTTATGTCGGTTGGTTCGATTCGATTATTTGAATTTTAATTAATTTAACTTATTTTTTACCTGATTTAATCAGGTTCAATGCATTTACTTTTTTTTTAAAATATTATTAGTAATGCGAATTGAACCCATGACATTTAGTTACATATTTCAAACTTCTAACCAACTACACTAACAAAACTTTTTGCTTATATTGGATTTTAAATATAATTAAACTATTAACATGTTATAGAGCACCTGGTCCAAATAATATATATGATATTTAATGGTGTATAAGTAAAATATTTTATGTATAGTGTGAAATATATATATATATATATATATATATATTATGTATTGGGGTTGATGGGGCTGCCCCCTGGGGGTAGCCAACATGGCAGCCCCGCCTCATTTTTGGCAACTTTTTATTTTTTTTTGAAAAATATCGACATGTATATTCATCCCTATATCCCTCCTATATGCCATTCGAATTTCGTCAGAAACAGAAACTCCTACGGCCTCCATCTAGACAGGGTCGATTTAAAAAATCCTGCGGCCGTTAAAAAATGACATATGGATGGAGGCCGTAGGAGTCTCTGTTTCTGACGAAATTCGAATGACATATAGGAGGGATATAGGGATGAATTGCATGATTTTATTTTTCCAAAAAAATAAAAAAATTTGCCAAAAAATATGGTGGGGGCAGCCATGTTGGCTAGCCCTAGGGGGCAGCCCCATTTTCCCCATATGTATTTTATTTATATTTCAAATATATTTAAGTGTATATTATATATATTATTCCATTTCAGTTTGATTAGCTGGTTCAACTACTCTTTTCATTGATCCGGTTTAATCCGATTTTAAACAATGATGACGTCATCATCCGGTTGAATCGACTAGATTACATGGTTCAATTCGATCTTACAATTTCGATAAGATTTTCGATTCGGATTCAAAAATATTGGATTCAATGGTTCTTGTACGAGTGCAGTAGGAGCTAGTGTACAGGTGCAAGGGTTCGTGCAACATGAGATTTTTATTCCAATGAATTAGTAAGTATGGAATTCATGTATAAAGACTGTGTACAATATATTCTTTTAGTAGATAAATAAACGACGAGCGCGAGTTTCAAGTCTTTATGTGATCCACTTGAATTAGCATATACAGATTGTATCCCTTGGAATGATCATGTACTCATTTAGACAAATATTTTTTTAACAATAACAAAATTGTTAAAAACGACTTCGTCTGGATAGAGGTCATATGAGTCTCTGTTTCGCACGAAATTTGAGTAACATAATATAGGGATATAGTGATGAATATTCAAGGAAGAAATTTCCAAATAAAAAATAAAAAAATAAGGAAAATAAAGCGGGAGAGCTGAGTTAGCTCCTCCTCAAGGGGGCAGCCCCATTTTACCCTCAATATTATAAATAGAGTATGTACAAATATATTAGTACCATATATTGTACTTTGATTATTATGAAAACTTGATTGTATCAACTGGAACTTTAAAATACAGCATTCTGATACCAAATATTTACATATCAAGATAGAATTCATGAATATAGAGATCGTTAGAAAGGTCTATGATGTGAGTCGTTAGGTCTATACTATCTCCGCGAAAATTCTCAAACAGTCTTACTATGCCGCTTAGAACCAAAACCTGCTTTGGAACATGAATTGAAGAGATTGGCGGCACACACAATAATAACAGGGACAACATGAACCATCAAAGAGGACTATCAAAATTATATCTTATGTAGACCTGCCCAAAATGCGGACTGGGCCGCCTCATGGACTGGTCGAACGGACCAAGGTTCAAAAATCTCTGTCCAAAGGCAGTCGTGGGCTGGTCCATGGTCCATTTTGTTCTTTTTCCATTGAAGTTTTTAATGGTATTTACTAAGTATAAATGTTTTTACTAATATCATTTATACTCTACATATCTAATATAGGTATGTAAATTGTTAAATTTTATATAAAATTAGTGTCACGTCTGAAAAACTTGAAGTGTGTCATATTAAAACATATATTATTTAGCTTATATTTATATATTTTTTATTTTTTACGAGTCGGATCGGGCAGGTCCATGCCTCAAATCTCCTAACCCAAGCCTGATCTATAAGCGGGGTGGGCGGGCGACCCCCCAACCTGTTGGCCAAATTTAATTTTATGTAAGAAATTGAAGATAGAAATGATATCTTAGCACTTGGATCTTATCAAAATACTGTGAGCTTAGAAAAATATTTAATTTAGAAATAAAATAACATCCGCATATGCATACACAAACATACAAATCTTTCTAACAATATGTCTAATAGATACATTGTAGAGCTAGTGATCTCAAAATAAATGTTACGAGACACAAACAAATCAATTAACACCAAGAAACAACGTAACATTTACAAGCACTATCTACATCCAATCTAGGAGTAGGCAAATACTTACAGTCACAAGAGTTAAAAGACTGTTAACATGCTAGTACTCATACATCCGCACACACTCCTTGTAGTAGAGCGAAGCAGCAAAAAAGAGAGTCAGAGAAATTAGCAAAATTTTATTATCTTGTAAGATGAAATGATACAATGCAAGCAATAATATATAGAGCTCAAAAAGTATCCCGGTCAAAATTAGGTGAAAGAGTGGCATAAAAGGTTAGGAGGATGAATTCCGATTAAATGGGTTAGATTTCTTTTTTTCTATTGTTTAAGTCGAATTTCGACCGAAATGAACTGAAATGTCGGTGAAATCTAGGAAAAAAGAAAATATCATATTGTATCGAATCCAGATTCTTTAACATCATCACTTGGTTTTGACTCCCTTCTAAATTAATTTATAGTTTTTTACTGCTTAATGGTTTTCTTCACCATATTAGTTAACAATAAAAGAACCAAATCATAATCTACCTATATTTTAATATCGTAAATAAAGTCGAGTGTTGATTTGATCCATAAGATATGTAACTGTGTTATTGCCGAACTAATTTGCATGTAACTAACTTGATCTACACTAATTTGAATGAAATTTTCATTTAATTTTATCTAAAATTAAAATCTTGATTGAGCATACCTTTATGTATCGAGTCAATCTTCATCTATTTGAATTAGGGTTTTGTGATTTAGATTTAGTAGCGTTCCCTCATTTCACACGTGTCATATGTCCATATTTTCATCTTTGCCCATATGGTGATATGATCTTCCTCTCAAATGAGAAAGTTTGTATAGGGTTTTGAGTGGTGATGGTGACATTGCGACTGGTATCATGGTGCTGATAATGGTGGCGGTGGTGGTGTGGGTGGTAGTTATGGTAGTGTTGGTGATGCGGGTGGTGGGGGTGGCAGTGCGACGGCAAGGATGAAGGAGACAGTTGCGGTGTGGTGGTAGAGGTGGCAAGTGGGAGGAAGAAGAATGTGGTATCAGTGGTAGTAGATCCGATGATAAGTCAGTCGAAGGGACATGCCATCAAAATGAATGAATTCATGGCAATCGGGAGCCATGCCATCAATGTGAACGATTCCCATGGTAGGTGGAAAGAACACCTATTACGGGGCACCTACCATCAAGATGAACGCCCTCCATAATAGCGGGGAGGGGAGACTTGCCATCAAAATGAAATAACTCATGTAACGTCCTGAAGACAAACTAATACATTACAGTCCCAAGGCCTGCCATCAAAATAAAATAATACACAGGGCATACAAAAATAGCTACATGCAACAAGTAAAACTATATCTAATCCGAGATTTCAAACGATGGCTGTGAGATAGATCAACGTCCAATCAAGGATTTAAATATCGATTTCGATTTCGTTTCGAGATGTTGAAAAAAATGAATCAATTTTTTGGCAAATTCATCCTAGATTTATGAAGGAATGTATATATCGAGATTTCGATTTTGATTTCGATAAGATGTCGAAATCGAAATCTCGACGAAATTTCACAAAATTTGTTTACATGCGTCCATTACATTACACATCCAAAAAGGCAACCCCAACTCCTACGTGATTGGGAATGTATCACGTCACCTAGTATTTTGATGGGTAGATTTTTCGGTGACCTTTTAAATTCGAGAACCATTCTTCAACGTCGATTTAACATATACCAGAGGTACAGCACATGCAGTTTCACAAGGACATTTACTGTAAATTTTCACAAGTAAATACTTTTTTTCGAAGGACCGTTCTATAAAACTTGAATCCTCCCACAGAAACGCAGAAGTGGCCCTCCTCAAAGTCGCCACATGCATCTCCATCGTCCAAATCCAAATGCCCTGTAAGGACATCTGATCACAATATTTCCCTGTCAGGGTATCGTTCAGCGAACGGTTCACCGATCGACAAACCGTTTACCTATCGAAGTTAATTTCGAAAAACTTTTGGATTTTATATTATTAAAAATAATATATAAAAATATTTAGAATTGAGAATCGGCAGAATCTCAATTCCAAATGTTTTTATATATTATTTTTAATAATATAAAATTTAAAAAGTACTAATCGGTAAACCGTTTGTTGATTGATGCCATCACATAGAAATATTGAGGTCAGATAGCGACAGTGCATTTGGGTATTGGGAAAAAACTCCCATAATAGAGACCAGTGTCAGTACAGGGCTCCGAAAAGAGTACCACTTCCCTTGTGTACTCCCATATGCCGATCCTTCATCTCAAATCGCACACAAGTTGCAGTACATGAGAGGGGGAGTACACTGTACACTTCCAGATATGAAACACCAATCCAATGACGTCTGTCCCCATATATAGACAGACACGAGGAAGCGGATCATACAGCAACGCCATCTCCTCCTCTCCTCTCTTGCACTGCACAACACCCACTGCCATCGCATCGAGCTCCGCAGCCGGAGTTCCCAACCGGAGCGGCATGGGAACACACGTGAGGCCTCGACGGTCCTCGCGTGTTCTCAGGTCGCCCCTGCAGGGGACTCCGGCTTCTCTTGGTTCCGGTATCCCCTCTGTTTCTCTCGTTCTGCAGCAATGGGTAGGAAGAAATACAGTTGTGTTTTACTTGCGTGTATTATTAATATTTTATTGCCTGTTTGTATTTTTTTTCTCTATAAGTTGCAGGTTTTGCTTTGCTGGTTCTTGCCGGAGCGGATTGTCTACTGACCAGCAGACTTTGCTCGATCAAGATCGAGCGGTTCGCATAAATTCACACTTTTTTGTGGACTTAACCGTGCGAATTCATGCGAACCGCTCGATCTTGATCGAGCGACTCCGGACGCTATAGCAGAGTCTGCTGGCCAGCAGACGATCCGCGCTCATCATCTTTAGTGCATAATTTGTACTTGCATGGTACGTGTATTATTCGATATTAATTGATAAAATGGGATGCGATACAGTTCTGATTGTTCCTTGCTGCTGAACTTTTCTTTCAGCGATACGAACAAGAAAAAAAGAAGTTAGGGAAAATAATAATATTCGGGATTTTGTATATCCTCGTCCCCTCCGCCGCCTCCGCCCCACCTCCACTTCATCTCCGCCGCCTCCGCACCGTCCGCCCCACCTCCAACTCCCCTCCTGTTTTGCATCATCTCTGTCTCATAAAGCCGTCGAGGATAAGAGCGTCACTGTAGTGCACTCTCTCCCTCCCTTCTCTTCGATGTTCTTTTCTCATCTTTCTACTGCATGTTGATCGTTTATCGAGCTCGAGAAGGCCCGGCCTTGTTTTTAATCTCAGATTTTGTTGAGGAAACCTTTTATCTCATGATTTGAACATGGAATAAAGAATCAGTTCTTGTTGTTTGGATTTCTGTGGTTTCGTTGGTATTCCATGATAGAAGGAGTTTCAGATATATAAATATAATTCCTTTGAATGCACAGTACAGAGAAGTACGTTGGATTGTTTACTATTTGGTGGTTCATCTTTTTAAGTTACCAAAATGTTAAGTTTTACAACTAGTTTTCATCATTTACAATTAGTTTTCAAGAGTGATCTACCTTATAGTGTTCGTTGATATTGAGTATTTAGAAGCCAGATTATTCCATCTAAATAAATAAATAATGGTTTAGTTGTTGTATTCAAAGTTAATGTAATTAGGTTTTGATTTGGTAAATACATTGGATTTTAATTTGGTGTCAATTGGGAAATTAAATGACATTAGAAGAAAGTTGATAATTCTCAAATTTGAAACAAGGTGAGTTTTTGGATGGAAACTTCGTTGATAAAAGAGTTACGTGGATAGGGTCCTATTATTCCGCACTGTGATCGTTATATTGGCAGCAATCTGCCCGTTGATGATGATGCACTTCTTAGCTAGCTTTCTACTTTTTCTCAAGTATCTATGAAATTGTAAAATCGTAAGTGTTGGAACAACTTATTTTTTTGTGATTGTATCCTTTTGATATTAAATATGTTGGAACTTTCATCCCATGAATGTATGATGCGTATGTGATAGTTGATGTATCTAGTGAATGTATTCAATGAATGTATGTATTGAAATAATTGAGATATGAATTCTTTGATGTGTTGGATCTCTTTTACGTCTTTACTACATGGACAAGGAATGTGGAGAAAAAATGGGAGGATAATGAGGATGAGGAGGAAGAGGAGAAAGAGGAACAAGATGAAGAGGAGGAGCTGCTAAATATCAGGTACTAGTAGTAGCAGCAGATGATGTTGCTATTGTATTTTTTGTTATAGAGGATACTCCCGACGGTTGTATAACTGTCGAGTAAAGGTGTTAACATTATCAACGTTGACATAGCCGAAGATAATATAGTTTCTACTGAAGTATTTTGGGTTGTATGAATATTATTCTATAATGTGAGGGTGTGTATTTAATTGTTTCAATAACCCTAAACTCTCTTCTATATAAGGAAGTGTTATTCGATGAGAGAGAGAGAGAGTAAATTTCCTTATTCTAGCAATTACAAGAAGGTATTAGAGCCTTATAGAGGGGCACCCTCTCTCTCTCTAGGATACCATGTGACCTAATCCCTCACCAAGGTCGAAGAAACTTCCATCGTCGCCAACCACCTACATTGCCTCCATCGTTGCTAACCACCTAAACCATCGAGCCACAAACAGCTTTCATCAGCCACCCGAGACGCCTACAACACCTACTTCGACTCCAATGTCTGCAAATAGCCTCGCCAACCACCTCCACTGCCTGGAAAAAGCATATCCATCCACCTAAGGTACGTACTCCGACTCCAGTGCTTATCCCACACTTCCAGAAGCAATGGTTGGAGCTCTGCTTGCCCCGCAATGGTTGGAGCTCCGCTTGCCCATCCACACCACCTCCAGTTACTTCCATTAGTTCCCAATGGCTTCGTCGACTATCAATGTCCTTTATCATGCCTCGAAGAGCTAAAATCTTGGTTGTCCAGATCTGTGGTGCTCTCGATTTGCATATTCTTTCCCTGTTTCGAAGCTGGTGCGATTATTATCTTCGTTGTGGGCAGCATACTACATTTTTTAGTTCTCAAGAAAAATATCATGACCTAGAATTCATGGTATGGTAGTCTAGTTTATTGCATTTTATTCATGTTGTATCTATTATGATTATTTAGTTGGTCCTATATATATCGTGAAGTATGTTTGAGGTAGTAGATTCCTCTACTCACGAAGGGGAGATGAAGAGCCCCTTTTTTGCTACCATTAAGAAGTTGGATGGTACGATCTATGTGCTATGATCTCAATCTCTTTTAAATGTTATGTAAGGACATGAGAAGGAGCACATCATCACCAAGGAGGAACCAATTGCGAAAACATGCACAAATGCAACATGGAAGAAAGACAATGCCATCGTCAAGGCATATCAGGAATTTCAAACGACATTGCGCATTATATAAGACAACAAAGTGTATGTGGGACAATCTCTGCAATACATACTCAGAGGAGAAGAACTATGCAAAAATACTACAGACATATGTTGATAGTTCTTAATTGAAACAAAATGGTCGACCTCTTGCTCAGTTATACTTGGCATCGAATTCCTTGTTCCAAAGGTCGAATTACTATATGCATATTTGTACCTGTCCAACCCAGACTGACTTCATGTCTCAATTGATTGTTGGGCTCTTTCTCGGAGGGTTAGAATCTATCTATGAAGATGTTAGAGCACAAATGATCAGTGCCTCTGAGATTCCATCTATAGAAGAAACCATCATCAAGCTTAGCACGTTTTCTATATCCATTCCAACATAGAGCATATCGGCTATGGTCATACCTTCAACCAGAGGTTGAGGGACTGCTTTCCAAGTAGGGGATGGAGTCATGATTTTAGGCATGGAAAGCCCTCGTGTACCTTTGTGATCGTGTGTGCCACACTGAAGACTGTTGTTAAGGAAAAGCATGGAAGACCCTTGATTGCACATCACTCCATTCTAGTGCAGGATGATATTTGATTGATATACAGAGAAAAATATGAGGAGTTGATGCAACGGTTGAGTCAGCATGGTCTTTCATCGCAATGATCTTCTTCAGGAGCTACCAAGGGCATTCCTTTCAACACTACTACATTCGCAGATCCCTCTTGTATATCTACATTGTGCTATGCTTGTAGGAGTTCATATTGTTCTTTTGAGAGATTGGTAGACTCGAATGCATCATGACATATTAGTGGCAACAAGAGTCAGTTCACCACACTTTGAGAGGTTTGCACCAGGCCATACCGTTGTGGTGTTAGATGGTAGATTATATCCAATTGATGGACAAGGGGAAGTCCAAGTGGCTTCAGATAGTTGACTGAATAATGTTATTTTAGCTCTGGAATTTCCTATGAGTCTTTTATCTGTATCCAGAAGTAGTAAGGAGCTTAATTATCGAGTTATTTTTTATCCAATGTCTCTTGTATTTCAGGAAATGTTGATGAACCAGGTGATTAGTTGTAGTCATGAAGAAGGGGATGTGTACCACTTGACACAATCTCCTTTTGCAGATCACGTTTGTACATCTACTAGGGAGTCTGCCTACACATGGCACCTGTTTCTTGGTCATTTACCTCTACCAACACTAAGAAGAATCATGCCCCAAATTCCAGTTTCCACGTCACTCTAATGTGAAGCATGTCAACTTAGAAATCATCATAGGAGTTCATTTCCAAGTCATCCTGGTCGCATTAGCAAGTCTTCTACATGAGACACAAATGATAGAAGCTAAGCAAGCATTAAATCCTAGTGTGTAAATGTTTAAAGACTCGACTGTGTATGTTGATGCAAAGCAAATATAGTGGGAAAAGTTGTTGGACATGCGAGCCCACGGTAAGCCATTATGCAATAAATGTTATTGCGAATATCATTCCCTGGTCTGAAATAAAGAATAACTAATTTGCATAATATAGGTCCCTTAGTACAATTAGGGTTATGTACCATGGCCATCTTAATGATCATACAGTTGTTGATTCAATAATTGAATCATAGAGGCTAGTGCTTGAATGGATATCTAAAGAGTTAGATTGAGGGCTCATCGAGCATCGTCAATTGATTGTTAAGAGATGATCTCCAGCCTAAGTAGGAGATGGCAATCCTTTCTCATAAAGATTGATATCTAATCGACTTCTTGATGCAAGTTCTCTGTATAAGAATAGAGATTCGGAGGTGTTACATAAGTTAGATAACCAAAGTCCTAAGTCGTATGCTGTCACGATATAGGCATGCATCCTCTGACCAAGACAGATGTATCACTATATGTCTAAGTATGTACATTTGGTAGACCAATAGGTTGATGACCTAATCAAGGTCTATACATCAGCGCGCTGGTGTGCATACAAGGGTATATGAGTAACACGATCTCTAGAGATCATACAGGTTCAGTTATTGAACCGGAAGACATGAGCTCACTCATGAGATATTGGGAAAAATCAAATTCCATGCAAGGTCGTCTCGCTTTGGAAGCTTGACTGAATTTGTAGGTTTGATATATACTTTTGTAAAGTATATGATCAAGACCTAGGTATGATATATGCTTTTGGAAAGTATATGATCGATACCGACTCCCAATGATCAAATAAGAAACTTACTGATAAAATCCTGAAGTAGACACTGTAAAATTGATCTAATACTTCGGTTTTATTCTGGGTCTTCTAGTATGCAGAATGTACATGTCTTGGGAATACTTGAGTGTGATGTGATCATAAACGATTGTATAACCATGACGCTTCCATTCACAGGGAGTGATGAAACGTGTCTGGATTTTAGTGACTCCTCTCAGTAGAGAAGTAATCTAATCTTGATCCAATTGTTGGACATTGATCTGAATCTGATTCAGATGTAATGAGAAGAATAGATTTGCGGTCTTGATTTAATCAAGCATCTATGGGAGGCCCGAGATCTGGATTTGAGATATGATCTCAATATCCAAGTCATTATACATGGAACAATACAATCACCATGTCCTTATCTCCAAGTATTCGCAGAGAAAGCACATTACCCTTGAAAGAGTTCAGGATAATTTCATTGTTGATATTATATATCCGAGCATTGAGAAAATTAATTATTAAATGTGATTTGATTATCATGAATAATATGAATTTAATTCATATTATAAAGAGAGTTATCTAAGAAAATTAAATGTGATTTAATTATCAAATATGTGAATAATGTGAATGTGATTCATATTATTTGACACATGAGAATAGAGATCCAAGATGATTAAATGTGATTTAATTATCACGGATATGAATAATGTGGATAGCACTATCCATATTAATCATATATATTATGAATGTGATTTATAATGTATAAGAGAGAGATATTTGTAATTTACATTTATTAATTAAATGCTAATGTGAATTGGATTCACATTGGACATTATATTGAAAATGTAATTCATATTTTATTTTGGGTTGTGAATGAGATTCACAAATTTCCAATGGCATGATTGCAATGCTCACAAAATAAATTGGATTTATTTATGTGAAATAATTTGCAACAAAAGTTGTTGCAAATATTGGAGAGAATCATGAGATAATGTAATCTCATGTAATAAGGAAAGGAGAGCCACCTTCCTCATATAGAGGGTGGACGGCTACAATTCAACCACAGAATATGGTAGTCGTCCACTCCTCTTATGGAAGGAGGCTTTCCTCCTTCCTATTTCTCCAATGGAGATTGATTTAATGTAAAATTATATTGAGTATATATTTGATTTTATTAAATTAATTATTGTTGCAACAAGATCATGGCCATTAAAAGAAACACAAATCAATGTGAGCCATTGGATTTGTGTTGTCCATGGATTAAGATTCATGGATCCCAAAATATTATAAAAGGAGAGGCACCCCTTGCTCTTTCTCGTTACAAGTTAGACAACACATGCTCTCTCTCATTATCTCTACACGCCATCTTCCTCTCTCATATGACCATCCACCATGAATTCCCTAGAGAGAGTCTCCACCGTCGCAACATCGTCGTTATGCTGCCGGAGCGATTGCTCGTAGATCTCTTTCTCCTTCGGTGTGCCTCGCTCGTGAAGAAGACATCGTATCTTGTTTGATGAGATCAGGAGATTCGTCGCTTGGATCATCAACATGGATTGCGAGGAGTATGTGTTTCATCAACACGCTCGCAAGCGTCTCCTCCATCTGTCGGACTTGAGACAGGAGGTCTCTTCGTTTAGAGACTCGATCGCAACCACACTTCAAGAGGTAATCCTATTACTTGTTTGTGGTTAAGATGATACGATCCAAAAAATGTTCTTGGATCATGTGGTTTCATCACATGAAAAATTTTTAATTTCCGCTGCATCGAGCAACTACTGCGACTAGTCGCTCCCGATCGCATACGATGCATTCCTCACGCTTCCGTGATGCGCTTAGGATCTTCAATATCCTTCAAAAGTCATGTATGTTACCATCACTAGATCAGATATCTCATTTGCTTTAATTGGGAAAGTAATTTCATGGCCAAACTATGCCTAGTACATTGGGAGGCATTGTTGATGATCTTCATATACTTAAAATCTGCTCTAGGGAAAGGCAGTTGATATTATGGCCTATTCTAATGCCGACTATGTATGGCCCTATTGACAAAAAGTCTATTACAAGTTACTGCACCTATCTTTGTGGTAACCTAGTCACATGTACAAGAAAGAAGAAAGCAGTGGTTGTCAGATCCAGTGTAAAATCTGAATACATAGCAATGGCCCAAGCTACCACCGAAATAATGTGGATCAAGTCCATTCTCAAGGATTTACACTTATCAGATCCGAGTCCTATGATCGTGCGGTGTAACAATGTTGCTGCAATGTTCATTGCAAACAAGCCTACTTTCCATGAGCGCACAAAACATGTGGAGGTAGATTGCCATTATACAAGGGATATGATTCAACAAAGAAATATCATGACATAGTCAGTCACTTCAGAAGAACAAACATCTGACATCTTCACCAAGCCACTCACTTAGTCCCTAATCACCAGGAGTGTCTCCAAGCAGAGCTTGATGGACATCTATGCTCCAACTTGAGGGGGAGTATTGAAGTATTTTGGGTTGTACCAATATTATTCTGTAATGTGAGGATATGTATGTAATTGTTTCAGTCAACCCTAGACTCCCTTATATATAAGGAGGTTATATTCAATGAGAAAGGAGAAGTAGATTTTTTATATTCTAGCAATTCCAATAGCTTCGACGTTGGTTTAGACGTTGGTTTAGCTACCCTGGAAGACACTTTTTCTTGACGGTTAGTCTAATTGAGATAGTCAACTTTATCGACAGTTAAGAACTGACCTACGCAAAAGGCATTTGCATCGCAACCTTTCTCAACGCATCTTTCTCAGTGGATGGACATTAATATTGGCAGTTACTGACCTCCTAGCAAAGTTTACATTCCAGTAGTATGTATCTCCTGATTTCAAACTCTAGGCTATATTTTTCAGAGTTTTTAAGATGTTATCATTAGGAATGCATATGGACAGTTATGGATATATGTGTTACAATATTATTATCTTTTTTTAATATTTGGATACATATATGGAAACGAATATATGAAATATATTGACAATCGCAAACCATTCCTTAAATATGGATACGGAGGATGTGAAAACGAATAATTATAATTCAAATACGGATATTTTACAAACAGATAAATATTATCTTATGGATAAAAATATTTCCTAAGACTTAAATTCAATGTCAAAATTACACAAACTATAAATACAATAAAAAGAAAGTAAAGTAGTATGTTAAAAAATATTTTTATGACAAATAGTTAAACAACATAAGATATACACTTGAGTAAATTACCTAAAAAAGGGCCCAAACTATGACTCATATGCCCAATTAGGAACCTCATTTTTTTTAAATTACAAGGGTATTAAAATTTCAACTTTATGCTTTAACATCGACATGGAAAAGTTGTACAAGCTTATGGAAGCATGTATTTAAGATAAAAAAGTAAATTGAACAACATATAGTTATGTTTCCAAAATAAGACCCTATGTGGGAATCGGGTAATATTTGATGCTTTTTTATTTAATTTACTTTGTTTATTTTTCTTCCTAAAATGACTGTAAAACATAATATATTACAGGTAACCCTGTAATGTATTCATATATTTATTTATACATACATTGATAAAATATGTTCATGATACACAGAGATTTTTAGTAATACGGATATCTTTGTCTAATATCCACCAAAAAAATATGTAACCATATATCTATCTGTCTCCTCGAAAAAATCGAACATGGTATCCATATCTGCAAAAAAAAGAAAGATCCATATCTGTATCTGCAAAATATACATATACATATACATATACTCTTAAAAACGGATACGATGGAAGTCGATTCGGATATTTCCATTTCTAGTTGCATTCTACTTATCATCATGTGAATATTTTCCTATAATTAATTCAGTTAAGACTGTGCATTTATTTTAAAATTTTTAAAAAGTTCGGTCTGATTGTTTTATTGCTTATTAATTTTGTATTAATTCTATAAAAAAATCTACATATTATTGCTTCTCCTTCTCTCTCTCTAGATTTCTTTCCCAACCCCTTTATTTCTCGTACTATTTCTTTTATACACACCTGCTGTTAATTTGACTTGAATCCTAACCACTTGTTGGGCTGCTGATGTGGTTGATCTGTGTCCTGCCTTCTGATTGGCTGAGAGCTGTTGGGTCAGGATTGCTGACATGTCTGATCTGTGTCCTGCCTTCTGATTGGTTGAGAGCTGTTGGGCTAGGATTGCTGACATGTCTGATCTGTGTCCTGCCTTCTGATTGGTTGAGAGTTGTTGGGCTAGGATTGCTGACATGTCTGATCTGTGTCCTGCCTTCTGATTGGCTGAGAGCTGTTGGGCTAGGATTGCTGACTTGTCTGATATGTGTCCTGCCTTCTGATTGGCTGGGAGCTGTTGGGATGGATTGCTGAATACAAATGGTATTCTTCTGTTGCAGTATAAAAAGGGCCCCAATGCCACCAGATACTGCATCCTCATTTCTGATCCGATTTCTCATCCCATATCTGTACCTTCTCAGTACCCTCTGTATTACATTTTTCTCCATATAGTGAAACCGATCGCCGCCGCCCAAGGACGTATCCCATTTACGGGTGAAACTTGTAAATCCTTGTGTTTGCATCTTGCTTGTTTGATCGTGTTTGTGCGTGTTTGCTTCCGCGATTCGCAACAAACTGGTATCAGAGCCAGGTTCCGTCTGGATCATCCAGGAAGATGGCATCACACAATCTGAAGATCGAGAAGTTCACGGGGAAGAATGGATTCAGTTTATGGCAGATCAAGATGCGTGCCCTTCTGAAGCAGCAGGGCATCTGGGCACCGTTAGATCAAGAGCGGGCGAAGGCACTCGAGTCGTCCGAGTTGATGGTGCAGGAAGAGAAGGCGCACTCGACGATCATGCTATGTTTAGCGGATGAGATTATCGCGGAGGTTGCTGATGAGGATTCCGCGGCCGGTCTGTGGTTGAGACTGGAAAGTCTATATATGACGAAGTCTCTGACCAACAAGTTGCTTTTGAAGCAACGTCTGTTCTCTCTCCGTATGCATGAAGGTACATCTCTTAAAGAACATCTAGATCGGCTTAAATACATTATTGATGGATTTAAGAAACGTAGATGTTAAGATTGAAGATGAGGATGCTGCCTTGATTTTATTGGTTTCTCTTCCATTATCATTTGAGAATTTTGTTCAATCATTCATTGTGGGAAGAGAATCCATAACCTTAGAGGAAGTTCGCGCGAGTCTGCATACGCGTGAACTTCGACATATGGCTATTGGGATGCAAGACTCTAATGCTGCAGGTTTGGTTATGACTCATGATAAGAGTCGTATCGGTTCTGACTACACAAAGAACGGAAAGCAGAGGTCCAAGAATTACAATGCTAGGGACATCTGCAATTACTGCAAGGAACCCGAACATTGGAAGAAAGACTGCCCAAAGAAGGCCACAATTGCTGCAGTGGCTCAAAGTGGCAGAGATTCTGAAGATGATTTCGTTCTCACCGTCACGGATCAGAAGATGACAGATAACACATGGATTCTTGATTCAGGTTGTTCCTACCATATGACTCCTAATGAAGATTGGTTTTGCACCTATGAGAAGATAGATGGTGGAAACGTCATCACAGGGAGTAATACAACGTGCAAGATTGTAGAGATCAGCTCTGTGAAGATCAAGATGCATGATGGAGTCGTGAGGACTGTGACAGAAGTACGACATGTTCCTGATTTGAAGAAGAACCTGATATCCCTTGGAGTCTTGGACTCTAAAGGATATAGGTACAACGCTGAAGGTGGAGTCATGCAAGTTGCCAAAGCTGGGATTGTTGTCATCAAGGGCAACAAGCAGAAGACCTTATATGTCTTGCAAGGGTCTACAGTTCTTGGGAGTAAGTTCAAGTGTTGTTTGGACTTGCTCAATGTTGACAGTTGGCAGTAGCCCCAAGGAGGGGCTGGCGGCGACACGGTGAAGCTTGGCAAAGCTTCTCTGAGGAGGAGAAATTTCAAGGTGAATATTGTTTATAATTCCTTGATTCTTGTTATCTGAATTTCAAGTGGTGAATTATAGTAGTGGTTAATTCTACTATATGAAATTCAACTCCGGTGGAGTCTAGCAGTGATTAATTTTGCTAGTGGAGAATTCAACCCATAGAGGAGTATAGTAGTGGGTAATTCTACTATATGAGAATTCAACCCCGGTAGAATCTAGCAGTGGTTAATTCTGCTAGTGGAGAATCCAACTCATGGTGGAGTAATAGTAGTGGTTCATTCTACTATATGAGGATTCAATTCAAGGTGGAGATTGTTAATTTGACTTGAATCCTAACCACTTGTTGGGCTGCTGATGTGGCTGATCTGTGTCCTGCCTTCTGATTGGTTGAGAGCTGTTGGGTCAGGATTGCTGACATGTCTGATCTGTGTCCTGCCTTCTGATTGGTTGAGAGCTGTTGGGCTAGGATTGCTGACATGTCTGATCTGTGTCCTGCCTTCTGATTGGTTGAGAGCTGTTGGGCTAGGATTGCTGACATGTCTGATCTGTGTCCTGCCTTCTGATTGGCTGAGAGCTGTTGGGCTAGGATTGCTGACTTGTCTGATATGTGTCCTGCCTTCTGATTGGCTGGGAGCTGTTGGGATGGATTGCTGAATACAAATGGTATTCTTCTGTTGCAGTATAAAAAGGGCCCCAATGCCACCAGATACTGCATCCTCATTTCTGATCCGGTTTCTCATCCCATATCTGTACCTTCTCAGTACCCTCTGTATTACATTTTTCTCCATATAGTGAAACCGATCGCCGCCGCCCAAGGACGTAGCCCATTTACGGGTGAACCTTGTAAATCCTTGTGTTTGCGTCTTGGCTTGTTTGATCGTGTTTGTGCGTGTTTGCTTCCGCGATTCGCAACACCTGCATTTCTGTATTGCTTGCGTCGGTATTTCCAAAGCATAAAAAAATATAAGCTTAAATTTACAAAAACAAAAAAATACTTCTATGGAGACAAGTACCATCAACATTTCCTTGTTCTTACATATGATCAATTCCTTGACCCCCAAGACTCACTGGGACCTAAGCTTATAAATTATATGATACAATTAATGGAAGAATAAAAGCAGATGGGTCACATAAAATAATGGTTTGAGGGAATTCATCTTATCCCCCCTTCCTTTTTTGAGAAATAACTATTCATCTTCCTTATTCGACGACTATTACGATTTTCATCATCTCTCCTTCAAACGACGATTACTGCTTATCTCCCCTTCACACTACCTATTCCACAATTACTACTTATTCCGTAAAAAACTATCACTTCTTCCGCATTTTCAAGAGCAAAAAAAAAACAATGAACAGGAATAACTCGCGCTTACCGCACCTTTCTCGCATCAAAAACAAAATCTTTTAAAAAAACAAGGATCGAGGAAAAAAACATTCTCGTTCCTTTATCTCACCTCCTTGTCGCATGATCCTTGTTCCTCAAAAGAACAAAACCCCCTAAAGAAGGTGAATATTATCTATATAACTGTAAAAGGCAATCCCTTTGCATCATATTTGCTGAATACACTTGTAAGAGAGACTTTCCTCAAATAAATACCTGAAACATTGTGTACTGTAATTCCAATTTACCGGTACATATTCCACTATTAGCCCATCCCCCTGATTCCTAAACCTGAAATGAGGGGTTGGATCTTTGACCAAAACAAGGAAAGTACAGTCTTACATGGTGTCCACAGATCATTGTCAGGCTCTCTCATCTGTAATTATACTGTTTGTAGTGCACATCTAGATCTGGTCTCCACCACTGGTGAATCCCATGAGCCCACTTAAAATCCGGCGAATGGCTCCTGTTTATAGTTAGTCTGGCGGAGGGGAGGAGGTGCAATGGCCGAGACTCCTTCCCAAATGCAGTAAGAAGAAGGTCCCCTATAGAGTTCTGTGTTGCCAGCCTCTCGATGCCACCTGCCCCCATGTCTTCCATCCTTTGCCGATGCTCGAAGTAGCCAATATACTCCGAACATAAGTGATCTTCAGGATTAACGAATAGATTCGGGAACCATGCTGATAGAGCGGCAAAGGAGTCCTCGGAGCTGGATGACCGATTTTTAGCCTTCAATGCAATGGTCAACCCAGCTGTAATAACACTAGTTGCAAACCGGAGGCCGTGTTTTACATTCTTATCTTTAATCTTCTCGAAAGGAGCGGACACAAATGGCGGGTTGAACAGGAATGCTTCAAGAAGTATGCCCATTCTAGCCATGTTTTGACCAACCATTGTTGCAATGGCTGCACCAAGTGAATGGCCAGCTAACCAGACATTTGAAGAGCCTGCAGTGGAAACCACCTGTCGGACAGCCTGCATTGCTATCTCGAAACGAGATGTCTGATGGAGGCCGTTGCGGATGAAATGGATATCTAGCTCGAGATCACGAGAGACAGCGTCACCTTTGTGATTGTGCCCCTAAAGGTTAGGGCATATTTTGGGGCATTTCCAGCTGATGGATTCTGAAGTGAAGCAGGTGGTTTGAACTCAAAGATGGCACCGAAAATGGAGAGATCAGCATCATCAACAAGCTTCCGGATAAGATTAAAATGGAAGAATTCCCACCAAGGTGGTGCAAGGGCCAAATCTCCTTCATAATTTCTCTGTCTATCACGCTCCAAAATATAAGTACCCTGTACCAAACTGGCTGCAACAGATCTTCGCTGATGGGGGCAGCTCCTACCCAATAGATTATATGGCAGAACAATAGCCAGGATGTTAGCAGGCCAATATCCAATCCATGATATTTATCTAGTATGGCTTTGAGGCACGAAATTTTTCATTATGTATCAGAAGCAAAGAAATCTATACAAAACTACATAAGTGTGAAAAAAATGTTGCCACCTATTCATATCATGGTTTATTTCACCTTCACATGCCAATTTAGCACTTCGCCCATAGCAAAACTCCTTAACATGATGTGAGCAATAATGAAGCAATAATGACCCATAGAGTGTTTTTTTACAAGTTAGGACAACATTGTAGAAAGGCACTGAAGCAATAATGACCCATGTCTATATCCATATTAGTATGGTTCACAAGTGTAGACATCATCTTGAACCATGAGAGCTTAATCTCCACTTCATCTAAAATAGTTAGGACTATCTTATGTAGTAGGAAAAATACTATGTTTTACACCACATATAACTTTTAATTTTCGATATTCAGTCTCATAATAATTGTTGCCCATCAAACCATTGTGATGGTTAAAAAAGTAGATTCTCATTATAATTGGTCCCTACTAGTAGGGTAACTCCACCTCATTGCATTCCCATGTGTAATCCTTTGGACCCATTAGAGGGATTCTATCCTGATACAATTCTTAACAAACAAACACATGTCCAGGTAACATGTTGGACTATGCACCCTAAATGGCTCAATATGCCACCTAAAACTATATTCGGGCATTTAGCTGCAAGTTAATAAAAACTACTGCTTTTAGTATACATTCAAAAGTTCTACTACAAGGCCGCAAACCCCTAAAATTTGTTGGTAGATAAAAACAACAACAATAACAACAAAACCTTTTTTTCCCACATTAAGCAGGGTCGGCTACATGGATTCTTTGCCTCCATTCAGATCTATCTTGGGTCAATCTCGGACTTAGATCCAAAAAGCTAAGATCCCTTCATATAGTCTCATTCCAACACCTATCTGCCGGCGAAAACTAATTTTCCCTTCGTATTTACCAAGCCCCCTTTGTATTTACCAAGATCCCTACCGACAAAAAACTAAGATCCCTTCGTATTTACCAAAACTAAGATCCTTTCGTATAGTCTCAATCCAAAAAATTAAATTTGTTGATAGATATAATTAACAAAATAGCCGACGAAAGGTTATTTCCATTACCTGGATTTCAGGGAAGTTATATACACAAGCAATGCAACTTCCTAACTTCCCAATAAACTTCTCAATATAAAGAGCACCTATCTGGCATACTTAAAGTGCCCAGACACGTTCCCCAGATTTTGTGCAAAGTTTTATGAGTATAATTTATTCAATTAACGATTTTTATATTATTGTATTTTTTCTCTTGACAATGTTTACATAATTTGAAGTGCCCAGACACCTAACTCAGCCATGGTCAGTCCCAAGCCCGTGTAAATGAGGAGGGTTGCATTAGGTAGCCGACAGCCAGTGTAAAAAAATCCGAGACAACTTCTTAAACAATATTTTTTTTAAAAAAAAATTAGAAAGTTGCCTCATGACAGTCGGATCATTTCAACATTGATTTACGCAAACATATAGATTTCGGTGGGGCGTTCCCTACTTGCGACGTGTTGCATTTCACGAATGCAATGAAAAAATTAGCAAGTGCCGCTACATCGCAGCCTGGATGTAGTTCAAAATTTGCAAGGGTTCTCGCATGAGGAACACATGTGGGTAATTAAGCTAGTTCCGCTGCATCATCGCCCGGATGCAGTCCAAAATTTATAAAGGTTCTCGCATAATGGACGCATGCGAGTAAAGAAGTTAGTCCAAAAGAGATTGCAACGGAAGTTTGCGGATTGCTAGTTGGAATATTGGCACTTTAACTGGAAAATTGATGGAGATAGTGGACACGATGGAAAGAAGGAAGATTCATATACTATGTCTTCAAGAGACTAAATGGGTTGGAGAGAAAGCAAGGGAGATTGAAAAGACTGGCTTTAAACTTTGGTATTCAGAAAAAGATAAGGGTAGAAACGGTGTTGGAGTGGTTGTTCATAAGGATTTGAAGGATTGTGTAGTTAGGGTGCAAAGATTCGGGGATAGGATTATTCTGCTAAAATTGTTGCTTGAAGAAGAAATTCTGAATATAATATCAGTTTATGCACCACAAATTGATTTAGATGAAAGGATTAAACACGCTTTTTGGGAGGATCTAGATAAGTTTTTACAAGGAATCCCACAAAGAGAGATGATTTGCATAGGTGGAGATCTTAATGGACATGTGGGAAAAGATGCTTCAGGGTATGCTAGTGTTCATAGAGGAGATGGTTTTGGGGATAGAAATGAAGAGGGAAAAGTCATCCTGGATTTTGTAACAGCATATGATCTTTTCATAGCAAACACTCTCTTCAAGAAGAGGGAGGAGCATTTAATTACTTATAAAAGTGGGCCAAGTAGAACACAGATAGATTACTTTGCGTTGTGGAGAAGAGATCTGTTGTGTTGTAAAGACTGCAAAGTAATCTCAGGAGAGAGTTTGACAACCCAACATCGCTTGTTAGTCTTAGATGTACAAATAAAAGGGTTGGTAAGAAAATGAGGGTTCCTAAGATCACTAGAACTAGATGGTGGAATCTTCCATTGAAGCAATCGAGCTTCAGGGAGAAGGTTTTAGAAGACTTATCTTGGGATTGTAGCGGAAGTACAAACGAGATGTGGGAGGCAGTAGCATCTAGTATCCGAGAGGTAGCCAAAGAGATGTTAGGCGAGTGAAATGGAGGAGCTCCAGGTCAAAAGGAGGCTTGGTGGTGGAGTGAAGGGGTGCAAGAGAGGCTAAAAATTAAAAGAGCATGCTTAAGGCTATGTCTAAGGATAAAACAAAGGAAACGATCACAAACTACAAAATAGCGAAGAAGGAAGCAAAAAAGGCTGTAAGCGAAGCTAAGTCAAAAGCTTATGAGGTTTTGTATAAAAATCTCGACTCTAAGGAGGGCCATAGAGATATATTCAGGTTGGCCAAAGCAAGAGAAAGAAAGACCAAAGACCTTTCTCAAGTGAGATGCATTAAGGACGAGTAAGGTCACATGCTTGTTACTCAGAAGGACATAGAGACTAGATGGGAGTAGTACTTTCATAAATTTTTCATTGGGGAAGGAAATAGAGAGATCACTTTGGGTGATCTGGCTAATTGTGAAAGTTACTTGAATCGTGCAAGCTATAGACGGGTTCAAAGAAAGGAAGTAGAGGAGGCTTTGAAGGTTATGAGACCTGGAAAGGTATAGGATCGGATGACATCCCTGTAAAAGTATGAAGAGTTTTAGGTGAGCGCGGTTAGACTTGTCTTACGAATCTATTCAATGTTATTTGGCGAAGCAAGAAATGCCTGAAGATTAGAGGAGGAGTATCGTGGTGCCTCTTTATAAGAATAAAGGAGACATTCAAAATTGTTCTAATTACAGAGGCATCAAGTTGATGAGTCACCATATGAAAATTTGGGAACGTGTGATCGAAAGAAGGTTGAGGCAAGTTTCTAACGTAAAAGAAAACCAATTCGGATTCATGCCAAGTCGCTCAACTATTGAAGCCATCCATTTGCTGAGGAGAACAATGGAGATTTATAGAGCTAAAAGGAAGAACCTACGTATGATCTTTATTGATTTGGAGAAGGCTTATGATTCTGTCCCACGAGAGATATTGTGGAGAGTTTTGGAGAAGAGACAAATACCTGTCCTATACATTAACCTCATAAAGGACATGTATGGATAGGGCTTTATCTTATGTAAGGATCCCGTCTGGGAAGACTGGCTATTTTGACATCAACATTGTTTACATCAAGGTTCATCTTTGAGTACATTTCTTTTTACTTTGATTATGGACGAGTTGACAAATCACATTCAAGATGAGTTACCTTGGTGTATGTTATTTGCTGATGATATTGTGTTGATTAACGAGACTAGAGATGGAGTAAATGAGAAGCTTGAGGTTTGGAGACATGAGTTGGAGAGTAAAGGATTTCGTATAAGTAGGGCTAAGACAGAATATATGGAGTGCTCCTTTAATGGAAGCAATGGTGAAGGAATCAAGGTGAAGATTGGTGATGATAACATTCGGAAGAGAGATTCTTTTAGATATCTGGGATCTATTTTGCAACATGATGGGGAAATTGATGGAGATGTTATTAATAGAATAAATGCAGGGTGGCTAAAGTGGAGAGGAGCCTCTGTTGTTCTCTGTGATAAGAAAATTCCTTTAAAAATTAAAGGAAAGTTTTACAAAGCAGCTGTGAGACCTGTTATGCTCTGTGGATCTGAATGTTGGCCTGTTAACCATAGATATGTGTAGAGAATGACTGTAGTAGAAATGAAAATGCTAAGGTGGATGTGTGGATACACACGTAAAGATCGGATTCGGAATGATGCTATCAGAAAGAAAGTTGATGTAGCTCCGATCGAGGATAAGATGCGAGAAAACCGCTTAAGATGGTTTGGTCATTTGCAAAGAAGATCAGCTGATACACTAATTAGGAGATGCAAGTGTTGGGATGTTGAGCCGGTAAAGAGAGGGCGAGGATGGCCCAAGAAGTGTTGGAAAGAAACTATACGAAGGGATCTTAGTTTTATGGATATAAGCCCGAGATTGACCCAAGATAGATCTGAATGGAGGCGAAGAATCCATGTAGCCGACCCTATTTAATTGTGAGTTAAAGCTTTGTTGTTGTTGTTGTAATGTTTTTCATTGTAATTATCCTTAGTTCAATGTGTTTTTATTCCTTGAAAAGCAGGGAATGGCCCCTGGAAGTTACACTGTCCATCCAAATAAATATACCAGTAGTGTCTTTCTGTTTGAAGCAAAGTCCATAGCATCAATAATTTGAGAAAGTACATACAAGACATCAAACCAGAACCACAACCAAGTCTTTTTGAAACTAAGCTGGATTAGACATTAGATAGCAGGCACAATATGAGATATCATACAGGATGTAGGCATTCTGCAATATAACGTAAATAGGGTAAAATTCAAAAGGAAATGAAAGACATACCAATCAACATAAGATAAATGAGTAGGCCCCGAACTTTGGAAAACATCTTTTTGTGAGACCATTTCCATTGTAAATTTTTTGTTCTTCAATACCTTTGCATTTTCTGCATATAAATAAAGATATACTTGAGCCAGTAAAGACTAGAAAAAAGCACAGAGCATTTTGAAAACTTTAAGTTGCTAAAAAGAAGCTTTTGGTAATTGATACAGCGCAAAATTGTGTACTATGAGAATTACTCATTCATATTACCAAAACGCAGACAGATTATAGCTGAATTAAAATGTTACCGCACTAGTAAAATCAAGATAAGGCTTCAGTATAAATTTTATCCTAGTTTCCGACCGTAGAAACTAAAAGCAATAAACTATTCATTGACAGAATCATAAACTCTAATTGTCGTGGAATTTCTAAACTGTTACATTAAGCTCGGGATTTCAGCAAATTCCATCATATCTTTCATTGCAACTGGCTACTTGAAATGAGAATTGCACCAAGCATCAATATATTACTTGCAGTATATCATCCATAAAGCATGTATGTACTATTGCTGTTGATATATGCAATCATTCATGTATCTACTGAAAACACAACTGGCTAATTGATGTTTCCCCCTTTTTTGATTCAAAAGAAAACATCCACATACCGCAACACCAGGATCGACATCCCACCATTCTCCACTAAACAGCCTACCTCATAGTAATGAGCAGATCATATTTAGCAATAGAAAAAAAAGAGTGGTGCAATGGGACAATTCTGCCTTAACCCCTTCAAAAGTTGCACTATCAAATGTATGCTGGTTAGAAAGTGCAAAGGTCTTGAAGTCCTCCACTCTCTAAGCGGCATTCTTCTTCAATAATGGAAAGATAAGGGTCATTTTCACTCTATCAAACAACGCTTTCCCTCATTAAATTCTTCAACCAGCTCCATAGCATCAATGCTTACTACATCCTAGAATTCCTTAAATAAAAATATAGGAAATCCGTCAAGCCCCTTAAAGACACATCTGCATTGAGTTCACCTATAGCATCTCTGACCATAATCTAGTATCAATTTGGTTGCCTACTCCATAATTTACAATTCTAACAGGCAAACCAACACAACATCATCTCTCTCCTTGTAACTAAAACGCATAAAGTGTTCGATCATTGCCCACTTGCATGCCTCCATTGATGGTAGCTTCATTCACATCAACAAAGTGGATATGATTCCTCCTCTTCCAATCACTCTTGCAGAATGAAAAACACCATGTTTGCATCACCTTCCTTGAGCCGATTTTGCATAGGTTTTTGTCTCGACTTCAATCTTTGATACCATTCTTTGTTGAGCTATCCCCCCACCCCCAACCTCATCTTCAATGAGGTTCTTGATATCCTTCACAAATCAAGTCTATGAAGACATCCTGCGGAATAGTTTTCCTATGAAAGCTATGTAACATGATGCACTTCATGTACTCGTGGAACTCTCTTCTCAATCCGGCATGTGTAGAAGCAAATACGAATAATAGTCGACCTCTCGAACTAGCAAATTGTCCAGAAATCAGACTCTCTCTCTCTCTCTATCTATCTATAGCCCTCATCTAGCGACCATGAAACTTGAACTAGGAGGGGCACCAGCCCTCCCCTGACTCCCACAACAATTGTGGGCGATCAACCCGATTCTTGACAAGGTTCTTAACGAAACCCAAATGAAGTTGTTGCCCAGCACCTCGGTAGAAAAATAAGCCAATCAGGACACGATCTGGAGGATCGATTTCTTCATGTATACATGTTGTTCGAGGCATCTAGGATTTCTAGCATGAGCTCACCAATCACAAACCAAAAATCAGTTGACCCAAGGTCCTACCACCTCCCCTTCGTCCCTCGCGGATGGCGTGGATTTAACGATCATGATAGACCATGGATATATTGTATTGATCGATCTTGGGTATGGATATCACCATTGATCTCCATTTTTCATGGATATGATATAAAATCATGTGTCGCTAATATCGACAAAATTAGAAGTTTTCGATGCAAATTTTCCACATTTTGACTCACTCTCTCGGCAAAATCACATTTGTTACTTATTGTTTCCATGGATCTAAAGGTGCAAAATTACACCAATGTATAGCAAAATATCGTATCAACATGTCTCAGATATTCACATCACCATCAATCTCCTTTTTCCGGATATCAATTGACATATCAACAATATATAGTCTCATATTTGTCGATGTTAGAAAAATAAAAGTTTTTCAGTGTAAACTATCCATCATTTCGATTGATGTGATTGATATCAGTGCTCTCTCATGGGTATTGCCTCAAATGCTTGTTGTTGCGAGGAAAGAAGCTTGAAAGGTAGCTTTTGAAGTATCTTAAACTTTTAAATGTTGATTTGTTAGGGCATTAAAAGATCCTCTCCTAGTATTGTCACATGTAGATACAAACCCGACACAGATAAACAACCAAATTTCTGAAGCACTTGATCAGGCCATATCTACATATATATTTCATACATATTGTTCCTAAACTTACCATCTATTGTTCTTAAAACCACCTTGTTCTTGTCCATCAATGAGTTTCTGTGCGCGCAAATTACATTTACGAGAGCCCGTCACAGTTGAACTACACAATAACAAGTCACAACACTAACAATCTGTTCGTAAAATCCCAGAGCCCTTCCATCCTTTTTATGTAGCAACAAAATCACTCTGTTCTCACCAAATGC
Organism: Ottelia alismoides; assembly: GCA_037367405.1. Classification (NCBI taxonomy): domain Eukaryota; kingdom Viridiplantae; phylum Streptophyta; class Magnoliopsida; order Alismatales; family Hydrocharitaceae; genus Ottelia; species Ottelia alismoides. The sequence goes on from JAZKJV010009208.1 coordinate 871,786, forward strand.
CTAACTAAGACCATCAAAAGAACATACGCACTGGTGCAGTGACAGAAACACGTAGCTAGAAAAAAACAAGGGAAAACCAGTAATAGGCGCATAATCAGATAAACAAATGGGAGAAGCAAATGGCACGCACTTCAGATCCACACAATGCACGGCGATTTTCACCAAAGATGGTAGAAAAGGTCCGACATCGGCACGCAACACCGGAGGATCACCTTACCACAGCAGCAAAGATCCAATCAAATCATGATAACACGAGTACGAGACACTGCAGATCCAAGAACATGAAGTTGCCCTAATTTTCAAAAGCGAGGGAAATTCGCGAGCGAATCTGGAAATGGGGCATCAGCTTTTGATCCGAAAGAAAATATTGGAGTGGACATGAGAACGGAGCAAAGGAAAAAAAAATAGATCTCATTGAGTGGAAGAAGAGACAGAGAGGAGTACCTAAGGGCATGTTTGTCGCTAATATAAAATAAACTTATTAATATAAAAAAGTATATTATGATCATTAAAAAAGTTAATATAATACATAATTAATGTCATATTACAATTATCATTTTAACTTTCCAAACAGCTATTATTCACGTAGAACCAGCCTTGTCTCCTCTTTTAGCTTTTAAGATGTTACCAAATTATTATATTAATCATAGTTCGATGAAATGAGTTTTTTTTTCAAATATGTGCTCCTTTGGTAGCCGGTTAATCTGACATTATATCAAGCATCAGAAATTTACCTTTGGGTTGGAATTGATTTGTTGGTCTACTTTTACCACTCACAAACAATAAAGCATCACATCACATTTATCATCTCTATCTTCTCAATCATTCAAACACTCATTATTTACAAAAAAAGGGGCTATCTTATTAAGCTTCAAAAACAAAGCTTGCATCAACCCAACCAAAAGGGAGAATATATGAGGTATAGATAAAAGAAAGAAGGAATTTTACACTATGGCCGTAGAATTGCAATTACATGTTAAATCCTACAATCTATGAAGTTGTTTCATGATCACTCTAATTTTATTAGTTCTTACATTGTAATAATTTTAGGTTGATTTATGTTTATTTGACCATTATAATATATAAAATATGGTAAATATTCTCATTTTTGTCCTTTGGAGTTCAATTAAAATTTCAAATGATGTCATTCTTTCACACTCGTAACCTTTTATAATCTATGAAATTAAGATATGACCACTTTAATTTACTAATTCTTACATTATAACCATTTTGAATTTGCTTATGACTAATTGATCGTTACAACGAATTGACAACATGACTTTACTGCGAGCATCTCACATTGTAGTTGTAAACTCCTCTAATCCTCCTCCTCCTAAAAGTTTGTGTCACGACCTCTCTGCCACATCCAACCCTTCTACCTATTAAAAGCTTCACACTTTTGCACATGGATGCATATCCACTTTTATCTTACTCTTCAAAGACTTCCTCTGTTGGGATGTCATTCCCCACCCTATATGTGATCCAATCTATGTTGACACCTCTATGCATTGGACTTATGGAGGATAATGGCGGTTCAAAGTCGGATCTTCTTCCATGTCAACATCCTTATAGTTAATATATATTCCTCATTAAGCTCATGCACGAAATTGTGGTCATTACGAGTGATAAGATGTATGATCGATGATGAGCATGGAGATGGTGGCATCCTCTTCTAAGGAACGGATGTTGGGGACTATCATGAAAGTTCTACATTCAAATAAAGGAGGAGAATATACTCCATATGCTTGCCTCCGTAACCTCCCCATAATTACACACCCCACTCCCCCCAACCCCCTCATCTAGTCCATCTTCCCCTCATCCAAACTCTAATCATCTCCCTCACTTTCCATCTATTAAGAACAAATATGATAAGCAACACACATATAGAATAATGGTTGATCAAGAAAATCACGCATAATCACACAACACAAGAAGTTATCATTATTATGCAATTTTCCTACATCACTTTGCTCATACCAGACTCTCTCTTATTATTTCTAGAATATTTTTGGAGGACAATATATGGTTATAACAAATATCTGTTTGTACTACAATAAAAATAGTAATGGTAATCAACAACCTCCATTACCTCTCAACCAATCAAAAAGCAAGAGGAGAATTAGTCACCTCATCATTCCCCCCATCAGCTCTCAACTAGTATAAATACAAAAGTATCAGCCACCTCGGTAATCCTCCATCAACTCTCGACCAATCAAAAAAGTAGGAAGAGAATTAGTAACATGAAGCAACCCACTAACGAATCTCTGAGTGATCATCATTATTCTCTATTTTTATTCTCGAAGAATAAGAACTTCATTGCAAATCTTCGTTAATTCCGCATCTTTAGCAATAATTCTCTACCTTCTAGTTAACCCTATTTTCTGTCCATAAATTTATCTTATATTCCCTACTAAATCTTTAAAAAATATATTAAATATTATATATATTTATTGTGAGCGTTAAAAGAAATTAAAAATACAAAAAAATAACAAACCCATTAAAACAAGTGTTTTTATTCATTAAAAATACTTACCAAACATATTTCCTAGTGTAAAATACCTCTTCTAACTTTTTTGTCAATACGGTAGATATCCTTGAGATCTACGACTTTTATGTTTTGATTTTTGCTAATTTTTATTCCTTTTATTTCTATCTTAATTTCTATTCTTTTCCTATTTTTTGAATAATCTGATTGGGTTGCATGGCGCTCCTTGGATCCACCACGCGACCCCTCCTGCTTGCGCCACCTACCGCTCTAGTAGCCCTTGGGTCTTCACCCCGTGCCTCGATCTCTACCATCCACACCTGCTCTCCCCTCAGCCCTTCGATCTCTCTTGAGATCTCAACGCAGCCACCCACACCCGCTTCTTCCTTAACCATTGTATGGCTTCCCTATCCAATGGCTCCTCATTCTCCATGTTACCCATTCCACCTCCGCTGCTAGATGAAACCTCTGATTCCATCCCAACCGTACGATCATGCCCAATCCCTACCACTCGATCAGACTGAGGAATCTGATATGAGCCACGACCTCATGCCCTCATTACGACCATTGGATCACGAGATCCAACGATCCTCGTCCACCACCTTCCTATTTAAACAATTGCCTCTGACCAACTTACTTCGATCTAATAACGCCTACACGCAGTCCCATCAACTGTCATTCTTGTGTAACCCCCAACCACTGAAAGTCTTCTCTTCATCAGCATCCACGATCGTTACAAACCTCCGCTTTCACCATCATAATGTTGGAGACCTCCACCTTAAACAATGCCCCTACGCCCCTGTCACACATCATCCACCAACTCCAGACCTCCACTCTTCAGCCTGATACACATCCGGGTGACAACAGTTAGGGACCTCTTCGACGGTGATGATGAGAGGTGGAGACGGGTGCGATCCTCGGTCAATTTCTAGGTCGAGCCAGTACTTCTTCTCATGGAGCAACAGAGCTCATAGACCACTTCGTCGGACTCATTGAGCGACGATGAGCTATAGAGCTTGGCTCCGATCATCTCCAGGTGAAACATCCCCCTCCTTTGACCACTTTCGACATGACCAAACTGCCTCACCTCCTCCCTCGACATCTTCCCTCTATGCTTCAGATCCCCCTGCCTTCGTCCTTGCATAGGTCGGGGTCTAGCTCCGATCCCTCACCTCCGCATGGAGCCCCACTCTCCTTCCTTCTTTGCTTTCCTATTTGCTAACATCTGCAGGTCTCCACCGCTCGAGCATCCTCTATTGCTCAACTCGCCTCCACCACACTTTCACCTCCTGCTCTGCCCGCTCGCACTTCACCGACTACACCATCTACTACGCCTCGCCCTCCAAGCAACACAGACTTTAATGCAGCTAATAGTCCAGTGATAGTATAATTCCCTTTGCTCATGTGGAATGTAACTACAAAGCTCCCACTCGCATTAGCCTCGCTCTAGTTGCTCGATCGTGTGTCGGCCGAGCCTGCGCCACCAACTTCAACAATGCGAGCCACCTGCATGTGGCCCTCACTATTGCACTCCATCGTACGCCACCACCCTCGCTCTGCCTCATAGCCACCTGATCTCGAACGCCCTCGCATCTCCAGCCACAAAAGGATAGAGCTCCAGTCCTTGATCCGATGGTCCCTCACATGCCACTTCACCCTCCCCCGAGCCTCGGCCCCATCCACGAGGCTTGGGCCCTCCGAAGCAACCGGAACAACCACATATGCTCACTGATCCAGAGCCTCGCTTGAGGCTGCCACCATGCCCGAACCTTGAGCGCACATGCACTGAGAGGAAATTTGCATGTGGCCCCTTTTGTTCCAGCAATTCGTGCATGTTCCCCTGCCGACTTCAGTACGTGAGAAGCACGTGCCTCTTAGGCTATTTGTGCCTAGGCCCTTGCTCTCCTCCAGTATTTCAGGGACACCCTTGACATCGGCATGTGCAATCCTTGGGGAAATTGCATAAAGGCCCTAAAGACTTTCATTATTTGCATATAAGTCTTCCGGAGACTTCTTTAAGATAAAAACTTAACTTTTTATAGCATTTCAGTCCCCAAAACTTCAATTTAACATATCTTGATCATCTAAACTCCGATGTTTACACACAATATGTCATTTTGAAGCTTATTTCGTGCTCTATCATTTTGTATAATCTTGTGTACATATATGAGTTATGATTATTATTTGAGGATCTCTATCGTTTTATGCAGGTTGATCTTTGACATATTTGTGCTCTTTTGAAATTTGAGGATCCTTTTACATGGACTCGATTGAGAATATTTTGCAAGATTAATCTTCTTACATTACTTGAATTTTTTTTAAGAATCTAATTTGTACAGAATCTTATCCAAGGAAAAAGAATTATTTATCACATTCTTTAAGGAGTTAATTCCTATAGGAGTATATATTGACCTATTAATCTTCTTGCTTGCAACTTGGATTTGAACCGAATACATTTCTTGAAAAATATTTTATTTGATCGGTGATTCACTTCTAGGAAATCGATTAATTTATTGATATTTAAATATTATAATCATAATCCCATGCTCTCACTTTGTATTGCATTTTCATCTTCGCATTTCTTATCGTTCATTTTTGTTTTATTTTCCTGAAATAAATTGAAAACTACGCAACCAAAATCATGGTTCCCTGTGTTCGATCTTGGTATACTTGCCAAGTAAAAATATTCCACAATATTCAACTATTTTGATTTTTTGATGGATCATTTTTCATCTCCTATACTACATCTGTCGATTTTTTAAGAGGTGAAATACACATTCATCATCCACCACCGATCATCTCTCAAACATTCAAGCTTCACGTGATAAATCCTCATAGTCTCTCACTTGAAGGTTGGTTTGTAATAAAGCTCCCATGCTTTGATCATCATCAGTAGTATCGATGCAAGTTTGTTATCTTCCATACTTGAAGACCAATAGAAGTCGAACGTGTCTTCAGCTTCTCCACCATAACAAACTTGGTGAATATAATAAAATTATTTTCCAACGTGTGGATCTTCTTTAAATCAAATTGCATCTTTCAATTTTGTCTGAATGAAGTGGTACTTCACATGATTGTGCTTGTAGCTGGAGTGAAATACTAAATTCTTTGCAAGATGAAATGAACTTTGATTGTCAATGAACAACTGGCAATCTTTATTTTATTTATTCAGTTCTTTCATTGGATCCTTCAACCATATCAGTTATTACAATCTTCAATTGCTATCATGTATTCTACTTTTTGGTTCAGTTGGTTATTATTTTCTATAGTCTAGTGATACAACTAAATGTGGCGAAGGAGTGAGGAGGTAATGAGCAACGACAACAGACTCGCACGCGTCGATCCATGGCCTCCGACCGTGCTACATTGCCTCAAAGGCTATTCTTCGAGTTCCCTAGGTAGACTATCCAAATCGAGTGAAGATCGGAGCTCCGCTTGGAGCTCAGCCCATGCCTTTACACCTATTAGCGACCGTAGTCTTCAAGGTTCAGGTAAATTTAGGTCTTATTTTTGTTGCTTTTCTTCGATTTTTTTCCTCATTTGTACGTATGCACCTACACCCACTTAGATCTGTGCCCAACCTTCACTGAGAATAATCGATCCTTGCGGGAGGTCTCCCACATCGATTCTCCTTCTCCAATACCCATACGCCTCGACCCATTATTGTTCAACTCGTCGGGGAAGAACCCATATGGACCATCACCTCTTTCATGCACACGATCTCCATTTCATCTCAATTCGCTCAGATGAGCACGCCTTGGCTATTTCCTAACCTCACTGGTACTCACATCTTCAATGGTTGGAGGCTTCGTAGTGACTCTGCTCTAGAGGTCTAACACCAATGAGGGGACATCGACTCGATGATCCGATCACACCCAACCCTTCCTCTTTTATCCAAAGTCTTTTCCAGCCAGTCTCGAACCTTCTCCAACCTTCGGAGCTCAAAGAACATACGAGGAGCTTATAGGGGTTGTCGGTGCCCACTCTTCACCATTAATATGGCACATTTACACCTCAGATTTGATCTGTAGAATAATATTAAATAATGGGAAATACAAAACATTCCATTCATCATATTGTAGTGTATGTGTCACCAAGCTGTGATTGTTTCATTTAAATACATCAACGGACCATGACTTTTATAGAACATCTTGCTTAAGTCATCTAATTGTTTATGGGAATGATTGCGTTTGTACATATCCATGTTTGTATTTATTTGCATTGTATTGCTTAATGTCATTAATTAACATGCATAAAAAACAAACTAAAAATGTATCTTATTTCATATATCATGTCTTGCATCGTTTTGTGCATATTTGACCTAGTTGATATAGTGATCACTTAGCCTCAATATTAATGCCATAGTTGATCGCATAAAGAGCTCGTATCCACGAGTTCAACCATAAACTTATCCAGGTTTAAAAAAAATAAATCGAGCAACTCCTCGCGGAGATCTCTGCTCAGTTCTGATCGACTCGCATTAGGTTGTATTACAACGAGTAGACATGTCCAACGGACTAGGGACCTGCCCGCCCATCCCGCTCATGGGTTGGGCTTGGTCTAGGAGATTTAAGCATGGGAACAACCCTTCTCGGCACACAAAACATAAAAAATACATTAATATAAGCTGACTAATATATGTATTAATATGATACACTTCAAGTTTTTCATATGTGACACTAGTTTTAAATAAAATGTAATAGTTTACATGTCAAGTAATATGTAAACTATTTATATCAGCTATATAAATTATAAATGATATTAATAAATCATTTATACATATTAAATATCATTAAAAATTCAATGGAAAAAGAACGAAGTGGGCCATGGGCCGACCCATGGCAAGCTTTGGACAGAGGGTTTTTTAACCTCATCCCGTTTGTCCCTGGCCATGGGCCAGCCTGACCCGCATTTTAGCCAGGTCTAAGAACGAGACATTCACCATAGGGAAGTACAGAACATGTGACGATCGTCTTCCATCCCCTCTGAGAGGATGACCATCCCCATTGATCAATGAGGATGGTCACATGATCATCTCTATAGGCCGCGTCCCATTTGCCATAGGGAATGATGTTTACCAATGTCCCCTATAATTAGACTTTGGAGACGATCGCGATCATCCCTTCTACTATGGTGAAAGGGGATGGTCGCGACCGTTGCCTACAATCAAGTAAGAGGGGATGGTCGTGACTATCTTCGATACTTCACTGAACCGCCCTCTATGATTCTCAATGAGGGGGTAATTATACCTTAGGAGACGGTCGCGACTGTTCCTATTGATTCTCTGCTACCAAAAAATTGGTTACCCACTGTTATGACCTTCATTTTACCCTACATCAACTATCATCGAACATTCATTATATGTATCAATATAAACTCTTCATCATAAAGAAAATGATCTAGAATGAAATACACATTCATTCCACATACCAAATTTCAAGAAATGTTCCGAAAGGGTAATGCTGAGAGATTAAAAATAAACTACTCTACATTATATTGTTCAAAGCAGTTAAACAATAAACTAAACTAGTCTGCATTATATTGTCCAAACTAATTATACAATAATTAAACTATTCATTCACTTCTTCCCTCAATGAAGGATATTCTTCCCCTTTTCATTCATTTGGCTCCATCTCTCCACTCTACTCTTTCTGCCTCGACATCCCTCCTGCGGATGACGACTCCGCGACGAACTGATCGATGCGTCGAGACACTAGGTAGCCCATCATCTTCATTATCGTCATCATTTAATAACGGTCATCAAGCCATTTTTAGGAACCGACATGTCTACTATATATGATTTTCATCTTCTCGTAGATGCTTGAGAAATAAATAAAAGTAAGGATCCTTACGATCACCATCGTCTTTGGGTATTCCCCCACAAGGCCTCATCTTTGCACAAGTTTGAATTTTGAAAATAGCACATGAAAACTATAATTAATAATAAAATCAACTGAACGCATTTTTAAGACAAATTTTGAAAAAATATCATACATATTGCACCATACACTCTACCATGGACTCCAACATATTACACCATACAATACCCACATCCTACCATACATGAGATCAAAGGTCTAAAAAATTAAAACAAATTAAAAAATATACAACAACGAGACTCGGGATATATATCATAACTTCCAACTAGTACTA